>OU015490.1:223057053-223424553 GCA_907164885.2 Dolomedes plantarius | reverse complement strand
CGTGTTTTTACGTGTTTTTACATATTCCGTCATATCTCAAAGAAGGAAACAGATATCCATAAGATTCTTGATTTAAAATGTAAGAAACACGATTAAATGTAACAAACACGATCAATGTCACGATTTTTCGACATTCGCTTTAGATTTTGAAAAAATTGCTAGAAACAATCGAATAATTTATATTTCCTATATATCACCATTTTGAACACCAAATTGGTGGTAGGAGAAAAGAGAGAGATCAATCTTAATTAAATGAAGTGTGGAAAAGTGTGTGTGTGTGTGTGAATTGTATATATTTCGGTTGTTAGTACGTATACATCTAGAGCTCAGGTTAACTCCATTCATTTTTATTATCCTGGGTAACGTCAGGTAATTCTTTGTTTATGAAACTGGCGATTTTCACAAGGGTTTACGGGGAAGCCCTCAAACTCCTCGAAGGGCCGGGATCCAGTGGGTTATCAAAATTGAAAGAAACATTTTAATGCTGACATTAGCATGGGGAGGGGGGGGGGTTATTATAATATGCTGATGGGATGATGACCAGTGGAGAGGGGTATAGATTGCCATAAAATACAAATATACATATCATACAAGTAAGCTTTATTAAGGGTTCACCCGTGCAACGCCGGGTATATAAAGCTAGTATATATATAAATGTTCACTCTTGGGCCTGTATTCTTGTGATACATGCTATCCCACCCCGTAAGGAAAAGGTTAATTTTCGGCTCAATAAAAATTGCTTCTATTAATCAACGAACTTGTGATTGCATTCTCCCCCTGTCTAGTGATTAAATGCTCGTCTTCGATTGAAACAAGATACTGTTAATCCTTCTTTAGCTGAGCTCCTCTATTTTAATAACTAAAGCTTCTACCATATCATCTCCGTTGAAAACGATGAAACTTGTGAACTATGCTCACAAAATTGATTTCACGATTCCTAATGTCAAGTTTGTTAACCAAGGAAATAGACCCGAACGAATGTAACGTTACATGCAAGTTTTTGAAAAATGTTCAGTTTAATTATTTCAATAAAAATCCCCGAATTCATAGTTCATCCTAAGAAAAGGGTTCCCTGTACCGATTGGTACCACTACCAGTGTCGTCTCCATGATTGAGCACTATGTCTCTGTGCTGAGATGGCAAAATGTTATAAGAAATTTACGTGACAGCAGTTCTAAGATACAAGATGTTATGAAAAATCAGTAATTTGTTTTACATCAGCAAACGTGGTACTGATGTTTCAGAAAAATAGTTGGCTGTTATTTACAGTAGTTACAGTAAATAGAGAATCCAGAATGTGAAAAACTCAATTTTTTAAAGAAAGGTTTCTTATTGCATTTTGCCCTCTGAGCACAGATCTAACGAATGCTATTGAATCCTGACTCTAAAAATTTATATCAAATTCAGCCGAATCTTGGGAAGTTTTATTTGATTTATATAAATTTAATGCTTTCAAGGAAATAGAAGCTGTGCTTATAAAAATAAAGTTAGCAAATGCCAAGTTGACAGCATGTTTCTTTTATCATAACTTCAGATTCCTTCAGATGTACGAGTGACGAAGGGATTTACAAAACATAACAAAATTTGGCATTTCAATGAAACTCACTTTGTTTATTTATTTTTTTAACCTGAAAAGCATTTTTGGCTTTCACTAGATATGAATCCTTTAAATTCATGTCAAGAAGTACATTACCCTCTCACTAGGCAAATAACGTACACGAAAAGAGGAAAAAACCTTGAGTTATAGAGAAACACTCTTATCATGCAGAGACATTTATTTACTTTGCTTTTCTACGGATCTGTTTGTCTTTGGACGCAATGTTTCAGTGTTTGCGTAGAAAAATAAGCATTTTAAACATATTGTTGGTTCTAAATTCTTTTTGCAATATATATATATATATATATATATATATATATATATATATATATATATATATATATATATATATATATATATATATATATATATATATATATATATATATATACTGTTGGTTATTAAAATATTAAAATTGCAACACCAGGACGGAAGGCAAATAACAAAACTTTACTTATTATACGTATACAGCATAGTAGGAAGAAAACATGATTAAATTTGTAGGCAATTTGAGGGCATACAGGGTCCGAAATTAGTACACACAGCTGCCGCCTCTGTCAGCTAAAACGGCTCTCACCCGGTTTGGCATCTAGTCGAAATGGGCTTGGATGAAAGAGACGTGCAAGTCATTCCTTGCTGCTCCAAGTCTATGCCCCACTTCATCAATCGTAGTGGCTGGAGAGCGGTGGCGACCCAATCTCTAAGCAACCAATGACCAAATGTTTTCAACGGGTGAGAGATCTGGAGAACGTGCTGGCCAGGACAACAGTCGAATACCTTCTGTGTCAAGGTAGGTCAGGAAATGACAGGCAACATGCGGTCTTGCGTTATCTTGTTGAAAAATGACGTCTCCAAGGCCTCGAAGATAGGGCACAGCCACCGGCCTTAAGGTCTGAGAAATGTAACGTTGGTTGTTCAGATTACCGAAAACGTGAACAAGAGGTGTTCGTGTCATGTATCCAATGGCTGACCATACCATCACACCAGGTTCACTTCCCGTATGACAATATCGAAGCAAAGCAAGCCGTGCGTTCTCTTCAGTGCGTTCTCTTCAGTGCCTCCAGACACGGATACGTCCATCATGATGCAACACGCAGAATCGGGACTAAAAGACTACGTCGTGCCACTATTGTATCCAGTTTTGACGTTGGGCGCACCACTGTTGCCGCGCGTCTCTATGCTGCTGTGTGAAGGGAAACAGCCATAATGGTCGCCGTGCAGGCAGTCCGTGCTGCTCCAGACGTCGTCACACTGTCCGTGTGGATACTTGTCGTGGTTCAGACAAGCCCATTTCCTGACTCAAGGTCCGTGATGTGGCAGTACGATCCTGCAAGGCCGACCTGACAACATGTCCGTCCTCTCGGGCGTTAGTGGCGAGAGGCCATTGAGATCCTGCATGATGTTCAGTATGACCCTCCTGAACCCATCAATTCCATATTCGTATGACAGTGGTTGCATTCCGACCAATGCGAGTAGCAATATCGCGGACCGATAAACCGCACTCTCGATAGGCCACGATCCTGCCACTATCGAATCCAGACACGTGATGGTAGCCGTATCTCCTTCTTATACGAGGCATAATACAATCGTCTCCCAAACAACCAACATTTAAATAAGATTTCCGAATGATAAACTCGCTGCTTATCTTTCCTTTTATAGAGTTTGAGATGCCATGTCTCCCTCCTGCGTCATTCGATTGCGCCTAGATGCTAATCATTTGCATATCCCAGCATCTTCTTCCTTTCACGCAAACTTGATGTTTGTATTGTATCATCCCTCCTTCATAGTGTTGCAATTTTATTGGCCAGCAGTGTATATACAGTCATACCTCGGTACTCGTCGCATTTTGAAGCGAAAAAATTGCTTCGGTACTCGACGTTTGGTCGGTAGTCGTCGCAATTTGACGCGAAAAAATGATGCTTCGGTACTCGTCATACATTCTAAAACATATTAGAGACAAGACGGTGCCCGCGTATCCTGTCTCTCCAAACGAAAAGAAAAACCGAAATAAGTTGAATTACAAAATTTTATTGAAAAGTATCACCCTGACACAGCTCTAGCAAGCCGAAATGTGGAATTGTTTAGTGATGAAACAATGTCTCACTTAAGAAACATTTTGAAACGTAGGCAGAAACAAGTTTGTCTGGATAGATTTGTAGTGAAACTCCCTAAATCAGAGTCTACAAGAGGGATCAGTGGTGTTAAGAGACAGCAAAGAAAACTAATAATCCCTGTGCAAGTGCCTGATGTTCTATTGGAAGGAGACCCCCATTCCAAGCAATAGCCCTTCTCGTACTTCGCCACTATCTCATTAGGCCATGAACAGGCCAATTTGCACGAGCAATTGAAAATGCGCATCGCGTTTTAAGTAATACGCAAAAACGTGATCGCGTAACAAAACTTTAAATTTCATTGTCACGTGTCGGGGCGTTCGCCTCGAACTTGCGGATTTAACAAAGAGGTATGTATGGTCATAGAATGCTACTTACGCAAACAGTTTTTTTGAAGCAATTGGTGGTTTTCTGGGCGCCCATAAATCGACTGATCCAGATGTCATCTGAAAGTCTGGAGACTGACAGTAGAATTAAATTCCAACCTCAATGGCCGCACAAGTGGGACAATCGAAACAAGAGATGCTTAGTGGGGACTCTATAGAACAATCAATCATCCATTGCATCAGCCTTGGCTCCAGAGGAGTCTCAGGAACTGAAATCAGTATCCGTAGAATTCGTCGGGAAGTAAATATCGGGTATCGTGGGAGAGGTACCGTGGGAGATCGGTAGCAGACGTGTCCACATTAGTCGTTTTTTGCTAGAGCACGTTTATAGACAATGAGAGAGTGGAAAGATCAAGTGGAAAAGGGAGTAATGAATCGCCCATCAATCTTTTTCAATCAGATGGATGTGCCTGGGTTTGCTGTTTATCCGGGAAGCATATTGTTTCTTACTTCAGTGTTCCAATTGTTAAAATTGGAGACATCTTTGTGATGGTCTGAGCCTGTCCCTTGATTGTTTTGCAATCAACTATTAACTCTGACAGTTGCATAAACATTTTAGATGATTGGGCACTACATTACGGCTGTAATTCGGAACAGACACTTGTTTCTTTCAGCAAGTCCTGGCCGCACACTGAGCTCTGAGGAGATCTGGTTTGGAGAACAGAATATATAAAAATTAGAATCGCCGGTTCAAGTGTTTATATCTAAAATCCTATCGAACCCTTATGGGGTGATCTAGGATTTGTTTCCATCAGAGAACGCCCTCATCGCTGAAAGAGGTTTTAATCAAGAAATAGAGATTAATCCCTGTGGACACATATCAGAAATTGGTTGAAAGCATGCCTAGAAGAGCCGAAGTAGTCCATGCAGCCCAAAGTTGTCCAACAATTTATTGATCTTTTGAAATAAATACATTCTTTCCATTTTGACATGTGTTCGGTGACTTTCCAAAAGATAATGTCCAACACGCACAAATCTATACATATAAAACGCGTAGGTATGCGGCACAAAACTCGACGATATTTCTACACTCCACATGGCAACGGCTGCAACTACCAGATGTAAACATTAGCGGCCGTCCGCAATTTACAACCGCGTGTCAACATGAATTTACGCACTGAAATCAGTCATGATCGAAAGCGAGCTGCATGATCAAGGGAAAATTGGGAACAGTCTCCAGAAAAAAGCGAAGAAAAATAATTCACTAAGAGAGAGGTGTGAAAGAGAGAGCATAAATGATCGAGAGGTTAGGCTTAATCGTCTCCGGCACAGCAACCGACAGCCAGTAATAGTTAATTTTCTACGCTTTTTTCAGTACATGCTGAATTTTTACCTTATGAAGAAATTTTCCCAAAAATTTATTATTTGATATGATTAAGTGTAGATATCTGAATTGTGAACAATAGTACATACAAAGAGTGATGTAATTCACACTATATTTTAGTACTTCCTGAATTTTTACTCCATTTTTTAAGTAAAAAAATTTTTTCCCCAACAATTTCTTATTTGATGTAACCTTTAACTCTGTTCTAAAGTAATGGAAATTCACATTTCTTAATCACGATGTTTTAGAATCATCCTTACAGAGAATACCCCTTAACAACGTATATTTATGATTACAGGTATTATTTATGATGAATATATATATACATATATTCATATATATATATATATATATATATATACATATATATATTTATGTATACATTTTTATATATATATGATGAATACCTATTTATGATGAATGGTAACATTCCTTACATATGCTACTTTCAGTTCCTTGCAAAAGAAAGTATAAAACTAAAAGCGACCATGCTGTTCGCGCAGCGGCTAGTATGTATATAATGTATGATATTGGAGAAATAATTATGGGTTTTTCAATTGTCGGGGGTGTAAGGATTAATTCACAATTTAGCACTGATCCCAAAATTGAAAATTTCTCTTTTTTTAGGAACGACTTTTTATAAGGTAAGGCCTTTACGAGTCATTACGAATCCCCGCTGATTTCAATATTGCGTCGAAATTATATTTTGGTATCAGGTAATATAACAGGGTTGGCCCAACAATTCTTTGCAGCTCTTTTCATTTTTTTGTTGTTTAATGATTTTTAAATTTATTCTTAAAAATTTTCTTATAAATTGCTATCTCAATTTTTTAGAACGAAGTTCTTTTACGCGGCTTACAGTAGAGTGAACTGGCAGGAATCGTCACGTAACGAAAAAGCGTTATGCCCCCTTCATAAGAGCTTTTTCTCAAGGACTCTGTGGCTGAATGTTTATCGCATCGGACATCGGACTGCAGTCCGATGCTCCGCAGTACTGCAGAGATCCCCGGTTCAAATCCCCGCACAAGCGCTACCGGCAATTTTAAAACCCTTCACTGCACAGTGTATCAAATTTGATACATAAGTTATTTTTCCCCTTTATATTCAAAAGCAATATTTTTAATCCACTTGTGTACCTTGTATTAATTTTGAAACATCATAGCAAAGCTTTTAATCACTGTTAGGTACATCTTCGTAGTATAGATGACGGCAGGAATACAACTGCGATCTCAGTAAAAGATAGCCGTTCAATTCATACCAGACCTGCCTTAGTATTTGCTATATTTTCAGTCTTTTAAAGTCAGTTTACATCTTTGAAAGTTTTATAAATATATTTTAGAGGTACGTAGCTTTATAATTACTAATAAAATACTTTTTTAATCTGTTATAAAAAATTCAAGTATGATTTCAATTTTATGTATCAAAAATGATACATGGTGTGCTTACGCCATTTTTTTAAGGAAATGGCGGGAAGAAAGCTTTTAACACAGAAAGAAACTGAAGAACTTATGAACAGATCGTGGAGTGATCATAGTAAAGATGGATCTGATTCAGAAAGCGATGGCAGCACAGGTGATCCTAATTATAAACCAAACAAAGATTGTGATGAAATTTTTGATGGTAGTAGTAATTCGGAAGATGAGGTATCATTACTTGATAATAGCGATGTTCTTCATCTGCCTAATGGTGGGAACATGCCAAAAACTAATAGAAATAATACAGGGAGAACAAAGCCTGCAATCAACTGGAAGAAAACTGATTTACTTCTAAATGATGATCAAATTTTATTCCGAGGTGACGAGAATCTCGCTCCTGAAATTATGAATTTAAACACACCTCTAAATTTTGTTAGTTATCTTTTTACAGAAGATTTGATTCAGCATATAGTTCAAGAAACAAATTTATTCAGTGCGCCAAAAAACCCAGAAAAGTGTTTCAATGTAACGAATTTAGAAATTAAACAATAAATTGGTATTTGTATAATGATGCCTATTGTACATGTACCAAACACTAGGGCATATTGGTCACCTGCCATTGGCAATGATGTAATAAAAGAATGTATGTCATTAAAACGCTTTGAAAAGATAAGAGAATTTCTACATTTTAATGACAATAGTAAACAACCACCACATGATGACCCTCAGCATGATCGTTTATATAAACTTCAACCAGTTGTAAATGCTTTACTTGAAAGATTTTATACCGTCCCTACGGAATCGCGTCTTTCTGTTTAAACTTATTGTTTGTTATTGTTTTAATTCACGCAGGATTTATATTGTGTCATTAATTTATTTTTGTTGGTGATTAAAGAATAAAATTAATCCGATTAAAAATTATGCTAGGTAACATCTAAATCAAAATAATTAATTTATATATTAAAATTTTTAATTTTAATAAAATAGAGAGAGAGAGAGTTGGTTGAATAAAAGAGGGCTGTGCTTTTTGGCGTGACAAAAATATACTAATATAATCAATAGAAATCTACATATTAAATCACGTTTAGAGTTGAAAATAAAAACGTAAGGAACTTCGTTCCTGACGGGGGTCCCCCGACCGCACAATTTTTTTATTTCTTATAAATTGCTTTCTGAAATTTTTTTTTATAGATTTTCCTATTTCCAACTTTTTCTCTAGCTAGAGTAAACAACTGCAAGATTGATAATTATTTTTATTCCCAATACAGGAGGCCCATGGACAAACATTTTTGGCCACAATACACATCAAAGGCACGCTATAATGACATTAAATGAACAAAAGGGGATAATAAAGAAAAAATGCAATTAAAACTGTATAAAATAGCAGAGAGCCTCTACCCTACTGATAACAAAAGATAATATTTCTTCCAGTCAAGGCCGAAGGAGTGGAGATGATTAGCGATCATTCGCCGGATTTGAATAATTTATCAAAACTATTGAATGAAAACTAATTATCAAAGCTATTAAAATTATGTAAGAATTCCGATATATTAATTACTCTAAAATGGGAGAGTGATATAGTTAATTAAAACATTAGAAAAAACAACGCTTGAAATTTCTTTCATGCTAAATACAACCTTTTTCTGTTTTTGGCTTATCTGAGTACGTAGATTTTCCCACATGGCTCTTAAAACTTTATCCTGGACAACCGTGTAATAAAACATATCATTCCATTCGTGTTCGTGCTATTCACAATTCAAGATTCAGAGTTTATTATTCCTTGCCATTAGGAGAGGAAATTCTTTGTGCTTAGAAAAGAATGACAACATACACGGTCGATTTCCCGTCTTTCGAAGGTACTCAGGTACCACCTTTTCTTTTCCTTCGACTTGGAGCCACATAACATTCCATTAACATGCTAACCCTATTTATCCGAAAAGTTATGGCTTAGAGTAATAAAGTCTTTTTTTATTCGACATATGGAAGTAAAAAATATTTGAAATGGACTCTCCATCCTTCGTGTTATGGAAATACCATGAAGTATTACTAAAAATACCTTCCCTCGGAAATGTGACCAGATTTCACTTAAAAGTTCTTGTTTTATTCAATTTTTACTTATACGAGGGAGACCGTAGTTTTAAAAATAATGTAAATTTTCGTCGAAAACGCTTTTGAACGTCGAACTAGATGAAATAATCCGTCGCAAGCGCATTTCAAGCTGAATGATGGTAGCAAAAACAACCTTCTGCAAATGTTAGAGGGTTAATCGCTACATAAAACCACTTTATAAAAGACATAAAAGACCACTTTATAAAAGACTTTCATAAAAGACAAGTTTTTGAAAAATTAGAGAGGTAAGCAACTCCTATATGGTGAAAAATTAAAGGTAAAATCTAGGAGAAAATTCAGGATTGTTGGAAATTGTATGGCCACAAACCCCGCAAGGAAGCAGTAGCAAAGTTTAGGCTACAGACTGGACACGACTGCTTGGCAGAACACCGGCTCAAAATGGGTATATTTCCTACCAACGTTTGCCCGATCTGTAGGGCAGGCTTTATGAATTCAGATCACCTCCTAACTTGCCATGGACTTGACAGAATCCCCCAGAGAAAGCGATATCACCAAATTGTATTGGCGTGCAAGGACCAGTATGAACTCTCTTTGTGACTGAACTTTTTGATTGTGTATATTTTTCTAGTTTATTTTGTTTCTAGTTTTTATTGTTGGTTTCTAGTTTATATTGCTGTTTTGTTTTGCTTTGTTCCTGATCCTTTGTAATGTTGTGGGCTGCCTGATCTCTATGGATTAATTTCCGGAATAAAGCCATATGTAACACACACACATACACTTTTTTAAGCAGCTCAGTTGAGCATACGTCTACTTAATTTACATTCACTGCATTAATCCTTCGGAATAATGGCTTTATTCCGGAGATTTATACTTTTAAGTCGCATGTTTCCTTAAAAGTATATTCCATGCCTTCCACTACAGTCCTTACCATAGTATTTGTACGAGGGCACAGAGGGAATTCTAGCAACTGCCCCGCTCCCTACAACTTTGCTCGTTAATTATTTATTAGTAGTAGAGGTCTCGGGAAGGCTTCAAAAGCACTCCCCCCTTTCGCTCACTCCTTTCAACAACGTCATATCTCAAAAATCGGCGATTTTTAGATATGCCTGTTTTCAGAATGCCCTGAAAGAGTAGTATATCCCTGCAAAATCGTCATATCTCACCGCTCAATATTTAGCTGCTACAGAGCACAATTAATATTTATTTTTAATACATTTTATTCTACTTTTAAACTTTAAAATCACTCTCCTGAAAAATCACGTTTTTTGAGATATGACGTTGTTGAAAGGAGTGAGCGATGTGTAGTTTTACCCATGTACTTCATTCTTGGAGTATAATTTCAAGATTTAGTAAATAAAAAATAACTCAATGTTCTGTTGACTGTTTTGCGCCACTGTACCAATCACCTGTCAGGAGCGGAATCAAACCCATCTTCTATGGACTTCGAATCGAGCGTCCTAACCAACCACAAGATCATTCCAATTTTATCTTTTGAATATACATACAAACTGTTGGTAAACGGGTCAATGAAATTTGCCACACACAATGATTTCTCGTTCCTCCACATACAAAAATGAACAAACGGTTCATTTAATTTTATATTCAAAACCAAAAAGTTTAAGACAATCCATTGATAAATTCATTGTTATTACATTGCAGATCACAGGACACATTTAATCTCTGTTGATATGTCATTTATGAAATTCCGATTGCATACGCTATAAAACGCACAGGGATATGACTTCAGGGATACACATATCTTTCGGTTGGTAACCACAGGTTTATAACGTTATGATATAGTCCAGGGATTCCGAAACTTTTTTTACGTTTCCGACACCTTTGTGAATAAGATTAGAACTTTGCGCAACCTTTGCTAGATTTTTTGATTTTCAAGTTTTTAAATATTCAATCAAATTGGAATGTATATCAGGTGCATGTTAAATTTAAGTTCAAATAAATATTTGCTTCATTGCTGATTTTATTGAAAGATATAAGTAACGAACACCAGAATAGCATATGTTAAGATAGTTTCAAAAATAGCTATGGGATTCAGTAGAAAAATATACTAAGGGGCTTCAAAGGAAATCGCTAAAAAAAAAAAAATCAGGTAGTCTCTTCTAACGAAATTTCCGCGGGTTATTAACGTCGGATTACTTATAGTTGCTTACCTCTTTTGTATGTATATATGTATGCATGTATTATATATATATATATATATATATATATATATATATATATATATATATATGTATATATATATATATATGTGTGTGTCAAAATTTTGACACATTTTGGTACTTTTCTGTTGTCCAAGCGATACACTCTGGGTTTGGCGCGCTGCCAAAATTATAACTTGCGAGGACGGAGGGACGGATGGCTTTAGCGTCTGAAATTTTCCTTTCCGGAGGACCGTTACGGAGGAACGTAATCCTACGTTAAGAGAGTTTGTTTTATATGTGAGATTTTTGATTGATGCTTAGAGCACAAATGTTTGATATCAGACCTAACAGATGTAGGTACACTGCTGGCCACTGTAAATGCAACACCCTGAAGGAAACATGCAAATAACATGAAATTTACAACATGCATTAGCGGATGTGAGATATGCAAATGATTAGAATTTCAGGGCAGACGCACATCACGCGCGCCTGTGGCGCCACTTCAAAGCGCTATTTAAGGCTTGGAGATTTCGATGATTTCAAGTTCGGCAATTGTGTTTTTATTGTGGTTTTTTCAAAAAAACGATCAATTATGCCTCGTCGAAAACAGCGATCATCTTTTGATCAAGTATCCGAGATCGACAGAGGAAGGATAGTGGCCTACCGAGATTGTGGATTATCTTTCAGGGAAATCGGTAGTCGTGTTGGACGAAACCAAACAACTGTAATGCGGATATGTGATCGTTGGATGCAGGAGGGTACGACGGACCGGCGTGTTCGATCGCATTCACCTCAGCGCACCACTTCACGTGATGACAGGCAAATTGTGCGCATGGCAGTGGCGGATCGCTCAGTCACATCACGAACCATAGCACAGCACATGCAGTCTGTAACGCATCATCCAGTGTCTTCGCGTACCATTCGACGCCGTTTACAGCAGAGTGGTCTGTCCGCAAGACGTCCATTGCTTTGTCTACCCTTGACGCAGAACCACAGACATCTCCGCCGCCAATGGTGCGATGACAGAAGGATGTGGACGGCAGAATGGAATGAAATTGTCTTTACTGACGAGTCACGCTTCTGTCTGCAACACCACGATGGTCGCATTCGAGTCTGGAGACACCGTGAAGAGAGGATGCTGAACAGCTGCGTTATGCACCGCCACACTGGTCCTGCACCGGGTATTATGGTATGGGGCGGTATTGGATATCACTCTCGCACACCTCTAGTACGCATTGCCGGTACTTTAAACAGCCAGCGCTACATCTCCGAGGTGTTGGAGCCAGTTGTCCTTCCTTACCGTCAGGGCTTGCCCACAGCCATATTTCAACAGGTTAATGCGCGACCACACGTGGCACGCATTGTCCAACGGTTGTTCATCAATCGCCAGATTGAATTGCTTCCCTGGCCGCCTCGCTCTCCGCATCTTTCGTCGATAGAAAACATGTGGTCCATGGTTGCTCTACGATTGATCCAGATTCCATCCCCAGCTGCCACAGCAGATCAACTTTGGCAACATGTGGAAGCTGCTTGGTCTGCTGTACCCCAAGAACTCATCCAAAGTCTCTTTGAATCAATGCCGAGGCGTGTGGCAGCGGTGATCTCCAACAATGGCGGCTAATCTGGGTACTGATTTTGGCAGGAACCACACTTTACAGAAGTCTATAATCTTATTATATTAGAAGTATATATTTTAAGTGCATATTTTGCCTTAGCCATCCACCTTGCTTGATGCAGAGCCTCTGGGATCCTGAAACTGAAGTCATTTTTAGACCAACATACTAGGTTCAGGAGTGAGAGTTGTAATACCTCTTTGTAGTCATCTCTTGGATGACTTCCGTCTTTTAGGACATTTTGGATGTGGTTAACCACTTTCACTCGTTGTTCTTCTAGAAAGCCTTGAACGGGACTTTCTTCATCCAGCATTGTCGTATATGACTGCTTATCAAGTGAAGCCCACAGACTTTGGAACTTGCGATAAATCTGAATGTGAAGACCACTTGATGGTATAGCACAACATTCCTCAAACACTCCTTTCAATATTAGTTCCCAGGTGTGATGACGACAAGCCAACCACAACAACGTTCGTCCGAATTCCCTTTCAATTCTGGTACATGCCCCTTCGATCAGTCCTGTATTAGATGCTGTAGTATTAAAAGAAATACCGATGATATTGTCACGTAGTCCAGATCGGTCCAATTCCCGAATAGCTACTTCAGCCATTTGTTCACCAGTGCATTTCAGGGCAACAGGTATGCCAAGCAAATGCTCAAAATCTTTGCCAGTCACTAGAATTACAACTCTTTCTTCCAATGTTTTGACACTCCCATGGTCAACTGAGGGCAACAGTTTACTATCCCAATGCAAACCCAAATGAAAAGGATTTTTAAAGAATGATTTTCTTTGCCATATACTTCTATTGATCACCCGAGCTCGGTAAAGGATAGCTGGAGATACGGTTAGTAATAGTTGATAAAGTTAGGATAATGTTGATTAATGTAACACATTATTTGCCTATCATACTATCTATTAATATTACTGTCTAGTTTTAATTCTATTTTAAGTTTGTGATTTCTAGTTTTCCCAATAACAGTAACTAACATTGAAAAATCGTATTTTTTGTCTACTTTTACAAAACTGATCAAAGTGTCCAACCTCCAAATATTATCCAATCATCTTGAAATTCGGCTTGAAATGCAGCGTGATTGCGCCTTACGTATAGCCGGTAGAGGGCGTTGAACATCGTACTCTGTGGAGTATAAAACAGGTAACCAAAGCTTGTTTGAGTGTGCTGAATCATTTACAAAGCAAGAGCTGAGATAGACATGCCATTACGCCGTGTTCGAAGACAATATAAGCAGTTGTCGCAGTTTGAGAGGGGGAGAATCGTCGGGATGATGGAAGCTGGGTGGTCAGCTAGGCGAGTAGCTCGTCAATTAGGCCGCTCTGATTGTGTTGTGAGGAGGTGTTGGGACCAGTGGACCCGAGAGATGTCATGTACACGAAGACCAGGCTCAGGACGCCCTCGACAGACCAGTCGTCGAGAAGACCGCCACATCGTAAGAAATGCACGCGTACAGCCAACTGCTTCATCGGCCGCCATCCAGGCACAGGTAGCACCTTCACTAGGGGCCTCTGTGTCTTCTCGAACCATACGAAGGCGCCTGGCTGAAGGACAGTGGGTATCGCGGCGCCCATTACGTGTGCTGCCCTCGACGCCCACCCATCGACGCCTCCGTTTGGAGTTTTGCCGCGCACGAGGAAACTGGACTGCAGCGGAATGGAACCAGGTCGTCTTTAGCGACGAATCCAGATTCAATCTCGGCAGTGATGACAATCGTGTACGTGTGGGGAGAGCCCGTGGTGAACGCTTCAATCCTGCCTTTGCTGTACAGCGACACATCGCTCCCACAGCTGGTGTGATGGTATGGGGTGCCATTGCCTACAATACACGGTCACCCCTAGTATTGTTCCGTGGCACCATGACAGCCCAGCGGTATGTTCATGAAATCCTGCAACCACATGTGTTGCCACTCATGCAACGGCTCCCAGGAGCCATTTTTCAACAAGACAATGCTCGGCCTCATACTGCAAGGGTGTCACAAGACCGTCTCCGCAATGTTACTACCCTTCCTTGGCCTGCCCGATCCCCAGAATTGTCTCCAATCGAGCATATCTGGGATCATTTGGGATGACGAGTTGGGCATCCCACGAGTTTGAACGAACTAGAGGCAAGGTTACAGCAAATATGGAACGAAATGTCTCAAGAAATCATACAGAACTTGTATGACTCAATGCCCGATCGTATCGCATCGTGCATTCGCGCTAGAGGGGGTCCAACGGAGTATTAACTCTTCGTTCTTTTGCCTTTTTCTCTGAAATAAATTATCCTTTTTCTTTGATTTTCTTATCATTTACTTATATCAAAGTAGTCATTACGTATGTAAAATTTCGTTTCATTTTGACTACTCCTTCGTGGTGCGCTAATTTTTTTGTCCATGAGTGTATATAGATACATATATACATAACACATACATACATATATGTACATACAAAAGAGGTAAGCAACGATAAGTAATCCTACGTTAATAACCCACGGTGGTTTCGTTAGAAGAGACTATCTGAAAGACTACCCGAAAAGCAAAAAAATATATTTTTTGCTTTCCTAAGGGGTAGAACATAATCCCGCGCATAGTAACTGTAGTTTGCTAGTCATTTGTAGAATGGAAAACTGTTTTTTTAACAACTCAAAAGGAAATTAATGGATGAATAAAATTAAAAAAAATTATAATATACATTTGGACGTGAAAATATATAAAAGTGATCTTTCATACGCAGGTTTTTCCTCTGTCATGTGTCAAAAATGTCTTTAAAAATTCTTTTTAATTTGATGTTTACTTCCTTTATTGATTTCACGGGACTTCAGAAACAAATTTATTGTATTAGAAAAATATTGATCACTTTAAATTGTGTCCGAAATAATGTAATTTACTAAGTGGTAGAAAACGTATTGATTGTAGTGTGCTCGTAGGAAATTTCTTCATTTGAAGTTGGCAATTTGATAGAAACACACAACTCGACGCAAAGGAAAAAAGAAACTTTGAATATTACAAACCTTTTTGAAATGGTGTATTTGATGCATTGAAGATATTTTGAAATACGGTTCCAATATACAAAGTCTGGAAATTGTTAAATCCATTCCACCGAGTTGTTAAAAATACAGGTGGAACCGTCTGATTCCGAAATCCATTGATATGATGCTTTCAGTTTACAGGATTTTAATTTACATTAATTCAAGTAATTCAAGTTTTTGATGCACGAATAAAACCATTAAAAAACTGTTTCATGGTGAACTTGATCGTTTCAAAAGGAAATTGAAGATTATGCTGGATTGAGGTAGATTATACCACAATACATGTTATTGTACATGTTTCAGCAATAAAGAGGTTTAACGACGCCAATCAGTGAAGCAAATACAGAGACTTCACGGATTTTGAAAACTTTGCTTAAAAAATTTAATAATTATAAAAAACTGTTTTAATATATCTTTCGAGGAAAGACAGGTTATAAAATTACACATCATAAAATTTAGAATATGCACATTATAAAATAAATTTACTGAAAACGTTAAACTAGCAGGATATTAAAATCCTTTTATTGAAATCGACTGTATTATTTTCAAGTATAAGAAAATCAAGAAGAATGGTAAGCTATCAAGAAATCGTTAGCTAAAAGTATAAACGTCGTAAACATCCGATAAAGATTTATAAGCTTGTTTACAGAAATTTTTATCGAGATCGATGGAAATTCTTAATAAATTATTCCACATTTTATTCTGTCTGAGCTTAGTGTATAACATACCTGGCTTTCGCTTAAACAGACAAAATATTACCTTTCATCTAATGAGTATGATAAGTTTTCTCGTATCCCTAATACACATAATAAACACATTGTTTACAGTGGCTACAACCCAAAATTTGTATGACGAGGGATATGTAGCGACGATTTTCTCATTGACAGTAACTACTATTTTTAGATGCGTGTTGACACTAAAATTTTGGGATCTATTAAACATGAAAAGTCATTTATCTGTTTTGAAATCTCCGAAATCCAATACCTTTGACAGAAAAATATTTTTCTGGATATTACTGAATCTATTGATTTATACTTTCCTCTTCTATAACAAGCTAAGGAGTAGCCATGCTTGTGATATATTCTTTGGATATGAAACTTCTTCAGCGAAACTAATATGTCTCCTGTATAACTGTTTCTCTATATTTACACTCCACATGCCCGTGAATTCTTTCTGCGTATTTTATGTCACCATTTGCTTGCATCTTATATCTATTCTGCGATCTTATAAGGCTACCATGACTTCTAGCTACAGACCAGACTATCAACTCCTTTTGGAAACCTTTAATTCAATTAAGAAAATTATTTTAAAAGTTGACCTTAAGTTGTCAATTCCGGTAACGTTTGTCTTTTTATACAACACTGCTGGTATGTATTACGTGTTCAATCATTTTATCCACGGTATACGATCTGCTGATAGTCTCACCCGCATAAGTATATATTTGGCAGCTGCAAACAATGTAGCAAGCACAATAATTATCTGTTTCGCTGCGAGTGGAGTGTCCAGCTTAGTGCATGAAATAGCCGATGAAGCAAAGTACCTCCCAAAAGACCCTTTCGGATCGGATCTCAGTCACCTGCTCTTTATTCTAAACACAGATAAAGAAGCAAGCATGACGGTACTAGGAATGTCTATTAACAAGAATCTAATTTTAGCCTTCTTTGGCACTGTTACAACTTACATTGTTCTTGTGGAAACTTTACGAGGACAGGGTAGAGAATAACTATGTAATAAAATATGACACGTTATTAAAATATACTTACTTTCTTCGTGCGGGGCCAAGTGTTCCGGTCTCGTCACTTGACTCGGTTCAAAATTACGGGACCAATTTTCTTCGAGGTCAAGCCATACTTCATCCCTAGTGGTACCTCACCTTAAAGTGAAGCTGCTTACTACCCTTCGCCAAGGACCTAAGGTTTGAGGACCTAGGTCCTTTGGACTTGGTGTAGGAAGGCCTGCACCAAGGGGATTGGAAACAACATATTAATGCCACAATGTTACCCCTGCTGTACAATCGTTAGACTCCCAAAAAGCATACATCAGGCCCGACCTGGCCGAAGCCCCACTGGGTTAATCCTGATGGTGCGGATAGACCCACAGCAGGCAACCACTCCACGTGCGACCCAGACCAGGTCCCACACACACCACCGACAAGACACACTCCAAAGAACCAGCGTCCCAGTCGGGCTCCAAGCAGAACAGACGGATTTGCAAGAAAAATTAAATAAACTTAATTTAGAAGACTAGTTAGCTCTGCCTGAGGACACTCGAACACACCAACCTTCAAGACATAAGTAGTTAAAGAAGGTGGCAAAAGAGAAAGCCCAAACGAAACGACTGCACATAATTATTGGCTGCGAGCGAGAACACGAAGACTTAGTGACCTAGGTTAAGATTGAGTCAAATTACTGGCACTGACTCAAAAAATTAAGTAAGGAAAGACGGCATCATTACAAATCCCAGATAGGAGACGACCTGGCCTAAATTGGAAATGGTCAATTTGAGAGGGAACAGTCGCAACCCTGGGCGCAGATCCAGCAACATGGTTAAAACCTCATCGTTGCTGTGCAACCCACACAGTCGTTAGACTCAAACTAGTCGCATCACTTATGATTTGATGTCACGTAATTAAACAAATTGCTTTTATTTACCTTAAAAGTTCTCATTTCTTCTCTTCAATTTAACTTTACAGTAATAATTTAACTTTACAGTTATAATTTTTTTCCTCTTTGCGTAATTTTTACCTTAATATTTTTAAAATCTCTTTTTATTAAATTTTAACTTCTGAGCACTCGCACTTTCATAACATATAACTTGCGTACAGGAGATAAAATCGTCACGACCAAGGTACTCCACTTGTAAAAACTAAACTGGACTTGGACTTATTTTCTTCGTTGTATGCTGTTTGACGGAATTTGTCTATTTGATGACGTCTTATGACGTACCTGTCCGATTAACTTAGAATTACTCTGAAGTCAAGGGTACTTAAAATTTTAATTTGATAGGGCATGGGCCGTTGGCGTTACAGTAGTGGCGAAATATACAAGCAACTAGATTCTTCCGTAAAGCAAAAATAATTTGCATTTGAACTGGACAATGGAGAGTGCTATTTTTGATAAAAAATCTGTCTTTATCTTACTTTTCTGAATGTTTTACATTGAATCTTTATCACAGAAAAGCATTAATTTGTACTTAGCTGTTTGATAATTTAAAAACAATTGAATTTGATAATATAAACTTAAAAAGTAACTAATAAAAATCATCATTTTGCTTTTCCGCTTTGATGCCATTTTGAAAAGCCAATCAGAGAGTCAGTGTTCTATGCTGAAGTTTTATTCTAAAGACCAGGGATTCCCAACCTGTTTAAGTTTGCAGCGCCTTTGGGAATGAGATTAGAAACTTAAGTATCCTTGTTACAATTTAAGTTTTTTCAATTTACTAAATATGAAATTTCTTGTGAAAGAAGTGGAATGTATATCAAGAACATGTGAGAGTTGAGTTCAAATAAATATTTACCACAATGCCGATTTTATTAATTTATTAAAAGGTACAGGTAACAAACACCAGGATAGCATACAACAACCTTTAGCTTACGGGGCCCTTTTTTGCGATTCCCTCTTTAGATCAGGAAATTTCATACCCCCTTTGTAAGAACGGCTATTAAGGGGGTTATATATATATATATATATATATATATATATATATATATATATATATATATATATATATATATATATATATATATATATATATATACAGAGGCTGTTCACACATTTTTTAGACGATGTATATTGTATTCACAAAACTAAATTAGATAAAATTCTTGTGTTTTAAATGTTCTATTTGACATCCCTTATTCTGAACTGTCTTTCGACACCGCAATTTCCAGGATAATAATGCCTTTTGAAGTGTCAGAAGAGGTATTCTATCCCATTCCTCCTGAACAGCTTTCCAGAGTCCTGTAAGGTTTTGGGGCGACGTTTGGATAATGCAGATTTTAAAAGTCCGAAAGCACAAAAATCCATAGGTGATACATCGGGAGATTTAGTAGGGATATCAGTGAAGGGTATGGCCTTGATACTAGTTTTTTGTTCCATTTCTTTTAGGAAATTTAGAGTGGATTTTGATGTGTGACTGCTAGCTTAGTCCTGATGGAGTCTCACAGATTGATGGCACTGTGGGTAAAGCGATGGTATTTCATTCAGAAAAATTGGCGATAAAATATGTTCCTGACAGTATTTGGAGTTAATCTTGAAATTTTTTTCACTCTCTTTATTTTTAACTTGCCATTATAAGAAAAAAACAGCAACAATCATGAATCCCTTAGAAAAACTTTCTTTCGATTCTTTGAACCATGTACTTAAATTTTTTTTCTACCCTTTTATGATAATAAATGGCTCTTTTTTTGTTGCAATCATTTAAATACACCCATGATTCATCTATTGTGACAATTGTTTTCCATTTTTCTTTCGATAAGTGTTTCTCATATAGAATTCTGCATCGTGTCCTGCGTTCAGCGATATGATTTGGAAGAAGACGATGCACATTGCGTTTTTTCGCTTTCTTAAGATTTAAATCAACGTTTATCATTTTGTTTACAGTGGACACCGAGCATTTTAATGATTTTGCAACTGTCCTTTGACTAGGGGGGTTTTCTTTTAACATTAAACAACGTACCTTTGCAATAGTCGAAGATGTCCGTTTTTTCCTTGGATACTTGTTTGGAATTTTTGTCCCACTTGTGGCTCCAATTTGACGTTTTTTTCCTTTCTTGTTGACGATATTACCTATCGACGCTTTAGATATCACAAAACCATGACTCTCACATCGTTTTTGGATAACGGAGTATGCATATTTCTCTTCGGAAAGAGCATAAATGTAGCCTTCGAACCACTGCTTTGTTAAAAACGCCATTTTGAATAGAACAATACTTTCAAGCCGCAGACGATAATTTTGACTTTTAAAAACATAGTATAATTGCAATTATTTCTTTTGCAGCAAACTATTTTTTATTACCGCTAACCAAAATAGTCTAAAAAATGTGCGAACAGCCTCTGTATATGACGAGCCCGTCTAAATGGCGGCTCGAGGCGTTCTCTTTATGTCATAAATCCCTCTTAAACTCCTTAATACTTATTAATAATACTGCAGTCCGTAAACGTAGGCCGTGTTAAAGGATTACAAATTAATTACATCTAAATAGTTTATTCCGAGCAGTCCATAGTTTATTTAGCAGTCACACATCAAAATCCACTGTAAATTTCCTAAAAGAAATGGAACATAAAACTGGTATTAAGGCCATACCCTTCACTGATATCCCTACTAAATCTCCCGATGTATCACCTATGGATTTTAGTGCTTTCGGACTTTTAAAATTTGCATTATCCAAACGTCGCCCCAAATCCCTTACAGTACTATGGAAAGCTGTTCAGGAGGAATGGGATAGAATACCTCTTCTGACACTTCAAAAGGCATTATTATCCTGGAAATTGCGGTGTCGAAAGATAGTTCAGAATAAGGGATGTCAAATAGAACATTTAAAACACAAGAATTTTATGTAATGTAATTTTGTGAATACAATATACATCGTCTAAGAAATGTATGAACAGCCTCTGTATATATACTGCGCTATTCCCAGAATGAGCGGGAATAGAAACGGCCAGCGTTTGAGCCGGGATTTGAACCAGGGACCTCTCAATCCGTAGTGCTGTAGTCCGATACTCCGTAGTCCGATGCGACAACCTTTCAGCCACAGAATCATTGAGAAAAATCTCTTATGAAGGGGGCATAACGCTTTTTCGTTACGTGACAATCTGTCAGTTCACTCTAAGCCGCGTAAAAGAACTTCGTTCCAAAAACTTGTAAATGATATTGAAAATTTAAAAAAAATTACAAATGGCCCTAGGTACAATAACACTATTTTACCTAGGGCCAGTTATTTCCAAACACTGAAATTGTTGTTTATAATAAAAAAAACAATTTGTATCCATTATTTCTTTCATGCACAACTTCTAAAATCTTCGTAAGGAAGAAATGTTTATTATTTCATCACTTTCTAATGTATGTTTTTTCTCCATTATCTTCTTAATGATCCCACATAAATTTTCTGTTTCAAACACAGATTTCGTAACCATTTTTTTATCAATTACTTTTTTCAATAATTGTGCTTGATTTTCATTTTTCTCGGGGGTATGAGTTTCTACACTTGCCAAGTTTTCGTCCACCTCTTTTCTACCAGAGGCCATGGCCCTAAGTACAAGATAAGATTATAGCCCTAGGTACAAGATGTTGTTGTTTTTGGCAAAATGGCTTGTATAGCCACTGACCTGCAGAAACCAAACTTTATTTTTATATAATTTTTTCCTTTAATGATTACAAAACAAAAAATATCTGCTATGCATTAAAACATAAGTTTGCACTTTATTTCACAAAAGAAGACTTCAAATTGAAGTGAAAAAATTTAGTTTTGATCATCAAATCAAGACTTTCTTTTCTATTTAACTATAGCGTCTACTTGCTTTCATTAAAAATGGCTGTTATGAATTGAAACAACGTTGTCACTCACTCCAATGAGTAAAAATGCTGTAAAAAAATAATTATTTAAATAAAGCATGGTGGCCCTAGGTACAAGAGTGTCCCCTATATATATAAATATATATATATATATATATATATATATATATATATATATATATATATATATATATATATATATATATGTGTGTGTGTGTGTGTGTGTATGTGTGTGCGTGTGTGTGTGCGTGTGTGTGTGTAATAACTAAATTAAATCGGTGGCGATGAAACATGAGTTTAAGAACTCGTGATTTTCCACACAGTTCGGTAGTCATGGCACAAGGTAGGAAGGCAAATGGAGACGATATATAAATGGACCGGATCAAGGAAGAGGCGCCTTCAATTTGATGTCTCTTTATTTAATGTAGTTTCCGGGGAACAGCCATTTGAATATTTTTCTTTGTATATATATTTTATATATCATCATCATCTACAGCACTACAGCCTGCGACAGGCCCTGGCTATCTCTAAAATGCGTCTCCAGCGTTCCCTATCCAGCGCGGCACCTTTCCAACCCCCTCACAACCCCTCACACCAAGCGTTGTGAGGTCGCATTCAGCACCATCAAGCCACCTTGAGGGGGGGATATTTTATATATATATATATATATATATATATATATATGTATGACATGCGTCTTATCGAGACGTAGCCCCGCTTAACTTTTCCCCTAAATAATTCCTTAATTAGCAGTCAATGAACGTAGACCTGTGGTAAATAAATACAAATCAGTTACCTCTAAGAGCTTTAACTATCATTACTTAATTTCAATTCAATCCGTGCCAAGTGATCATCATCTCCTCTCGCGACGCGCGACCACGTCAAATTGCGTACAAATCTAATCCCAATCTGATAAAAACCTTTTTCCAAGCTTCTAGCATACTGTCTTACACGTCACCACCGACGATGAGGCTTGGGCGTGGTCAAACTGTCAACCAAATCTATGCTCTATGCAGGGAATTTCCCTTTTTGATCTGTTTCATTTTTCGCGTTACTTTAAGAATTGTGAACAACAGTGACGTTTTAACGCCACGAAAATAAAACTATCCTGAAGCCCCCTTTAATTATCTTAACTATTTTTCTCTCTCTAATTAATGCTTTTCATATATATATCTATCTATCTATCTATATATAATATATATATATATATATATATATATATATATATATATATATATATATATATATATATATAAATATATATATATATATATAAATATATAAATATATATATATAAATAAATATATATATATATATATATATATATATATATATATATATATATATATATATATATATATATATATATATAAATATATATATATATATATATATATATATATATATATATATATATATATAAATAAATAAATATATTTATATAATTATATATATATATATATATATATATGAAGGAAGTATTACAACGCAGCGCTGAGTAAACGAGGAGACGACAGTGCCATCCCGCGGAGAGAGGTGTTACTTGGGAGTTCACCCCTGGATGGCGACGCTGACGGTCGTGCTAGTAACGGGCAGACGGCCCTGTACTGTAATGTAACTGAAGTTTGGGCAAGACGGCCCCTAGAAGTATCTTTGTAGTTTTCAGAGACTGTTGTAGACATTACCTTATTAACCAACTCAACTCTATGTACATATTAACTTCTTTTTATATTAATCAAGTTTAAATATAGAATAGTTAAAATTGCATGTAGTGGAGTGAAGTTATTGATTACTTAAGAATTCGCTTCCCACAAATGGGAGCCTGGCAGGGATAAAATATAAGTTAAGTTAGATAAGAGATAAGTTAGTTTTAAAATATACTGTGAAAGGTTTTAAAAGACTGTGACTTTTGGATTAAGCTGAGAGCCATTCCAACCTGAAAAGAAAGACATCTAGTGAACCCGAAAGACCAAAATGGTAAGCGAGTTCTTATTCTTATTATATTGCATGATGGAAGCATTAGAAAAAAATTTGAAAAAGCGTGCTACGCTGAGAACGGCCACGACAAAAATAATTAAAAGATTGGAAGCCGTTATGCATGAAACTCAGCCAGATGTAGATTTAATAGACGAATTACTCACACTTTTAACCGATAAGGAAAAAAACTTAAAATTAATAGATAGTCAGATTGAGAATGATATTACAGACGAAAAACAACTTGAAAAAGAAACAATTTCAGCAGAGAATTATCACGAAGACGTAATAATAGCCAAAGTCCGTGCTAAAAAAATTATTAAGAAATTAGAAACGGAAAGTAAGAATCTAAATAAGTCGACAGAGTTAAGTTCAGAAGATTCGTTTTCTAGAATCGCCACACCAGTGAAACTTCCGCGTTTAGTTATTGAAGCATTTAATGGCGAAATATGTAAATGGCCAAATTTTTGGGCCCAATTCAAAAATGCAATTCACGATAGCGAAGCATTAACAGAAGTGTAAAAATTTAACTATCTGATCACATATTTATCAGGTGACGCGAAAACAGCTATTTCTGGTTTGTCACTCGTAGCTGATAATTATAAAAAAGCTATCTCAATTTTAGATTCTAGATTTGGAAAGGTAGAGTTAATCGTGGACTTTCACGTGTCAAAATTATTAAACCTGACGCCGTGTAGAAATTCAAAAGATGTAGCAACATTACGCAAAGTTTATGATACAGTTTCCGTTGAAGTAAATGCGCTACAAAGTCTTGGTATTGAACCGAACACGTACGGAACGTTACTATTCCCTATTTTGATCAAAACCATTCCGCACGATATAGCTCTAGAATTTAATAGATCCACCGAATCAGAAAAAAATAAAATTACGGATTTGCTACAATTTTTGAAAAAAGAAGTAGAGTCACGAGAACGGACATTAATTTTAACACAAACGCCGGTCAATGAGAGTCAGAATCATTTTAAAAACGTATGTATGAAACGACACAATTTTGAGAAACGGACTAAAGACCCGTACAGATGGAATGAAAACAGAAGTAAAGAATCGAAACCAAAATTTAATTACAGGGACCAGTATCGGAACAAATACTCTAACATAGTCTGTTATTCATGTAATGAAATTGGGCATAAATCTAACGAATGCCAAAACAAAGCTCGAGGATTGCGTTGCTTTAAATGTTCGAATTTTAATCATAAAGCTGTTGATTGTACTAAAGATGTGTTTAAAATTAAATCTTATGCTAATGATGATAAAATTAAAAAGAAAATTACTATTATGGGTTATGAAACTAATGCATTGTTTGACAGCGGTAGTGAAATTACAATGATCAAAGAATCTATTTATGAAAAGCTTAGTAAACCAGAACTAAAGAACGATCATATTATTTTAAACGGTATCGGTAATGGGGAAGTGACTCCTTTAGGCTACTTTAATGCGGAAATAAAAATAGACAACTGTGTTATAACTGGTGATATATACGTTTTGAAAGAATTGTGCGAAGACGTTATTATCGGTATGAATGTCATGAAACGGTTAAATATCATATTAGATGAAAACGGAATGAGAGTTACCGGGGAGCGAAAAAATTATCATGTAGGAATCGTTCGAATAGGCCGAAAACGTGTCAAGGACACAGAGGGAGAAGATTCGCCACTCCATAATGTAGACAAAACATCGAGCGAATTCGAAAGACTGTTTACAATACGAGACGCCATAAGCGAGAGCGAAATTGACATCTGCCATAATTTAGACTCGCGATTGAAAACAGAAGTTGCGGACCTCATCGCGAATTACAAACCAAACAAAACTAAGAACACGGGGTTAAAAATGAACATTGTTTTGAAAGACGAAGTTCCTGTGAAACAGCGTTGTCGGAGATTTCCCTTTGCAGAGCAAAAAATAATCGAAGAGCAAATAAAAATTTGGTTGCGAGATAATATAATAACAGAATCGTGTTCAGATTACGCTGCACCCGTAGTATTGTGTAAGAAAAAATCAGGCGAGTACCGTTTATGTATTGACTACAGGCAGTTAAATAAAAAGATCGTTAAAGACAATTTCCCTTTACCCCTTATAGAAGACGCGTTAGATAGATTGGAACAATCAAAGATTTTCACGACGCTTGATCTAAAGAACGGATTTTTCCATGTTGATGTTGCAGAGAAGAGCCGCAAATATACAGCATTTTTCACTCACGAAGGAGAATATGAGTTTTTAAAAGTTCCGTTTGGACTGTCCACTAGTCCCAGTGTGTTTCAACGATACATTTATACAATATTTAGAGATATGTTAAAAGACAACACCATTATTATTTATATGGATGATTTGATAATTCCATCGAACAATGAGAAAGAAGGTTTACTTAAATTAAAACGTGTGATGAAAAGAGCATCCGAATATGGATTAGAGATAAATTTTAAAAAGTGCCAATTCTTGAAGCAAAACATTCAATTTTTAGGTTATGTAATAGAGAACGGAACAATTCAGCCTTCCCCAAGCAAAACGTTAGCAGTTAAAAAATTCCCAGTACCCAAAACAACAAAACACGTAGATGCTTTGAGCCAAAAAACCGTGTTAGTGACAACACGTTCGCACGCAGAGTTAACTACTAAAATTGCAAGAGCACAAGATGACGACGAGTGGGTTAAGACTATCAAGGAATTAGTGAAACTGGGTAAAAACAATGATTATTCAATTGAAAAAGACGTTCTATATAAGTACGAAAATGGAAAAGATCTTTTAGTTGTTCCGGAAGACTTGCAAAAAGAAATCATACGTGAAATTCCTAACAAAGGCCACTTTGGAGTAGCAAAGATAGAAGAAATTTTGAGACAAGACTTCTACATACCAAAAGTGAAAACGAAAATCGAAAGTGTCATTGCGAATTGTATTGAGTGTATACTGTGTAATAGAAAAAGCGGGAAAAGTGAAGGATTTTTGAATCCGATTCCCAAAGAGAACTTACCATTAAGCACGTACCACATAGATTTTATTGGACCAATGCCCTCATCGAACAAAAAGTACCAGCACATTTTTACCGTGGTAGATGCATTTACGAAGTATGTTTGGCTGTACCCCACAAAATCAACGTCAGCTAAAGACGCCATCGACAAACTGAGGTTACAACAAACAACATTTGGAAACCCGTCAAGGATTATTTCAGATAAAGGTGGTGCATTTTTGTCCAACGAATTTCAGGAATTTTGTAAAGAAGAAGATATAGACCACATTAAAATAACAGCCGGAATTCCAAGAGGAAACGGACAGGTGGAGAGGATGCAGAGAACCCTCATCCCGATTTTGTCGAAACTATCCATCGATGATGCAACCAAGTGGTATAAGCATGTACCTGCCGTTCAAAAAATTATTAACAGTGCCATTTCAAGATCAACAAAATTTACACCGTTTGAGTTTCTTACTGGAGTTAAATTAAAAAGTAAAGAAGATTTAAAAATAAAGGAAATCCTAGAAGAAGAATATATCAGAGCAAGTATGGAAGACCGAAAAAACATGAGAGAAATAGCAAAACAGAATATATTGAAGATACAAGAAGAAAATGAGAAAAATTTTAATCGGAAAAGGAAGAACGCAAGACAATATAAAATTGGAGAACTCGTTGCGATTGAAAAAACTCAATTTGGAACTGGAACTAAACTGAAACCTAAATTTTTCGGACCCTACAAGATTACGAAAATAAAGTCCAACGACAGATTTGATGTCCAGAAGTTAGGCAACCACGATGGACCGAATGTAACAACAACTGCCGCAGATCACATGAAACCATGGGCAGCTGAGCAAAATTAAATGTCATAATAACTTTAAGTCCTAGATACTGTTTTTTTTCTTTTCTCCTTTTTTTTAGATTTCTGTACAGAGCGAGCAGTTTTGGAGGGCCAAAACATCAAGATGCCCGAGCGATGAAGGAAGTATTACAACGCAGCGCTGAGTAAACGAGGAGACGACAGTGCCATCCCGCGGAGAGAGGTGTTACTTGGGAGTTCACCCCTGGATGCCGACGCTGATGGTAGTGCTAGTAACGGGCAGACGGCCCTGTACTGTAACGTAACTGAAGTTTGGGCAAGACGGCCCCTAGAAGTATCTTTGTAGTTTTCAGAGACTGTTGTAGACATTACCTTATTAACCAACTCAAATCTATGTACATATTAACTTCTTTTTATATTAATCAAGTTTAAATATAGAATAGTTAAAATTACATGTAGTGGAGTGAAGTTATTGATTACTTAAGAATTCGCTTCCCACATATATATATATATGTAAAGGATTTAGTGGGAAAAGAATGATTATTCTAAATTTAAAGGGGGCATGGGAATTAAATTATATTCGTGGCGTAATTCGCCTCTAATTGTTCGTATTCAAAGACGCAAATTGGGAAAGGGAAATTCCCTCTTTATTATATAATCTTCGCGCGCCTCTGAGTTCTGCGGTCGAGGAGGAACGTTTACATTTTAGCCTTGAAAGATGTCTGTTTCGGGCTCTGCGCATGTCCAAGGAGAGTTGGCGCGCGGAGATGCCCGCGAATTTGGTTAGAGCGTGGAATAGAAGTCGATACTATCAGATGTGTTTCGCCGCGGCTCTAAAAAGAAATGGCGCAAAATGAACGCACTGAGTTGGAGCTGTGGTTTACCTGACAAAGAATAAAACTGGATTAAATTGAACTGATGCCTGCTCAATGATTGATTGGATTACTTATTGCTACACCACCGGATATACCATGACTGCCATAATTTGTAAGATGACGGGCGTAGCCCTACGCGTGTCATATATATATATATATATGTATAATATTAAACTAGTAATTTCTTAATTCAACACTCTTAACATTTAAAAACTACTAATTCCTCACTTTACTATTTTACTATTCAAAATTACAAACCCTTTTTTAATCCCTTAAGTTATTTAATTCCCTTTGGGCATTCGCGTTAAATTCCATTATTACAGCCTTCGGCAAAATCATTCAAGATGGCTGACTTTTTTTAAGTATAGGGACGCTGCGATGCGTCAGTACAAGTTTAAACAAGTTCTGCACATCAACAACAACTTTAAACCAATCAACTATTAAGACACACCCTTTAATCACGTGATGGACTGAAGTTTATATAAGACTTGACATCCGGAAGTAGTGTGGTAGGTTATCTTTGGGTGGGTCGTGATTGGATATAGTGGTAGGCAATGATACCATTACTCTGAATTCTAAACAATACATTAATTTATTCACACAATAAAAATATTAGTATACATTCAATTATATTATTATTAATTATGAACTTACAGACATTCTCATTATATCAATGTATTATTTGCCTATATTATTTCATTTATTTAAATTAATATCATTTCAGTACGCAATATATCTATATTATTCCTTAACTTCCGCCTATCATATAAGACTCGGGTAACTCACGATATTTGGCAATAGTTAATAAAAGGTTACCTCCATTTTTGCAGACTGCAGAAGGGGACTTTGTCTGGCATATTCATGTGCATCTATCGGGGTCTCTATTCGGACTCGCTCAATAACGTAGGAATAGGCAGACTTTAATGGCCGGATCAGTTCTCCATCCTTTGCTTGTGGGGATTAGGCACTCCGTCGTGGTTACGAGTCTTAACTCTTATCATCCCATCGGTAGCTTGCAGGGGTTCAGGCAATCTATCTCGGCTCCGAGGCTCCTCTATACTAGCTTGCGGGGTTCAGGCAATCTATCTCGGCTCCGAGGCTCCTCTATGCTAGCTTGCGGGGTTCAGGCAATCTATGTCGGCTCCGATGCTCCTTGATGCTCCTTTCATAGTTGGGTTGCCGGCTTACAGCGATGCGCTAAGTCGGGGCGCAATCTCCCATATATTCTCTTTTGCCTTCTCGCTTACGAGGCTACAACTCTCCATTTTTGGGTGCCAAGTCTCAGAGTCACCATCAATATGATTATATCTTTTTTTCTCACTCTCTCTATTTTTTATTATCTTCTCAACGCCCCGCCTTTTACATTTTCATTCGTCTATCATGTTCAACCTTTTTCTTTATACTTCCACTTTGATTCGTTAACTTGTTCCTTCCCTAATCATTTCTTTTAACCATTCAGAGTGAGGGGCGTTTTATATTCGAACAATCCCGTCTTCGACTCATTCCTATTTTTCTAGGAAATGTGTTTTCCCAGAACATCTCCTATGTGTGGGGTCCTCTTCTCTTTGTCAACAATTCCCTTTTCTTCGCGATGTCTCCTCTAGCTGTACCCCCCCTCGCTGTTTCAACTCTTAATTGCTGATTTCAATTTCTTCTCTTCATCCGGTTCTTTGTCTGATCAATTGCCATTCCAATTTTCTCAATGCACTGCCGACTACCGCTTTAATTGGGTTGTCTGCCCTTTTTGAACTCCGAACATATCGTATCCCCACGACATTCTTCTCGTATACGACATTCTTCTCGTTTTTGATACTAACTAGAAATTAACTATCCTACTTTATTTATTTTTCTCAACGTACTGTTGCAATTTTATCCTAACTTGCGTACTTTCACTACCTATCACACTATTATAATACCTAATACCTCACTATATCATTCAATATACAATACATTCAACACTTATTACTCATTACACTTATTATTCATTGCATTATATCACTCAATAATCAATACCTATTCATCATTCAATATCTATTCAATACACTTATAATTCATTAAATACTTATTCAATACACTTATTATTCATTAAATACTTATTCAAGACACTTATTATTCATTATACTATATCACTCAATACTCAATGCTTATTCATCATTCAATACTTATTATTCGATGCACCTATTACTCATTACATTATATAATTCAATATTCACTAATTATTCATAATTCACAACTTATTCATTACTCTTATTAATCATTACATATTATTACTCACTATGCATTCTTAATTACTCAACATTTAATTACTTTATCTTTAAGCACCACTGTTCAACACAAACTATTCCATTAATTATTATTTTTAAACACCCCTTTTCTTTTATCATCAATCCTCCTAACTCAATATTCAGATAAATCAATGTATTATTCAAATCAGAGTATTAATTTTATCGTCATAGCATTATATGTATCACTGCCAATTAGTTTTTTACATAGCCGCAATAATCATATTTGTTTCGTCAAAGGCACCATTATGTTGTAGGATTTCTTGGGTGGGGTTGTGATTGGTTATAGTGGTAGGCAATGATACCATTACTCTGAATTCTAAACAATACATTAATTTATTCACACAATACAAATACAGTATTAGTATACATTCAATTATATTATTATTAATTATGAACTTGCAGACATTCTCATTATATCAATGTATTATTTGCCTATATTATTTCATTTATTTAAATTAATATCATTTCAGTACGCAATATATCTATATTATTCCTTAACTTCCGCCTATCATATAAGACTCGGGTAACTCACGATATTTGGCAATAGTTAATAAAAGGTTACCTCCATTTTTGCAGACTGCAGAAGGGGACTTTGGCTGGCATATTCATGTGCATCTATTGGGGTCTCTATTCGGACTCGCTCAATAACGTAGGAATAGGCAGACTTTAATGGCCGGATCAGTTCTCCATCCTTTGCTTGTGGGGGTTAGGCACTCCGTCGTGGTTACGAGTCTTAACTCTTATCATCTCATCGGTAGCTTGCAGGAAATCAGGCAATCTATCTCGGCTCCGAGGCTCCTCTATGCTAGCTTGCGGGGTTCAGGCAATCTATGTCGGCTCCGATGCTCCTGGATGCTCCTTTCATCGTTGGGTTGCCGGCTTACAGCGATGCGCTAAGTTGGGGCGCAATCTCCCATATATTCTCTTTTGCCTTCTCGCTTACGAGGCTACAACTCTCTATTTTTGGGTGCCAAGTCTCAGAGTCACCATCAATATGATTATATCTTTTTTTTCTCACTCTCTCTATTTTTTATTATCTTCTCAACGCCCCGCCTTTTACATTTTCATTCGTCTATTATGTTCAACCTTTTTCTTTATACTTCCACTTTGATTCGTTAACTTGTTCCTTCCCTAATCATTTCTTTTAACCAGAGTGAGGGGCGTTTTATATTCGAACAATCCCGTCTTCGACTCATTCCTTTTTTTCTAGGAAATGTGTTTTCCCAGAACATCTCCTATGTGTGGGGTCCTCTTCTCTTTGTCAACAATTCCCTTTTCTTCTCGATGTCTCCTCTATCTGCACCCCCTCGCTGTTCCGACTCTTAATTGCTGCCTTTCAATTTCTTCTCTTCATCCGGTTCTTTGTCTGATCAATTGCCATTCCAATTTTCTCATAGCACCGCCGACTTCTCCGCTTTAATTGGGTTGTATGCCCTTTTTGAACTCCTAACATATCGTATTCCCATTACATTCTTCTCGTATCGTCTGGCGTCATTTTACTATTCCATTTTCCGTCCCGTTTGTTAATTGGTTTTTCTGCACCTTTTCTATTTTCTTTTTTTTTATATGTCGTACCCCACGACAAGTAGGACGGACTCCTGTATTTTCTCTTGCTGCATTCATACCGACGGAGCGGTCGGTGATCTCAATAAAAATGTAGTTCGAAAAAGTTGTGTTTTGATTTGTGTGTCCCAGGGTTGAGATGAAATGCGGGAATGGATTTAAATATTTGTGATGCACGGCCGGTCGTCAAGTCATCCATTTTAACATCAAAACTATGCCACTCGGCCCTTCATTCGCCGGCCCGCGCCCGTGTCGTTACAAAAAGTCGGCAGTGTGGACCTCCCCTCGGATACAGGCAGAAATTTTAAGCCGCCGTTAGTCGATTCCAACAGAAACAAAAATCCCCCGACTTTCAAATGTGAGATGTAGGACTAACCTTCAACTTGAATGGATAACTTGTGTCGAAAAAATATTGTGCTGCGTGTGTCCTGTGAATTCCCACGGAGTCTGCTCCGATGAACTTCGATTGACAACATCAGGGGGAATTAGCTCTATTTCAGTGCCATGTGTGAACTTCCGAAGTTTCGTGGCAGAGATTTCGTGAAAAAGTGTTGTTTTTATGCGTGTGAAATCTGCGGTGTCATCTCTGATAACCTGTAGTGCATTTCGCATCCTGATGGGTGTCAGTGTTCGGTGCATCATGTGTTGTGTTGTGGATAACTTCGAGTCACCAAATATAAAATTCCGACAGCGTAATGTGCAAATTTTTTCGCATCTACACGTGAATTTTGTGGAAGCATTCCAGATTGTGCCAAAGGATGTCGTGTGCCACCATTGTGATGAATAACTTTCATCTTACCTCTTGGGACTAAACAAGCCAAAAACTTCATCAAAATAATTTCCGAATATAACTACAGTGTTGCAAAGAAATGCTTATAATCAAATAATAAAAATTAACTCCGATCGGAATAGTAATACATTGGTGAGTCCCCGTCAACAGGTGAGAGAGTGGTTATAAAATAAATTTTGTAATTGAAATGTTTTTAATTTTACTATATATTGATAAAAAATTATTATAAATGTGTTTTTTCAGTGAAATATTTTCAAGTTATTGATTTAGTTAAGTAACTATGATAAAAAATAAATCGATAAAAAGTAAAATGAAAGTAAAGAAATTGGTTTAAAATATGTATTATGGTTTTGATTTTATAAAGTATTTCATTTGATTTGCATTTTGATAGAATTTCACGTGTATATTCCTTCATATTATAAGAGATTTTGAATTTAAAAGAAATTTTTGAGACATATTTGATAAATTTATTAAAATTGTGTATTTTCTGTGTAATTTTTATAATATTTCTGTGTTCTTTTTCTGGTAATGAATATTTTAGTGTTTTAAGAAAATTAATAATTTTGGTTACGTTAAATTGAAATGTTAAACGAGTGTAGTAACTCTATAAATACTTTTTTTTCGCACCCAGTTCTAAATTGTCGCGGAAAAGAAAAAATAAAAATAAAATGAAGTATATGATTTCCGCTTTCCGTCCAAACAGAGGAACGTTTGGACGTCAATTCGACTATAAATTTGATTTGTCAGCGGTAATCTAGTAAACAATCGCGAAAAGAACCAAACTTATTCCAATTCATTTAACCTAGAATTTTTGCAGTTTTCAAATTGGCTTTCTAAATCTAAACATCTGATACTTGTGGTTTTGATTTTGGAAAATAACTGCATGGACAACTTAGTAATTATTTCAGATATCAAGAAAATTTTATAATTTAGGTATATTGTTTGACATATTACATTTGATTTTGAGCCCTCGAGTAGTTCTACGAATTTAAGTAAAGTAGATTTCCGGAGGTTTTTAGTCGACAGTTAAAAGGCGTATTGCGGTTTTCATATAAACGGAACGTCTTTATAACATGACTTAGGGTGCCAAAAAACCACAATTGGAGAATTAAAAAACCATTGTATGTTATATTTGGTTTATCCGCCCCAGAAAATTCTCGAAATAGAAATAATGAAGAATAATAAATAAATAGAAAAGAGAATATTATAATGAGAGATATGTTTTGAGATATTGAATACAAATAATAAATATTTGGGAACTTTACAGCGAGGATTCATACCAAAATGTGATATAAGAAAAGAAAAATTGTTTTTGGCTTATCGATTTCATGATTAACTTAATAAAACTGAGATGGGTATTGGTAAAAGAATTTTGATTATTTGTGTCAATTGATAGAATAAAAGTTTCGAGATTGAAATTTGAACATTGACTAATTTATGGCAATTGATAGAGAATATTACAGTATTATTATTATTATTATTATTATTAGGGGCTTGTGGCGGCCCAGTGGTACAGCGCACTGGTTTTCGGTGCTGAGGGTGCTCAGATCGAGTCCCTTCGTTGCGCCACGAAAAATGTCTCCGTTCGTGTCGTCCCTTCATAGGGGGTAATGCTGTCCGCCTATATGGTGCCCCCACAATAAAATGGACAGTAAAACTGCGGCGTAGTAAAGGCCAATGTTTGAATACAAGTGCCTCCGCATTGGATTAAAAAAAATTTTAAAAAAAAATTATTATTATTAGGAGAATTTTATTATTGTGCGTTTAATACTTTCATATGTTGTGTATTTTGGATTCTATTGAATATAAAATTGATAAACCAAATTTTCACACTAAACAAGATTCTGAAATTGTCCATGCTTGCAAATTAAGATATTATAATGCACCAGATAAATTAAAATTCTATCACGAATAATGACATTATAGATTCACTTTCCTTTTTTTTGTTTATTTTAGATGCTTAACATCCTTAAATTTTATAAATAATTGTGTATTGTCCTACTAAAGATAGAAAACTAGTAAAAACAAAACAAAAAAACTGTCTTACTTAAACTTTCTTCTTAAGAATACTATTATAAGTGAATTTTTTTTTGGATCTCAATTTAAACCGACTATGACAACTCTACTTCTTTAACCTTTCAGTATATTTTCTATTTCTTGAATACACTTTCCTATCACCCACCTCTACAAGCGCGTTGGATGTCGTCCCAACTGTTTAAGATCTTTTTTAATTTTTTTGCTATTTGTTTTTAATTCATCAACTCAGTCACTTAAAGTGCTGAAAACCATATGCTTGAGTAATGAATAAAACAGGGCTGGGATGGCCACTCCTTTGTCCTCCCATTTCTATATTTTACTCCCACAGGTATGACAACTGCACATTTTTCCTTTTTCTCCATCTTTGTACTATGCAAGATGCTGTTTTTCTAAGCGGTCATATCCTGTCGGAGATTCACGGTTACTCCACTGTACGGCTAAAAAGACTCCTGATCCTCCTTATTAGTCAGAGAACAATAGGGAGAAAGAAAACTCACTTGTTACATAAACATAAACACAACCCCTTACTGCTTAGAGGTAGAATTAAAGAATTTGAGACTAAGAGTTTGGGTGACACACATACAACAAGGTACCTTCAACACAAAGAATTGGATCCACATAAACTGATGATAATAAGTGTACACAAATGAATAGTAAATAAATAAGTTGAAAATACAGTGAAAAGTATTGAGAATAAGTAAATAAAGTTAGAATAAATATGAATAGAACAAGTAAAGAATATTGGAAAGAGATTTTTTTTGATAATAAGTAATATTGAAATAAAGGAGATGATGGGTATTAAGAAAAAAATAATGAGATAAATAAAGATATGAAAACTAGATATAATGAATAAGAATTGATATACTAAGAACTCGTACAAGATTGAGTTATTTGATTAACAAAATATATGTTCTGTAATTTTATATACAATTTATATATTGAAGATGTGTATATTATTAAATGTGATTTATTAAAAATGTGATTTAAGTAAAGACTGTGATTTTTTTATGTAACCAGCTACAAAGGACTATTTTTTAAATTTAAGTCAAGATATTGCGATTTTTTTTGTGTATTTTGCGCTTGCGAGATGATAGGTCACAGAACCTACCGAACTGTGATTTTTTTTGTACTTTTCTCAAGAACATACTGTAGCTAACATAACAAGGACAGTGAACTATAGGTTACCATGTGTACCTTACAAACTTTTTTGGACTCACCCCAATGTTGTGAGAGTTGAGGAGGAAAGTACAATAACTTCAAATTATTATTGTCATGTTCTATTCCATTTACTTAACATTTTTATTTGTTGATTTTGATATTTTCATTGTTATATTCTATTATTTGTGTGAGTCGACTCAAAATTAAAATTGATGTAAAATGAAAATTTGATAACTTAGTTTTTTTTGGTTAAATTTAATTGATTTTTTTCTGAGATTTTGTTGTGTGGGGAGACGTCCCTATTCAACAGGTTTCAAAAACATGCTTATGTAAAATTTTCAATTTTATTATTATGTGTATTTTTTTAATATGAAATTTAAATATTTGTTACAAATTACTCATGTCATGTCACTTCATCACGTGATTTTTAAAACTTTTTTGCTATAGCTAATTTTTGCTGACAATACTTAAAGAAACTATTCCAAATTTTTGTTAATGCCCATTCTTCTCACTCATCTGAGTGAGTCTGCCCTCCAATGCAGGCATTGTAGGTCAGCCTCTTCTCGGACGGGGGGGATATTCTATAATATTAAAAAACTAGTAATTTCTTAATTCAACACTCTTAACATTTAAAAACTATTAATTCCTCACTTTACTATTCAAAATTACAAACCCTTTTTTAATCCCTTAAGTTATTTAATTCCCTTTGGGCATTCGCGTTAAATTCCATTATTACAGCCTTCGGCAAAATCATTCAAGATGGCTGTCTTTTTAAGTAAAGGGACGCTGCGCGGCGTCAGTACAAGTTTAAATCAGTTCTGAACATCAACAACAACTTTAAACCAATCAACTATTAAGACACACCCTTTAATCACGTGATGAACTGAAGTTTATATAAGACTTGACATCCGGAAGTAGGACGGACTCCTGTATTTTCTGTTGCTGCATTCATACCGACGGAGCGGTCGGTGATCTCAATAAAAATGTAGTTCGAAAATGTTGTGCTTTGATTTGTGCGTCCGAGGGTTGAGATGAAATGCGGGAATGGATTTAAATATTTGTGATGCACGGCCGGTCGACAAGTCATCCATTTTAACATCAAAACTATGCCACTCGGCCCTTCATTCGCCGGCCCGAGCCCGTGTCGTTACATATATATATATATATATATATATATATATATATATATATATATATATATATATATATATATATTCATATATTCATAGTCATTCTTGGGTCCGTATTCTTGGGATTCATGCTATCCCATCCCTTAAGGAAAAGGTTAATATAAGCTCCAAAACTAACGATGGTATTCAGTATAGTAATGCATGCAAGAACTACAATGGAAATTGCTGAAATGAATTTTGTTTTTATTAATGTGAGACTTTTGATGGATGTTTAGAGCCCAAATATTTGATAGGAAGTCTAAAAGTTGTGAGCGGGAGGAATAGCTAATTTATTCGCAGGAACGAGTTGATCGATCTGTGTCATAATTCCCCGGGCATGAGAGCAATTAATTCAACATTTATTGTAAGAGGACCCTGCTGACATTTTTTTAAACATTTTTGTTTATCCCCGAAAAATGTCACGGCACCCCGGTCGATCTCACGCCACCATAAAGTTCCGCGACACACCGGTTGGGAACTAGGCAACTGATATAGCCTGTCATGGATGAAATAACAGATAGGTATTTGATTTTTTATCATGCTTTCACAAAAGAAGCTGGGTGCTCATCTATCAATCTTTGAGACTTTTTTGCTTGCCGAAGTGGTAGAACATAATCACGCGCATAGTAACTGTGGCTTGCTTATCATTTGTCTAATGAAAAACTTTTTTTGGTTCACAGATTAAATTGAAATTAATGAATGGATAAAAATTAAAAAAAAAAGAGTAAAATATATTTGGTGGTTCAAATTTATAAAACTAATATTTCATACGCAGTTTTTTCCTCTTTCAGGTGTCAAAAATGTCTTGTAACAGGCTTTTTACTTTGATATTTTCCTTTATTGATTTCCTGGAATTTCAGAGAGAAAGTTATCGTAAAAAAAATTATTGATTTGTTTAATATGTGCCCGAAATTATGCAATTTATTAAGTAATGAAAATGTTATTGATTGAAGATCTGCTCTTATGCAATATTCTCATTTTAGGCTGGCTGTTTGATAGACACACAACTGAATTCAAAGGTAAAAAGAAACTTTTGAAAATGGTGTATTTGGTAAATATCTCTTGAAGACATTTTAAAATACGGTTCCAATATAAAAAGTCTGGAAGTTGTTAAATCCATTCCACTGAGTTGTGAAATTAGAGATGGAACCGTATGATTCCGAAATCCATCCATACGATGCTTTCAGTTTACAGGATTTTAATTTACATCTGCGTAACTCAACTTTTTGATGGACGAATAAAACTGTTAAAAAATTGTTTCATGGTAAGCTTGATCCTTTCATAAGAAAATGGAAGATTACGCTGGACTGAGGAATATTATACCATTACATGTGTTACTGTACGAGTTTCAGCAATATAGAGGTTTTAACGACTGCATTCAGTGAAACAAATGCAGAGACGTGAAGGATTTTGAATACTTTGCCTAACAGATTTAATAATTATTAAAAACTGTTTTTAATGTATCTTTCCTGGAAAGATAGGTTATAAAGTTATATATTATAATGTTAAGAATATACATAATATGAAATTAATTTATCCGAAAACGTAAAAATAGTCAAGCTATTGAAATCATTTTATTGAAATCGTCAGTATTACTTTCCAGTATAAGACTATCAAGAAAAGAAAAATGGATAAACTATCAAAAAATTATTAGCTAAAAGTATAAACGCTGTAAACAGACGAAAAAGATTTTGAAATTTATTTACAGAAATTTTTTATTGAAAGCAATGGTAAGTCGTTACAAATTATTCCCCATTTTATTCTGCCTGAGCCTAATTTGTAACTTACCTGGCTTTCGCTTAAAAAAACACAATATTGTCTATCATATAATGAGTATGATAAGTTTTCTCACATCCGTAATACACATCATAAGCACAATATCTGTTGTGGTTTCAATCCATAAAGTGCATGACGATGGATATGTAGCGAAGGTTTTCTCATTGACAGTAACTACTATTTTCAGATGTCTGTTGACTGTAAACTTTTGGGATCTACTAAGCACGAAAAGTGATTTATTTCTTTTGAAATCGCCGAAATCTAATACCTTGGACAGAAAAATATGTTTCTGGATATTACTGAATCTACTGATTCATATTTTCTCCGTGATTCGGGAAAATTCCTATTCCAGGATAAAGAGTTGCCGTAGATATGATATTTTCTTTGGATATGAACCTACATCAGCGAATCTAATATGTTCCCTGTATAAATGTTTCTCTTCCTTTACACTTCACATGCCCATGTATACCTTTTGCATATTTTATGTAACTATTTGCTTGCATATTATATCTATTCTGCGATATTATAAGGCTGCCATGTCTTCTAGCTACAGGCCAGACTATCAACTCCTTTTGGAAACTTTTAATTCAATTAAGAAAATTATTTCAAAAGTCGACCGTATGTTATCAATACCGGTAACATTTTTCTTTCTATATAACACTGCTTCTATGTTTTACACGTACAACCATTTTATCCACGGTATAGGATCTGCTGATAGTCTAACCCGCATAGGTATGTGTGTCGCAACTGCACACAATGTAGCAATCGCAATAATTATCTGTTTCGCTGCGAGTGGAGTGTCCAGCTTAGCCTATGAAATAGCCGAAGAAGCAAAGCATCTCCCTAAAAACCCTTTCGGATCGGATCTCAGTCACCTGCTCTTTATTCTAAACACAGATAAAGAAACAAGCATGACGGTACTAGGAATGTCTATTAACAAGAATCTAATTTTAACCTACTTCGGCACTGTTTTTACTTACATTGTGCTTGTGGACACTTTAGATCGGCAAGGTAGAGGAATAATGACATCATAAAATATGACGTTATGAAAACTAAGAAGACACTTGTGTTCTTTGACTGAATTCGTGTACTTGAACAAGTTTTGCTGCCCTGTCCAATTAATACGTTACAAAATGTATGAATGCATGTGTGGATTTTCCATAGACGCGATTCAAAGAAAAAACATCAAAAATACCACTTGATGACATAAGAAGGAAGTCGACTTGTACAATTCCTAGAAGATTTAAATCAGTGGATCTCAAATTTTATTTGACTGTACGCCTATGTCATCACTAAAAGTCTAATACAACTACACGTTCTATTTGCTGACCTAAAGGGTTTCGAAATACTGAGGCAGTATTTTGACTTCCTGACAATTAAACTTCTTAAGGGAATCTAAAGTACGTTTATAACGTAAATATAAACCTGGATGGTTATCGGCAATTTCATCAATCTTTCCCTGCTTTGCTAAATCAATACATTCCATAAATTTATTACTACCACTAGAAGTAGAAGGAAGAATGCCAAATTCAGTAAACTCACCGTCCTTCTTGCAGTAGTCAGCTGCCTCGTTTACAGAACCTCGCATCTTCTCCAAGTGTGAACCGGGAATCATTCTCACTGGATAGTTGAAAATTTGGTCCGGATCTTAAAAGACACAAATCCTTGTAGATGACGTCTGCCAGTATCCGGGCAGGTCTCCTTGCCGAACACAAGGTAATCGATCTTATCACGAACATTCGCAAAAGGTACAGTATCCACATCAAAGGATGTAAAACACCAGTTTTTAGCTCTAGCATCAGAAGACATCTTACTGCGTTAAATCTCAAACTAAAAATGAATCAGTTAAAAGTACGTTAGAGTTAAAACCGGATGCTAAACCGGATGTTTCAAAAGTTGCATACCTGCAAATAACATATTTCAGATGGAACATAAATAATGACTGAACCCCACTTATATTTTTTGAGCATTATCCATTATGATCAGATAAAATGTAAAATAACAGACCTTTTTTTATTGAAAAATATGTATAAAAATTTTACACATTTTTTATAAAACATTTCTGTAAAACAGAGAAAAAAATTAAACATAATAGTACAAAAGTCTCTAATCAAAATTTTTAGTCATGATTCTGATGTTGAGAGATTAAGAATCTGTAGGGATTTTGATGAGATTTTTGAAAGATTCATTTAGGTTATTGTAACGATGAATTTTGCTACAGTTTTTATTTTTAATACTACTCACTCTAAATTAAAATTAATTTTAATGTATAATCTAAAATTCAATAATTCTTATAATTCCCTTCATAATTTCAGTCCTCAATGTTAATTCTTTGGCATGCTGTTTTAATTTTTACATGTGTCCCCGATATGTGGGTGGTATACAGGATTCTGTGCCATTTTCTTTCTGAATTCAACAGTAACTTTTAACAGCTATACGCTGTTAAAAGTACTAATTAAGGTAAAGCTCTTAAAAATTAGTCTCGCTCCAATTATTCAGCAAGTCCTTTCTCCATATAATAAGAAACGTGCTATTCTGTATCTTCGTGTACGGTCCCCGTTATTGTTCGGGAATGACTTAGTTCGTTTTCTTTAACAATACCTTAGTCATAAAAAGTCGGGCGTTTGCTTTTAAAAAACTTTCCCCTAAATTTATCTTTTTGCTTAAGTTCGAAATTTCGTGGGAAATCTTTCTCCTTCAGACACTTCGCGTAGGGAGACTGTTGGCCAGTCACTGTTCGTGACTTCAGGACGCTCGCTGACCAATTACATTATTCAAACTTTCCCGCTCTCCTTCTTGGCCAACATTAGAGGTTGTTTTTTTGGCGAGAAATCGCACGGCTGTAACCTCTCCATGTTAATGGCAAACTTTTCCGGTTTCGCCGGACGTGAAATCGTATGCTCGCTCGTTTGCCGCCCTTTTTTTATTATTGTTCTTCCGCGCCATGGCGGTTGTTTAAGTCTTGCTACCCTCGCTTTCTCCTCCGGAAACCTGGCTGGTCATGAAATAAAGGATATCACTTGAGCATTTTTCTTAGAGTAGTAGCTTCTCTTTTTTTTTGTAGCTGTTTTTACCTCGAGAACTTGGGTTATCCCAAAAAGTACCTCTAAGATTACACGTACCGCAATTTGAGAGCAACTGCTCTAAATAATTTTATTGAACTGCTTTAAACAAAGATATAAGTAAAAGAAATATTAAAGTAAGTGTTGGAATATTTCTTTGAGCTATACTGTTTATCTTCTTTCAAAAAAATTATGAGATCTGTACAAAAGTTTGCTCACTACTTCCTTTACATTTTTTACTAAAAAAAAATCAAATCGAAATCTAAGAAATGAAAAAAATTAAACAAAGAGGTAATTTCATTTAAAATAATTTTTAAAAGTTTGCTTATTTTTTCATTTTAAGTATAACTTACTACTAAATTTGTTGCCATTGCAGATTTTGTTTTTAATATTTTTAGTTGATATAAAATTTTTTATATGACCTGTCTTCGGTATATTGGAAATTACTCCAGAAAATCTTTTTTTATACTTTTCAGTGAAGATTGCAAATGAACTGGTGAGATTTTATTCTGCTAAAATGTATCAAAAAATGAGCAGATACGTTCAAGTGTACAAACGATATGGATATACGAAGTCTTTTGATCGATAAAATGACTTAAATTAAATAAGGCCTGTTCACACAGAATCCATTAGCGTAAGTGTTACTCGTATTGACAAAATTTAAACCAATCACAGATATTGACAGTATCGTGGCTAATCGTTTGAAGGTTTGTAATTGGTTAAATATATTTCAATACGAGTAACGCTGACGCTGACTGACGGTATGTGGACAGGCCTAAGAGTACTTCAGTTAACATTTTCCTTACGGGGTGGGATAGCATATATCCCAAGAATACGGGCCCAATAATGAATATGAATTTTTTATATATATATATATATATATATATATACACTGAAGTGTCACTGAATTAGGGATAGCAAAGTCTATGCAAATTGTTTAGCGCTGCGCATCATGTATGCGTAAGTGAGGGCGCTGTGGTAACTGCATATATAGCGCGTACTGTGGTTGTTCTGAATTAGTTGTTGGAATTGCCAGTATGGGTAAACTGCCTGATTTAGACGCCTTCGATCGCGGACAAATAGTAGGTGCGCGACGCATGGGCCATTCAATTTCCGAAATCGTCAGACAGCTAAGATTTTCAAGGTCGACAGTGTCAAGAGTATACCAAGAATACATGGATGGTGGAAAAAAACTAGCGATCGGGCAAACTGCAAAGGACAATTAGCCTTGACAGTGCGTGGTGAGAGACGGCTCAGGCGTACTGTACGTAGCCAGCGAAGCCAAACATTAGCTCAAATTACCACCCAGTTTAATGACGGTGCCAGTCGTACAGTCAGTAAACGGACTGTGCAACGCTCGCTTCACCGTATTTGTTTCGGGAGCAGTCGACCTACGAGAGTACCATTGCTCTATACTCGCCATCGGGCTGCACGTCTTGCCTGGGCAAGAGAGCACAGAAACTGGAGTGTAGAGGACTGGAAACGAGAGCATGGAGTGATGAGTCTCGATTCCGACTACTTAATGCCGACGGGAGGCTGAGAATATGGCGTCAGGGTCATGAAGCCATGGATCCTGAATGCCTGGCTGGAACTGTTCAAGGGCATGGTGGCTCAATCATGGTCTGGGGTGTTTTTTCGTGGCACAGTTTGGGATCTTTGGTGCGTGTACCAACCTCCCTCAATGCAATTCGGTACGTAGAGTTGCTGGGTGATCACCTCCATCCGTTTATGCTGTTATGTTATCCGCACGGTAATGGAGTTTTCCAGCAAGGCAACTGTACCTCTCACAAGTCCCGGTTGCCTACTGGCTGGTTGGATGAGCATTCCTCTGACTTCTCTGTCATTGGCCACTTAGAAGCCCAGACTTAAATCCTATTGAGCATCTTTGGGATGTTTTGGAACAAGGCGTGAAAGGCCATCACACAGCACCAAAGAACCTTACTGAATTATGGGCAGCTTTAGCCAATATTTGGCAAGCCATTCCCGTGGAACGCTTCCAGAAACTTGTTGAATCTATGCCTCGTCGTGTGGCAGCCGTTATCAAGGCCAGAGGAGGCCCAGCTCGTTACTAGGTAGGTATCGCTAATTCAGTGGAACTTCAGTGTATATATATAGACTGGAATTTGGCACCATACCTCACCCCGATCTGTAGAATGGAACTGGCCCACCAAACGTTAACTGAAGCGACCTCTACGGACTACTACGACTATAAATACGGTAGTCGGACTGCAGGCAAGGAGATGTGATGAGGTGTGATGATGTAATTATAGAGATCTGGAGGCGATGCGAGGCGACGTGTTAACTTTTAACTTCTGAAGACGTTTTAACTTTTTAATTCTTGATGTGTGTAATTTTAATTCTGTGTAACTTTTAATTCTTAATGTTTGTGTTTCGTGATTAAATGTAATTAAATGTCAGCTGCGTTGTTCTTCACTACTATCCACCATCCATCGACCGTTCTGACCGCCCACAAAATCAGAAAGTGGGATTTCGAGGAAGCGAGATTCGAAGCAAGAACTAAAGAACGACCTGTTTGCTTCATCCGAGGATTTGGAAGAAGTGAGATTTGAAGCAAGAACTAAAGAACGACCTGTTTGTTTCATCCGAGGATTTCGGAGAAGTAGGATTCGAAGCAAGAACTAAAAGACGACCTGTTTGTTTCATCGTAGGATATCTTGTTGGTTCCGAGACGACATTCTATTTTCAACTCGGTGAGTAAATACGATTTTGTCTTTTAAAATGAAGTTAAATGATATTGATGAAATTAGCAGTGCACTGAGGAATACGAAATCTACGAAAATAAAACTATTGCATAGATTCATTTTTGGTTCTGATGGTGACCGGAAAAATAGAGATAGGATTAGAAATTTTACTGGCTTTGAATTCAAAGCAAGTGATTCAGAATTTAAATCTAAATTAAAAGCTATAGAAGTAGCATTTCGATTAATGAACTAATCAGTATTTGCGACATTTTGAACGTACCATTTGATGGGGATAAAAGTGAAATATGCGAAAGAATATTATCATTGTCATGCGATATTTCTTTGCTTGCTCAGAATATCAAGGACACTGAACTGTCAGAATCAGAAAACGAGATTGAAAGTGATTGGTCGGTGCAATGCGAAAGTGTTAATAATGTTCAAAGAAATAATTCGTCGGTTCAATGCAATGAAATTCAAATGCCTGATAAGAACTGTGTTAAAAATGTGTTTGAAAACAAAACTCAATCCCTTCCAATTAACTTTTCTGATATCGAAAGTGTTATTCCACCATTTTGTGCTGACTCGCACGAAAATGCTTCAGTATGGGTAGAAGAATTTGAAAACGTTGCTCAGTTGTTTAATTTGTCTGATATTCAGAAGTTTATTTTTGCTAAGCGATCACTTGGTGGGAATACCCTTCTGTTTATTAAAAGTGAAAGAAATGTCATGACGTGGGAAAAATTGAAACAAGTGCTGATAGATGAGTTTACTGTTGATATCAACTCAGCCAACTTGCATGAAGTGTTAAGTAAGCGAAGAATGAAAGAATCTGAATCTGTACAGGAATATTATTTTAAAATGAGGGAACTGAGAAATCAGGGTAAAATTGAAGACGCGGCATTAATACAGTATGTTATAAGAGGTATAAATGATAAACAGGAAAATAAACTAATTTTATATGGATGTAAAAATTTGTACGAATTTAAAGATAAACTGAAAATATATGAAATAATAAAAATTGACTCTCGTAGAAACAAAAATACTTTTGACGGGGCGAAACCTAAACATGAAAGCTATGGTATTTCAAAACAAAATTTTAACAGTTCTGTTTCTCGTAACTTTAAGGTGTGTTATAATTGTGGAGGTAGAAACCATTTATCTAAATTTTGTATGCATAGAAACCTAGGTCCGAAATGCTTTCGATGTTCCTCTTGGGCACAAATCGTCTGAGTGTTCTAAACCAGACCCATATCCGAAACCAAGGGCAAATAATGATGTATCGGCTCTTAATGTTAACGCTCATCCTAATTTGAATAAAATTGTGAAAATTGGAAACTTAAGTTTTAACTCAATCATTGATACCGGAAGTCAAGTTACTCTATTACGGAAAGTTATTTTTGATCAACTAAATAATAACCAGTTAAGACCATCATATTCAACTTTGACAGGATTAGGTAAATGCAATATCAGACCCTTAGATTACTTTACAAGTGAAATCTAAATTGATAATTTCAAATGCAGTACAAATATTTGCGTGGCTGAAAATGACACAATGAATCATGATATAATAGTAGGACTTGATGTGCTTATGCAGGGTGAAACAGTTATAAGCGAAAACGGAATCATAATTCGAGATAAAAATCAGAATGAAGTAGTTACCTCCATCACAGTTTTACCAGTAGATTTAACTTTTGAGGATGTCAAGCTTGATATTGTTCCTGAATTCTATAAAGATGAAGTACGCAAGATAGTTTTGAACTATAAACCTATAAAAACCAAAACAACTAATGTAGAAATGAATATTCTCGTGAAAGATGAAGAGCCTTTTTATCATCGACCTCGTCGTTTACCATTTACTGAAAGGAAAACTGTTGAAACTCAGGTAGCTGAATGGATAGAACAGGGCATAGTCGAACCATATTCTTCTGAGTATGCAAGTCCGATCGTAATAGTTAAGAAGAAAGATGGCACCCCTCGTGTATGCATAGATTACCGAAAATTAAATAAAATTATTGTAAAGGATAGATTTCCACTGCCGTTAATAGAAGATATCGTAGACCGGCTGCAGGATTCGTGCGTATTTAGTACAATCCATCTTAAAAACGGATTTTTTCATGTCGACGTAAACGACTCAAGTAAAAAATACACCTCCTTCGTCACTCATGAAGGACAATACCAATTTTTGAAGGTACCTTTTGGATTGTGCAATTCCCCAGCTGTCTTTCAACGTTTCAATACTACAATTTTTAAACCGTTGGTCAATGATGGTATTGTTTTGCCATACATGGACGATATAATTATTTTGTCTGCAAATGAGAAGGAAGGTATAGAAAGATTAAAAAGAGTATTTGATCTTGCTAGCGACTACGGATTGGAAATAAATCTTAAGAAATCTCAATTTCTAAAAAAAGAGTCGAATTTATGGGACATGTTATAGAAGAAGGTTACATTTCCCCATCCACCTTTAAAACAAAAGCTGTACTTGATTTTCCTGAACCTACTAATCTGAGAGAGGTCCAATGCTTTTTAGGAATTACGGGATATTTTAGAAAGTTTATTCAAACTTATTCTATCATTGCGAAACCATTAAGTGACCCTTTAAAGAAGGACTGTAAGTTTAAATTTGATGAAAAAGAAAGAAATGCTTTTAATACTCTCAAAACATTACTGTCGCAGAAACCTGTTTTAGGTATTTACAACCCAAAATGTGAGACAGAGGTGCACACTGATGCTAGTCTAGACGGATACGGTGCAATTTTATTACAGAAATCCCCCAATGATAACAATTTTCATCCGACATACTATGAGTAGAAAAACAACGGACGCGGAAAGAAAATATACAAGCTATGAATTGGAAGCTATCGCGATTATAGAGTCCTTAAAAAATTTAGAATTTATTTGCTAGGTATTCCATACACGTGTTGCTCGTGTCTACACGTCTACACGTGTTGGTCGTTGGGCTTTGCTATTACAGGAATTTGATTACGTTATTGAACATCGACCCGGAAGTAAAATGACTCATTTTGACGCCCTCAGTAGATGTCCGATAAACACACTTTGAATTAGGCCCTTTTCAGACGAGGCACATAGTTGATCAAACTGATTTCCGGTCGGCTGTCAAGGAGTGTAGCCACCATAGCAAATGTATGGGAATCGCCGGAACCTTTTCACACGGAGTGAATTCGATGCCCAGACGGTTTTGCCATCTGGCACATGTGCCGATAACTTTCTCATCCCGATGAGTAGACTCAACACAAAAGACATTACCGAAGGTACGCTCTTCACACCAACCGCCTAGCTGCATGAGCTCAGTTCAGTATGGAAAGCGTTTCAATTGCAAGTTTGAATGTGAAACAATTCATCGAAGAAATTCGTATTAGTCCCGCGATATGCGACATGAGGTGTGATGAATATAGCGATAAAATTAAAAGGGATGAAGCTTGGAGGGGATTGGCACACAAATTGTATTCCGACTTCAAAAAATTGTTTTTTGAATTTGTGGCTTAAAAAATAGAGCAGATTCTGCAGATTACAAATATATATAATTTATGTACTTTTTGATACTCTAACAACAATTATTAGGAACTTAAAAATGTAAACATACATTTAAATCCCATATAATGGGAAAGTATTTTTTGCGTTTTTCTCAAAATGTGATTTTTTCATGTAATGGTACACTTTCTGCAAAATCTGTTGCAAGTACATCTCTGCAATTTTAAACGTCAATAGAATAAGTGCTCTTGTATAAATATAACCTATATTTTTATTTTTAAACCTTAAGATATTTTTGTAAATGGTGAAAATGTATGACAAAATATGCAGATTTCTTATAAGTGAAATTTATAATTTTAAAAAAATTTTTAAAATAGTGTAACAAAGATTTAAATGGGTTAACTATATAAAATAAACTGTGTTTAATCATCACACAAGATTTCAAGGTAAGATTTTCATTAAAATTTGAAAAAGTGTTACAAAGTGAATGCCTCAAAAATTTCAGGGGGAAAAGTATATTGTGTGTTTATCTTGTTATTTTAAATTTACCTTTCAATCCAAAAAGAAATTTTTTTATCTTAAAATATTCATAAAGGTCTTACTAAATTAACATAAAAAATCATAATGATACGTGCATATTTGTATAAGATATGGGCTTTAAAAGAATAGCCCAAATTTCCAACTTCTTAGTTGTCGCAGACGTCCCAGTCCCCTTGCAAATATCGATATAAATAAATACAGATGCCTGCTCAATAAAGTAGTCGGTACCATTCAAAATTTGAAAGTTCATTTGTTATTTTGTTAATGGTGGTTAAAAACTCCAAAATTAAAACAAAATTTTTAACTTATTTAGAATTTTTAAAAAAAATTTATTTAGAAGCCGCATTATCATTAAAAAAATGAACAAAAATATTTATTTGGTCATTTCAACGAAATATATTCTTTATCATTGGTTGTTTATTTGATGTTTCTATGGTGACATACGTCACTCTCTTTACATTACTTATCAAACAGCATTATATCGATTAGTACAGGTTATGACCGTTACACTTAAAAATATATGTGGAAGCACCAAATTGCGCGAATTTACCCATTATTTAATTAAATTTATCTAGATTCGCAAATGTGAACATCGCCTTATGTCTATAATTTGAATAGTTTTCATATGAGGGAGGTTTTTGCATTAACCCTTTCAGGTGTGCAATTTAATTATTATAAATTTTTTTTAAAGTAAGAATGAGGAATAATGGTCCTACAAATAAAAGAAATGTGATTTAAAAAATTAGCAGAGCAAATATAAAAATAATACATTTTGTATTTTTGTAAGTAAAAACCTGAGTGCCATGTTATGATGCTTTCTTAATTCTATATTTCCCTACATCATTATAAATCAAAGACCAATATTGTGTTATAAAATTGGTGTAAAAGAAAGGTATTGGTAGAAGAAAGGTATAATATTTAAGTTAAAGTTTTTGAAATTTAAAAATGTAAGGAGGGAAATCACCTTAAAACCTTAAAAAAACTCAATTTTTTATTATGATTTAATTATGAAGAATGGAATAAAAGGAATCTTATGGAAAAAAATGAAGTCGATATTACAACCGATTTTATGGCCAAATGTATAAAGCTAATAGTAAAGTAATTTATAGAAAATTTAAACTTTAAATGACTTTTTCTAAAAACTGTTATTTTGAAACTTGTACGCACTATTTCTTCAAAACTAATCGTCCCAAATTGCTAAAATTTTGTATACATGTATATCTTGTATGTTTATACAAATTCTATCTAAATTTAGTTAAGTACATATCACTAATTTTTTATAGCAATTTTTTTTCCTGAAAAATATTTTTATGGGAAATATTGTAATTATTTTAGGTGTAGACTAAAGTATGGCCTATGGATAGAATATATACACATAATTTAATGTAGTAAACTGTCTTCTTCCACATCATTTTTCAGTCGCCTTTTCGCCTGCGTCTAGCTGCTGACGAAGCGTTGCCACAACCCCAGAAGAAAAGGTTTCGCCTTGAATTGGACGCCGCGCCTCGTGCGAAAAGAACCTCACACGGCAGTCAACTTCATGAAAATAAACAAGGCAAATCAGTTGAATCAAGAAATGTGCCTCGTCTGAAAGAGGCCTTACTATTGAAAATATCTTACCCAAACTTAAGTTGGCTCAGGATGAAGACAGTGAAACTAAAACAATTAAAGAACTATTGAAGGTTTCGAACTATGATAATTATTTTATGCGTAACGAAATTTTGTATAAGTTTATCGACGGTAAAGAATTAATTGTTGTTCCCGAAAATATGCAAACCGAAATCATCAAAAATGCTCACGAAAAGGGACATATGGGAATTAAACATACTGAAAAACACTTAGAAGACATGTATTTTATTCCAAAACTTAAAGCGAAAATAGAAAGACTAATAGCTAATTGTGTACATTGTATTTTAGTAAATCGTAAAAGAGGGAAACAAGAGGGTTTTCTTCACCCTATTCATAAAGATGACTTACCTTTGTGTACATACCATCTGATCACTACAGGACTTCCCCGTGTCAATGGCCAAGTCGAGCATTTAAACCCAGTAATTATTTCTGTGTTATCAAAATTATCCATAGACAATCCCTCCCACTGGTATAAACATGTTAACGAACTGCAGCAAACCATAAATTCAACGTATCAAAGAAGTATTAATACCACCCCTTTCGAACTACTTTTCGACACTAAGATTAACTCAAAATCAACAGATAAATTAAAAGAAACGCTGGAAGCTGAATTTCAAACTAACTTTGGAAAACATCGCGAAGACTTAAGAAGAGAGGCTAAAAAACGAATTTTGGAGGTCCAGGAACAAAACAAAAGAGCATACAATTTACGCAGACGAACCCCTCAGAAATATAAAATAGGAGATTTAGTTGCAATTAAGCGTACGCAATTCGGACCTCATCTTAAGTTAAAACCGAAGTATCTAGGACCATATAGGAATATAAAGGTTAAAGGCAACGACACCTATGAAGTATTCAAAGAAGGCGATCACGAAGGACCAAATACAACAACCTCGTGCGCTGAATTTCTTAAAAGATGGAGCTTAACACCAACTGGATGATACTTTTTACAACTGACTAAGGACCGATTGAGACTTTTTCGCGATTTGTGACTTTGCTTTTGCCCAATTGTGACTGTGTTTCTGTTTGTTTGATAGATTAGACGAATAAGACGATAAGCCGAATGGATTTTGTAGGTGAAGAATTTGGCGCTGACTCAAGACGAAAAAAGACGATGAATGACGCTAAAAAGGAAAGGGAGAATTTTAATTGGTGTAAGAACAAACTGGTGCTGTTTTTCCTTTGGTTTTAGGTGTTTTACAACAGGCGATCCGACCAGGAATGTGAGGTCCCATTTTCCCTAGGACGGCCGATATGTAGACTGAAATTTGCCACCATACCTCACCCCGATCTGCAGAATGGAACTGGCCCTCCAAACGTTAACTGAAGCGACCTCTACCGACTACTACGACTATAAATACGGTAGTCGGATTGCAATTAATCGCACTCGAAGATCCTGAGCGCTCCAATCACTTTTCTTCTTTCTCTACTTTCTGTCCAATCATGGTTCCCCGCTGCTTACTTTCTGAAAGCCTGCACTTGAGGGCGTGGCCCAGGTAGTGCAGTTAGACCAATATTCCTATGGTCCTATGGCTATGGTCAATTAATCGCATCTTGCTATTTCCTCGCGTGCTTCTCTTAGTACAGCGCCTTCGCACTGGCATGGAATCACTCACGTTGCGGGTTCGATCCCAGCCGGTGTCTCTTATTCTAAAACATTTGCTACATTTAGCTGTCCCCATTCGTACGCCATAATTATTTCATTTCGAAGTGTATGGTCCTGAGGGCCTTTTTTTTCAAATACAGTTCTTCTGACTTCGAAAATTACTCATAAAACTTATAAAAATACAAAAAAATTGAAAAACTTACAAAAAAAAAATAAATCTATGTCTTGTACGCTGATAACTCATGCTTTCCTGGGCCTCTTACTCTTTATTTTATTTTTATTTTTTTTTCTCTTCCCCCGTGGATCTTAATTCTATTTTAATTTTTTTTTCTTTTTTTCATGTGTAAGCGCTCCTTGTAACTTACTTGTAATTATTTTTTTTTCTCTTAAAATTAACTTAGTTGTTTTCTTACCTTAATGTTTTTTATTTTTTTTTTATTAACGCGTATTTCTCATCTTTATATTAATTTCCTCTTAAATTTTTAACTACTGAGCACTCCCACCGTGATTACAATTATCTTGCTTACAGGAGATAAAGCCATCAGGCCAAGAAACTCCACTACCAAACTCCAATTCTGCTAAGGCAAGGAGATGTGATGAGATGTGATGATGTGATGATAGAGATCTCGAGACGATGCGAGGCGAAGTGTTAACTTTTAACTTCTGAAGACGTTTTAACTTTTTAATTCTTGATGTGTGTGATTTTAATTCTGTGTAACTTTTAATTCTTAATGTTTGTGTTTCGTGATTAAATGTAATTAAATGTCATGTGCGTTGTTCTTCACTACTGTCCACCATCGACCATTCTGACCGCCCCCCCCCCCCACACACACAAACACACACACACACACACACACACATATATATATATATATATATATATATATATATATATATATATATATATATATATATATATATATATATATATATATATATATATATACTCTCTTAATGTCCGTTCTTACAAAGGAGGTATGAAATTTCCCGTTCTAAAGAGGAAATCCGAAAAATGGGCCCCGTAAGCTAAAGGTTAAAGAGAGACAGAGGCAGGTCCGATCTGGTCCAACAGTCGCAACTTGACCATTGGTGTTTTAGACGAGTGGTTCGCAATTCTTTTCAACTGCGGCCCATTTTCTGTAAATAAAAAATCCCGCTACCTTTAATGAACATTTTTTGGTAGTAGCAATTTTTTTTTTTAAACTAGGAAAATGTTAAAAAAATAAAAAAAAGAAATAACCAAATTTTTACAAACTATTTTAAAAATCAATAAACAGTAGATTGTGGGTTTATAATTTTCTTTGCCTAGTAACAATAAAATAAAGTCTCGCTTACTTTCTACAACTGTTTTTGCGAAATCTCGTGTACCCAAATTTTCATATTGAAATATTAATTTATATTTGTATTTAGTTTAGGTAAAAGACCTTGATTTCGAAATTATAAATTTAAACTTACTATAAGTTCATAATTATAAGTTTAGTTACATATTAAAGCATTAAAAGTTATATACTGCATTTATTTATAAAAATCCAAAATAGAAAAAAATTAATGAGATGGTTGAGCCTGGAAATCGAATAATATTTGGTCAATATTTGTTGAAATATTTTAGAGTGCTACTCTCGCATCATTTTCCGGATCAAGTCTTGATCGTTGTATGGTTTTTATAGCTACTATTTTTGAAAAGCCATTCTCACACAGATAGGTAAGAAGAAAATTAAAAATATATCTTACAGTACGAAATATGTACGGTGTCAAATAACCGGTAAGAGTCCTTGATGGTCGTTTTATACTTTTATTTAACACCACATTTAACATTTAACAATTAAAATTAGACTCAAATTAATACCGAGTATAATTAATGAAACCTGGGGAGCACTGCCGAGATGTGCTCCATTCATGTCAAAACCTAAGGTCTTAACCTATGGTCACCCTTAAAACATACTTAAACCTAAACATACTTAACCTTAAACCTAAGGTCACCTTTAAAACATAAGGTCTTGTACTTCCAGACAAGACTTTATGTTTTAAGGGTGGAAAATGTAGTGGCGGGAAATTTCAAAAGAGCGGCTCACTCTTTTGCTGCGTTGCAACATGCTGGGAGACTTCGAAACTCCAATTGTTATTGGAAAAGCTAAGAAGCCTAGATGTTTCAAGAACATTGATGTGCGAAAATTTAGTGTTTCATGGAAGTCAAATAAGAAAGCGTGGATAACCACTGAGATAATGAGCGATTGGTTGGTGGAGTTAGACAACAAAATGAAAAAACAAAAGAGGAAAATCATTCTGTTCATGGACAATGCTACAGCCAATTTCAGGGAATTGTCCGCAGCTTTAAAGTACGATACAGAAATCTGCTTCTGACACAGATTATCTCCTGCAAATTCAGCAAAGAGTTGGCAAATTCGGTATCTGTTTTGGATGCAATTTCCTAGACTAAGCCAGCCCTTAAAAAGGTGGAACCTGGGTGCGTTCTAAAATGTTTTAAGAAGACGGGATTTTTGAGTACAAGCGAAGTGGCAAGTGACAGCACTACCGAAAAAAGCAAAAATGAACTTGCGGATCTAGTAGCCAATTTGGATTCAAATGTCAGCGTCGAAGAGGAAGTCAAGATAGACGACGATTTTTCCATTGTGGAAGAAAACCTGCGTGTTTCCAATTTCATTCATCGGGCCACCACTGAAGCACTGGGCCTTTCTGAGGATGATGATGAGGAATCGCCAATGGAAGACTGCAAAATCAAAGATGATTCGGAAGCACTTAAATACAGCGAACAATTCAAACATTTCTTTCTGAACAACGAAGATTCGGAGGGACTAGCAAAGCTAAATCCTATGACGATTCATCTTGAAAAACAGGTTTGTTGTGTAAAAAAGAGAAATCAAACTTTGTTGAGAGATTTTTTCAGAAGTAATTAAAATAATTTAGCTACTATACATTGTATTTTGGGATTATTTAATGTAAGATAAAAGGATTAGCACACAATTAAAAGGAAAAGTAGCAAATAGTTATTTTTTTCTTTAATTAAAATGGCAGCCGTAATTTTCAATCAAATGCCAAACAAAAGAGCAAAAACTTTTTTATAAAAATGTTGTCCTCCCCAATAGCGGACACCTCATAATAACGGACGAAACTTTTGGTCCCGTGACTGTCCGCTTTTCGTAGGTACCACTGTATATATATATATATATATATACACTCATGGACAAAAAAATTAGGGCACCCAGAAATAATTGCGGGATCGTAACGAAACTTGCAATGAAGGTACATGTCGGGGAGATATGCAAATGATTAGAAATGCAGCGTGATTGCGCATTACGTATAGCCGGTAGAGGGCGTTGAACATCGTACTCTGTGGAGTATAAAACAGGTAACCAAAGCTTGTTTGAGTGTGCTGAATCATTTACAAAGGAAGAGCTGAGATAGACATGCCATTACGCCGTGTTCGAAGACAATATAAGCAGTTGTCGCAGTTTGAGAGGGGGAGAATCGTCGGGATGATGGAAGCTGGGTGGTCAGCTAGGCGAGTAGCTCGTCTATTAGGCCGCTCTGATTGTGTTGTGAGGAGGTGTTGGGACTAGTGGACCCGAGAGATGTCATGTACACGAAGACCAGGCTCAGGACGCCCTCGACAGACCAGTCGTCGAGAAGATCGCCACATCGTAAGAAATGCACGCGTACAGCCAACTGCTCCATCGGACGCCATCCAGGCACAGGTAGCACCTTCAATAGGGGCCTTTGTGTCTTCTCGAACTATACGAAGGCGCCTGACTGAAGGACAGTTGGTATCGCGGCGTCCATTACGTGTGCTGCCCTTGACGCCCACCCATGGACGCCTCCGTTTGGAGTTTTGCCGCGCACGAGGAAACTGGAGTGCAGCGGAATGGAACCAGGTCATCTTTAGCGACGAATCCAGATTCAATCTCGGCAGTGATGACAATCGTGTTCGTGTGTGGAGAGCCCGTGGTGAACGCTTCAATCCTGCCTTTGCTGTACAGCGACACATCGCTCCCACAGCTGGTGTGATGGTATGGGGTGCCATTGCCTACAATACACGGTCACCCCTAGTATTGTTCCGTGGCACCATGACAGCCCAGCGGTATGTTCACGAAATCCTGCAACTACATGTGTTGCCACTCATGCAACGGCTCCCAGGAGTCATTTTTCAACAAAACAATGCTCGGCCTCATACGGCAAGGGTGTCACAAGACTGTCTCCGCACTGTTACTACCCTTCCTTGGCCTGCCCGATCCCCAGATTTGTCTCCAATCGAGCATATCTGGGATCATTTGGGACGACGAGTTGGGCATCCCACGAGTTTGAACGAACTAGAGGCAAGGTTACAGCAAATATGGAACGAAATGTCTCAAGACATCATACAGAACTTGTATGACTCAATGCCCGATCGTATCGCATCGTGCATTCGCGCTAGAGGGGATCCAACGGAGTATTAACTCCTCCGTTCTTTTGCCTTTTTCTCTGAAATAAATTATCCTTTTTCTTTGATTTTCTTATAATTTACTTATATCAAAGTAGTCATTACGTATGTAAAATTTCGTTTCATTTTGACGACTCCTTCTTGGTGCGCTAATTTTTTTGTCCATGACTGTATGTATAATTTTCAAGAATTTCGCATTTATCAAAAAGAAAATCACAATTTTACTTATTGGTTAGGTAAGCATCAAAATTCTTAGTTAAAAGCTAAAATTATTAGTAGTCTCCACATTCTCTTCCTTAAGTCTTTAGCAATAAGCAAATTTCGAAAAATGAGGGATTTCTTTTAAAACCCGTAACATTTAGAAAAGTGTTGCTATGAGAAATAAAAATGGCGGCCCTGGGCGGTTGCCCAGTTCACCCACCCCTAAGCACGGCCCTGGCTCTCCTCTTCCTCCTCCTCTAACAAAAGCGTGATAATGGCTAAATCTTTAACTGAAAAATGAAACCGCGCCATGACGTTACAAATCTTTCACAACTAATGAAAGACGTTCCCGCCACTTTCTACTCCCGTCTCTGTATAAACACATGCATCCGGCGCTCAGGCTCGGCTTGTTCCCGTTACGTTCCCTTTACGTGCCAGTGTAAATCGACCCTAAATCGACCTTAAATGGGATACATTTTATTCCTGTTTCTGATTCTTTCTTTGCTAAATAAGCAGCAGTTGATTTAGACGTGTCACTAGAGGCTTTGTCCATATAAATCGACCTTTATACAGGCACGTGAAGGGAACGTAACGGGAATGATCGGAGCGCGCGACGAGTCGTCGTAGTAATCATTTCCTCCCTTTTTTTTCAATGGAACTGTTTATACTGCGCCGTGACACGTCCGATTCTCGGCCGATTCCCGGCCGAGAATCGGCGCCAACGATTCGGAGCAGGAAGTCGTTCACTGCTCGGCCGTCTCTCGTTCATGGCAGATAGTAAAAAGTGGCTATTCAAGATATAATTTACATACTGTTATTTATGTTTGATATTTGATATGGATGATGAAAACTCATTGAGCTGGTGAGAGGTTTTGTACGATTTGGTACATCAAAATACATGGATCCAAAGTTCAAAATGACAATTCGGAAGGCAATAGGAAAAAATTATACTTGAAATTACAATTGGTCCACTAAAATATAAAATTTATCAATTTGTATGAATAATGAAACAATGGAAAAATTATTTACACGATTTAGAAAGTATAAATTGTTAAAAACAAATACTTACATGCATTGATTTGTTGGTTATAAAGCAATTTTTCTTGCTTTCTGAGCAGCAAAATTGTATATTAAAAGTGAAAAGTCCAAAGATGATGAGAGATAATTTTCATTAGAAATAAGTGCCAAGTTGGACAGGCGTACAATCCGTATTCAAAGCATTCTGATTGTACCTGCTTTGTAATATTTTCAGTTCTTGTGGGAAAAGTGGGAAATAAAATCCATTATAATGATAGAGAGAACAAGTAAAAGCCATATTTTGTTTACCTCACTCCTTCAGCCTTCAGACCCCTTTCTTCCCAACAGGTTTGGAGCGCATTTACTTATTTGTCTTACACTCCCTGGAGAAATGTCTTGTCTATTGTTTGCTTTGAATAGACCAAACATTTGACCAAATGGTATTAGTATTCGTTCACAAGGATATGTTCACGTTTTCTCAGTTTGCAACTATTCCGTGAAAACGAACAAAGTCCGACAAAACGGTTTATAATTCTTCAAATGACTGTATGTAGTGACTGACAGATAGTAGAAACTGATATTGAAAAAAAGGATTGATAATCAAGGGTTTCCTGTAACTGAATTGAAGATAAATCATGTTTTTTTAACCGAGAAATTTTTCGAACCAAAAGGGTAGTTTGTCAATTAAGATTCTTTCTGCGATTCTTTAGAAAAAATCGAAACATACATATTTTTATAAGTTGAATTATAGAAACCGCGAAAAATGAGGGATTTCTTTAATAACCCGTAACATTTAGAAAAGTGTTGCTATGAGAAATACTATGAGAAATGGCGGCCATGGGTGGTTGCCCAGTTTGCCCATCCCTAACCACGGCCCTGGCTCTCCTCTTCCTCCTCCTCTAACAAAAGTGTGATAATGACTAAATCTTTAACTGAAAAATGAAATCGCGCCATGACGTTACAAATCTTTCACAACTAATGAAACACGTTCCCGCCACTTTCTACTCCCGTCCCTGTATAAACACATGCATCCGGCGCTCGGGCTCAGCTCGTTCCCGTTACGTTCCCTTTACGTGCCTGTATAAATCAACCCTTAATGAAATACCTGTAAAATTACCTGTCTCTTCTCCAATGGACTTTTGCGATTTCGGTTTTTAAATACGAGCCTTAGGAAAACGGCATCTAAGAAAACTGAAAGGACTGGAAAACGGTCTAATAGGAATGAGGTAAAACTGACATGACAGTACTAAGCAAAAATTTACTTTCATGAAAAATTCGAGCTAGAGCTATTGCGAAGAACCATGGCTATGAGATAGAAGCAAATTTCCGCATAAAATACGGCATTTATACATAAAACTTAAGTATCAAAATCATTTCCATAAATTGCGAACGACCCTCTATATACATTGAGGCAGACAGGATCCTGGTTCCTGAGACTGGGTAACTTCACTCTGAGAGCTATGAAGGTATTCTAGACTATTCCATAATGAATATTTTTAACAACAGTAAAAAAACCTTTCCTTTTATTTTCTAAATTTTGCCTTTGTTTTCATGTCAAGGCCTGTAGAGCGATGTTTTGATAAGCTGGGAGTTGAAGAACATAATTGTCATTTCAAACGACCTATTTGGGACGAAGTGCTTTCGGATTCTGGTAAAACCCGATACTATCAGTGAGTAATCCTAACGTGAAAGAATGGAAAGAAATAAGGCCAGAAATGTTTCAAAATATCGAGGAAAGCTTTCCTTACAGACTACAAGGTGTTATAGGAGCTAAAAGTGGCCTAACTTCATATGAGCCGGTGTCTGAATGTTTCTGATCTCATAGAAGAAAATTGAAACTAAAACAAATGCAAATGATAATAGTAACCAAAGTTTTGCTGTTTTCTGGACATGGTTTAAATTCAGTTTTATCAGAACAATAATTTGTCCTTTAACTGTTTGGAATTCTCATCCCTTTGTTTTACCGTAATTATTTCAAAGAAAATATGTATTTTTTAGATATCCAGTATGTAATAAAATGCTTTTGCTCCTATCTATATAGTTATAGTTATAGATATAAGCTGAAAAAAATCTACAGCAGAATCAGTGGTGTCTGTAGATTACACTAATCCCACATCATTAGCCCAAAAGCAAATTTCCGTTACATCATTGGGAATTGGTTATCATTGGCAGAACTTCCAGAATCAATTATGAACCAACTGCAAATTGTTTATGCTGGGCCAACAATTACGAAATGTTTCTGTCCCAACTACAAATGAGAGTTGAACTGCTCTCCCAAAGATTGGGCCAACTAAGAACCAACAGTTGGGTGAGCTGCAATGCCAAACGTTTTTTCAACATAACTCCAAAGGCCAAATTCAACTGTTGGCCAACTATGCTAAAAACAGTTGCCCAATAATTTTCCAATGGTTTTGTGTTACTTGAGATACAGTTCATAATACTTTGTTTTATTACATTAATGGATAAAAAAAGGAATACCTTTTCTGTACAGCTCTTCACTAACCGAGATGTATACTTCATTTCGACTATAATTGTCATATAGCTATGAGAAGAAAAGAGTATTATCATTTAGTATTTAGAAATACCATTAAAATAGATTATAAATTAAGCTTAAGGTAATTATAATGGGATACATTTTAAGCCCCAATAAATGTTGAGTCATTAAAATTCCTGGGATTTTCGTAAGTAGTTTGCTCATCTCTACATTTCATTCAATGTATATGATAATATACTAGAGTATATAATGTGATGCTATTGTAATTTGAATCATTAAAATGCCTTGGGAGTTAAGAATTTGCAGGAATCTTTGAAATCGACTTTTAGATTTGTACAGTTTTAGTACGCTCATTCAGTAATAAGGTGCTTTTAAGAAATTTGCACTTTTTTAGTTCCATAAGAGTGCATTTACACTACACTATCTATCTATCTATCTATCTATCTATCTATCTATAATATATATATATATATATATATGTCAAGGATTTAGTGGGAAAAGAATGATTATTTTAAATTTAAAGGGGGCTTAGTAATTAATTTATTGTCGTGGCGTAATTCACCACTATTCTCATATCTTGGTTCGAAATGCATCGAGAGAAATCGGGGAAATTCCTTTTGGATTGATTGACATCTGTGGCGACGCCCATGGTCCATCTCCGGTGTATGCGTCACAAAGATCATGTGGGCATGCGCGGTGGCTTTGGATGGCAGAAAGACAATAGCGTTTAATCAGACGGCGGGAAATTCTTGATGGATACAGTCACGCGTCGCTTGGGAGCTTGATGACTCTTGGATTTAATTTATCAGATTGAATCAGGTAGCTTAAGATTTTGGAAATAAACGATGTTAGATATATTAATTGCAGTTCTTTGCCACCGTCCTTTTAACTCATCGACTGCTATAACTTTAATAATTAAGTAAAGATAGATTAAGATGGAGAAAAGTTTGGATGTAAGATGACGTACTGGGAAGGGTGTAAGTAGCGAGCTTGTCATATATATATATATATATATAGTATGCGCACAAAAGAAAGTATGTATCTACAAAAATATATGCCTAATCATAAATGGAAAAATATCAGTTTTAGGATCACATTCAAGAGAATCTGTTATTTTACCGGAGGGTTTCAACGCTTACAAGCAAAAAAAAAAAAAAAAACACAAAAAAAACAAAACACTAAGGAAATTTTAAGCTTATATCTATTTAAACTAAAAATATTTCATTCAGGAAAATGTTAGATTTGATATTTATATTGATTCCATAATTTCTTCTTTACTCTGTCTCAAAGTAAAAAAAAAATGTTGAGTATTTACAATTTTAGCAATTAGTTCTTTTAAAGCAAATTTTAAATCAGCAACTTAAATCGATGAAATTCTAATATAGAATTGAAAATAGAGATTCAAGCACTCTCATCTACAGGATAAAAAATTCTGGTAGTAAATCATAAACGAAAAATTCTTATCTCAGCGACTCTAAGGGGAGATAAGAAATATATTATTACATAAAGCAGGCCTATTATCTACTCTAGTCGGAATAAGGGAATTTTCCGAATCCCCGATTCTCAGCAGGTTTCATTACAGGCTCATTAGAGGTTTTGATTGAAAGCTTAGACGAACCTTTATTCTCTCTAACGAGAAGGAATATTGAATTATACTCCTAGTTAGAAGTAGGAGGTCTATTCTCTGAACGTTCTAAAGGGAATATTTTGCAGCGAAGTCATTTAATATGCTTCAGATTTTTCTGAAATAAGGATTTTTGACACCCTATATGTTAAGTGAGGATGAAATAGGCGACATTATGCATCGATAACAGATAAAATTGTGTAAAACAGAAGATTACTGCTCACGGTTAAGTTGGCGTGGTTCTAGGAGATCTCAAAAAAGACTTTGGCATTTTATAAACTCTAAACGTTGACAATCTGATTTTTTTTGATGATTTTTCAAGTTATTTTTTATCACACATATATATAAAATTATAAATTAACTACATGACTAAGACCATAACTTATACACACACACACACACATGTATATATATATATATATATATATAATACACAATGATAGCCATTAAAATTGTAACACCATAAAGGAGGGATGAAATATATCTGTACGGATCACAAAGAAATCGGTTCTTCTGACTGTAATAATTCTCAAGACAGGTGCAAGTCTAATTGCTAGATATATCTTCGTACACAGAAAGATAATTTCTTTCCTCCTATCAAAAGAATGGCTAATTATGTTTTTAATGTAAGTGTCCTTCCCAGGAAAATTCTAATTTCGTATCATGACGCAAGATATATGTTGAAACAAACGAAAGAAAAAGGATTTTCTGCTCAATCATCCGAACTAAACTTTTATAAAATTCTGCTTAGCAGTACATGTGTTTTCTATTGTTGGTATTTATTCCATGTCAAATTCAACTTAATAATAAATGACATACACTTTTCTAAGAAGAATTATGCCTCAGTTGCTCACATTTCTACTTTGCAAGGTAAGTTAAAGCAATGCTTAGTAAGTTACAAGAGTGGAATTAATTTTCCTTTTGAAGTTATATACATATATATACACTGTCTACCAATAAGTATTTGGACACCTGTGAGAGAAAAGAAAAATAAAATTTATTCATATCTAATAAGGGTAGAGCCTCCACGAGAGGCAATTACAGCCTCAACCCTCCGGGGCATGCTTTCCAGAAACTCTTCTATGACGGCTAGTGGCATTTTCTTCCACTTTGCTTGGAGAAGACTTATAGGTTCCTTCACCATTTTGGACGGTTGTTGCACCCCTTAATTCGGCGATCCAACTCGTCCCAGAGGTTCTCCATAGGGTTCAGGTCTGGGCACTGGGCAGGCCAGTCCATTCGGTTAACCCCATTGTCACCATACCAATCCATGGTGGACCTCGCAACATGACAGTTAGCTTTGTCGTCCTGGAATTAACATTGTTCCAACCCTTAAAACTGTTACAACGTAGGAAGCACACTGACATCCAAAATAGTGCAGTAGGCGTCGGCGTTGAGTTTACCATGAATTCGGTCTCAGACCGTATTAGGAGAATCACCCCCAGACCATAATTCTACCTCCGCCGAACTTTATTGTGAGCACAATGCATTTTGGCAGGAGGCGTTCTCCAGGCAGACACTAGACCAAGGCCCTGCATCCAAACGGTAGAGGGTGAACCTTGATTCGTCGCTCCAAATAACCCGTTTCCACTGATCTACGGTCCACTTTCGATGTGCTTTGCACACATTAACCGAGCAGCACGGTTGGATTTTGTGATTAAAGGCTTATGGGCGGCAGCACGACCACGAAATCCATGCAGATGTGGTCCCTTACGAATGGTATTCATCGAAACAACACTCCCAGATGCCTGATGAAATTCCTGGAGTATGTGGGCCATCGGAAGAGTGTGGTTCATCCGAATTTCCCTGGGCAATACCCGTCGGTCTCTATCTCCCAGTTTCGTGGGTCTGCCGACACTGGGCAGATTCCCATTCGCTTGGTGAATACAGGCCCCTGATAAGTGGTACTTTAAAGTAGGCATATTTATTATAGACTCTTTTATGAGGCTTCTAGGTAGAGGCTTGAAACAGGCATATTTCTGATAAACTAACTGGTAAGTAGGACTTGAACAAGGCAGATATATTATCTACTCTCTTTCACGAGGATTGTAAGTAGAGGCTTGAAATAGTTTTTTATTATATATCAACTTAAATGGCACTTGCGGGTAATATTATATATGGTCATGTTAGTAGGGTTTTAAACACCGATTGCGAGATAAGAATTTTTAGTGTCTGGAGAAGATTTAGCGGGCATTAAGGCTAAATATAAAATATGAATTAAATTATTTCTAGGTCCTAGATTATAAGAGGGTCAATTTTTGTCACTCACTCATATATATATATATATATATATATATATATATATATATATATACACACACTGTCAAAAAAATACGCACGCAGAAGGAAATGACTACTATCACGAAGCATAACATGTATGTAGTGTATAAGGAGATAAGCAAATGATTACAAATTCAGAAGAACAGACCGTTTTATTAAGAAGATATGGCATGAAAAAGGTTACAAATCAGTAAGTAGTAAATCCACCTCTGGCAGCTATACAAGCCGAAACACGGCGGGGAATTGAATCAGTGAGGTCACCCACGACTTCCTGCGGAAGATCATGCCATAATCTTTGCAACTGGGCGGTTAATTCACCAGTATTCCGGGATGGCTGCAGTTGCCTTCCAAGCACGTCCCAGACGTGCTGTATTGACGAGAAGTCTGGTGACCTGGCAGGCCATGGGAGTACGTCTTATCCTTGAAGACATTGTTGGGAGAGTCGTGCAGTATGTGGACGAGCGTGGTCTTGCTGATAAAAGACACCTGGGCGACTTGATAGCATAGGCAGTACAACTGGCGTTAAAATCTCGTTCACGTAACTGCGTGCCGTCAAAGTGCGTTGAAGGATGACTAGAGGTGATCGTGTGTCCCAAAAAATCGCTCCCCACATTGTCACACCTTGTGTAATCGCCGTATGCCTCTCGACAGCAAATGCCGGATCGGACCGGTGGCCTGGCCGCCTCCGCACGCTTATGCTCTAGTCATCAGCATTGAGAATGAATCGGGATTCGTCTCTGAAGATCACACGCCTCCAGTCGGTCACACTCCAGCTTGTCCGAGGTCGGCAAAAATCCAGTCGACACTGTCTATGATATGGGGTCAGTGGTAGGCGTCTTAATGGACGTCGGCTCCTTATACCTGCTTCGGCCAGTCGTCTCCGAATGGTTTACCTTGATACCACCGGATCTCTGGAAGGTGTTAAATGGCGTCGAACCGATTCTAGCGACGTTGTTGGTGCGGACGTGGTTGCTCTTATGATTGCGCGATCCTCGCGCGCATTTGTGTTCCTAGGACACCCTGATCCTCCGCGACGGTAGACTATCCCTTCCGTGATCCATTGTTGCCAACACCGAGCAACTAACATATCGCTCCGACCGAGGTGGCGGTCGTACGCCTTTTCGACCAACCTGCTTCTCTGAGGCCTACTATACGCCCCCTCTCAAAGTCCGACAATTGTTCGCACTGTTGCCGGTTACGCCTCAGAGGCGTCTCTAGTCACAATACCGCCCATCCAATTCGACAGATTTGTTTGAATGACCTTATGCCACGAGCAATCATGCTTTTAAACTCTCCCAGCTGAGCATCTCATATGCGCATAGCCCGTTTACCCTTGTGTCATTGGCGTCGAAATTTTAATTATTTGCATATCTCTTACCAGACTACATTCCTGCAAAGTTTCGTGGTAGTAGCTCGATGTCTTCTGGTGCATATATTTTTTTGTGACAGTGTATATAACGTATATATGAAATAAATTTCAAACCTCTTCATTATTATTAAAACGCCAATCTTAGACTGGCCACACGCCGGATGCAACAAAACATTGCGCAACGTTTCTGTTTCGAGCTTTGTGTATCAGACGCATCGTCTGCAATGTAATCAAAGGGGAGTGCCGCACACCGGATGCAACATTGTTTTGATCACGTCGCGTCATTTCGGAAACGTTGCTGCAACAAAAGTGTATGCTTCTCTGACCGATGTTTCTCGACACACAGCTGGTAAAACATTTCATCTGCGCATGTGCGGGAACACGCGCATTTTATTTTCATTAAGGGGACACTGGACCTTCCACTTTTTTTTTGTTTTGAATAGATTTGCTTGAAATTTGAATATGTGATTAGTACCATAGATATGTAAAAGTGGTTAAAATTTAAAGATGAAATATTAATAATTTATAAATTAAGAATTATTAATTATATCAAAAATTGGCCTAATTAAAAATGTTCCATGCGCATTTCTTTTGCATATGATATGGTAATTTTTATTTACAGAATACCTTATAGAACTAACAATGAAATTTATTGCTTATTTTAAGCATTCATTAGAAATATAAAGAGAAAAAAAATAATAGTGAAAACACCCTTTTTATTACGCAAAATACCTATAAATCTTCTTTTCAAGTACAAAATTTAGAAATTCTGAGCATCGAAGCATAATTTTTTTCAATAAGATTTATTTGATATACAGTTAAGTATATAAAACTGAAATTCGAAGCAATACAATAATTAGAAATGCGCCTGGAGCAGCTTGAATATTCGTATGACATGAAAATTTTTATTTTGAGAAAAACACATTTAAAGTTATTGCTATTAGTAACCACATAATATCTAAATTATATACAAATGCCTATAACTAGGAAAGTAATCACGGAAATTAAAAATTCTTTTTGCAACACATTCCTACTAGTCCGTAGTTTCACAATTCAATGAAATTAAAAAAAATCGAATTTTTGGATAAATTTCACAATTTTGAAAGTCCACTGTCCCCTTAATGCTCCGTGTTGAGGATTTTTGCATTATTATAATAAAAATAGATGGAGGTTGACGCTGACAATTTAATAGTTCTTGTCCACGCAATTTATGATTTTAGAGCAAAGGACAACCACAACCAAGGTGTAATAAATAAAATTTGGCAAGATATAGCTGAGGAGTTGAATATTCCAAGTATGTACCACACCAATTTATCACATTTAATCGAATAAACCTTGCCCTCAAGTAATCCAGACACCCCCATATTTTAAGATAATGGTAAGAAAGAAAAATATCTTTGCGTCACTCAGGGCCAGATCTAGAGAGGCGCAAGCAGGGCATCTGCCCAGAGCGGCAAATTTGAGGGGCGGCAAAATTTGTACAAGGAGAAAAAAAATTGCTCTTACGTTGTTTTTTTTTAATGATTTTTAAAAAAATTTTATAAGATGTTTTTCTTAGATTTAAAAGTAGATACTTAACTATATATTTGTCTTCCTTTTGTTACTGCTTTTTATATTAATGCGTTTACAAAACCAAAACGCTTTTGTTATTCAACAATGTTATTAAAAGTTATTCCGTAATGTTATTAAAATCCTTTCTTCTGGAGTTATACTCTTCCGGTAGTTGGTGTTCTTTTTTCCGAATCTTGTTTTCAACTAGTCCCAAGAGATAATCAAACGTAGGTATGCTTAACCTACAATAATTGCAAAACTTATCTGGGTCATTTCTAAGTTATTTAATAAAACTGCCAATGTCTCTTTTTTTATTGATTGGATGAATCCAACAGCTTCTTTCTGGTTTTTCATCCAAACATTGTATAAATTGCCACAAAAGAATAGCAACTTCTACATCCTCACTTGCCATATCACCCACAATTATGACCAAATTACTTTCCCAAAAGTGAACACTTCCCTCAACAAAGAACAAAATACTGCAGACCTCTCTAACTCCCGTGTTCTTACTTACTACTGATGAAATATCAAATCAACCTAGCGTTTTGAGTCAAACTGTATCACCATTTTCCACGATAAAACATTTTGGTTGCGCAACGTCTAGCGACAGAAACGTCGCGCAATGTTTTGTTGCATTTGGTGTGTGGCCGGGCTAAATTCTTTCATCCTTTTGCAATAAAGCATTACCCCCCAAATACAACCAAAATAATCTAGTAGTTTTCCCCTAAGGCACACGCTGCTCCGTTATATAAGAGCTATATAAGATTCGAGAACTTTCCACCGATCACACCATATGATGCATCATAGTCAGGTGATGAGTTTAGACCAATCAGAAAAGTTCCACGCGCCTGAAAATCTGTTAGCGTACATGTTAAAAACATGCACCTCAACAATTCTTAAAATTTATATTTAAATAGCAGAGTTTAAAAATGTGCAGTAAAAGCTATGTTAAAAAAAGGTAGACGCTAAAACCATTAAAGTTGTTCAAAATAATGTATAGACGACAAGACTTTTTAACAATAACTAAAAGTTTATTCATTTGAAAAACTAGTTAAGAATTAGATAAAAACAACAATATCAATATCTTTCTTCTTACTAATAATACTGGGGTTTTCTTTAGATCAGTTTTAAAACAAACATTATATTTTATCATACTGTGATGGACTATCATAAGAATTAATACATAACTAATACAAAACGTCTTACTCTAGACAGGCTTGATACTTCATACCAATATTTCATCAGCTCAAGAAGCTTACGATAATGTGTGTATCCTTGATGCCGTGATGCGATTTCTCGAAAGTGTTCGCCGCTTATATACACTTAACATAAGCCGATATTCAAATATCGGGTACATCACTTCACTTGAAAAAAAAACTATCGGCTGGTAACTGAAGATTTTTGTGTTTAATTCTATGACGTATGGCAGTTTGTCAGACATGACGTAATCTAAACGAAACTTAAGTCGTTGATTCGGTTTAGTTATTAATTGAATCGGCTTAAAATGGAAATGCAGAATATGACGTCAAACTTCGGAAAGGCAAGTAACTAATGGACCTTTAAAGTAATTCTTAGTTCACATTGCTAACAAAATCCGCTCCTTTCTCAATAATTCCGAGTCTTTGTGTGTTTGCCACGGAACTGAAAAGATGTAAGATTTTAGAGCTGTCAAAACGTGCGGGCGGGGGCCCAGTTCCCCGTCCACCGCGCAATGTGTCCGTCCAACTCAAATGGATGTTTCCCGGAAACGACTGAAAATAAAGATCCATCGAATTGAAAGTGCCTCTTCCTTGATCCGGTCCAATCATTTTTCCTCTCCATATGCCTTCCTACCTTATGCCCTGACCACTGAACTGTGTGGAAAATCACGAGTTCCTAAACTGTTGTTTCATCGCCACCGATTCATTTTATTATTACAAGAGCCCGGCAGGATGTGATCCTGTCCGCGGCGAATTTTCCCAATGGATACACAGGCCATTCTGGCCCCAATATAGCGACTTTCTAGCCCGATGAGAGTGGCGATGATGTTTAACTGCGAACGACAACTTTAGGTTTCACGCCATCTCTTGAGTATTCAGTTCTGAAGAACGTGCGCGCTATCCGAGCAATATACGTGGACAGGGAGATTTCCCAGCGAGCTGATCGACAGTCATCTTTCGCGTGTGCGCGTGCGACTTAAAGTATTCCGGATTGTGCCAAAGGATGATGTGTCGCGTTCCACTCTCATGGATAATTTTCATCTTGCCTCTTGGACTGTACTTGGTGAAATTGACTCGTCGCAAGTAGAATACAATGTTCCAGAACATAAAACAGGAACAGTTGAGGAAACTATTGGGACATCCTGGAAAGTTAAAAGAAATTGCGCCAACGACGATTCCGCGTGTAAATATTAATAAAAACGTGCATATTTTAGAATAAATAAATAAATAATTAAGTATTAAACGTTGAAAAAAAATTAAAAATTATGAAGTAAACTAATATTCTAAAGGTAAGTGTGTTAGGTAAAATGTTATTGATGTTGTGTGTTCCTAAAACAAAGCTGAGCAAAAATGAGTAATTTTAGCATCTTGTCTTAGATATGTGTATCATAGTATTAAATAGATTACAGAAAAGATGATAAAATTTAGCTATGATAAATAACTATGTGTTGAAGATTTAATTCAATACTTTTAAGATCTAATTTACTATATTGGTACATTTTAATAATATCATTTATTGAGTGTTTTATTGCAATTATTAAGAATTTTGATAATATGGTTTCAATTTGACGAAGATGTATAAATTCTGCAAGTATCTGTTTGTCGCACCAATTCTAAATCGTCGCAGAGAAAGAAAAATAAAAAAACAAATCCGCTCCGCTGATGAATCACAGGTGTAAACAATCGGAGGCATTTTTGAGTTGGAGGTCAAACTAGGCGCCATTAATGTAAAGACATGGCTGGAGAGCAAATTACTTGCTCATCATTATTTTTCGGTAAAGCCGGTCACTCACGTAGACTTCCGTCATCTGGGACGACGGACTTTTGGTATCTGAGGCACCAAAAGTCTCCGTCAGTGGGGTGTCTTGGTGAGACGTCAGATGACAAAAATCTGGTGTCTGGAATCTCAGTCCAGACCGAATTACTGGCGCCAAAAGTTTCCGTGAGTGGGGTCTTGGACGCGAGATACCAGACGCCTGAAGGTTCGCCGGCTTTAAGCCGGCCACTCATGTAGACGTCTATCATCTGGGACGCCGGGAGTTTTCGCCCCTCCAACGCCTGGTATCGGCCACTCACGGGGATTCTCGGCGTCCAAGGCCACCTGTCTTCGCACACTCGTTATGCCCGATTTAGCTCAGTTCATGTAGGTCTGTCGTGGTGTAATTTCGCTCACTATGCTCTCTCGCAAAAAATTAGCGGCATTTTTTGTCGTTTTATAATTCACTCAATATCGTTATTGTTTTCCTCCTTTAATTTATTTATAAGAGCACAATTATTTCGTAACTTTAAATACACGTTATGAACGTGAAATAGTGTAAAGTATCAAATTCAGAGGCACAAACTTACTCATAAACATATGTTTTCGATATTTGTAGTAAGTTTCTTAAAATTGTGTAATATTTTTAAATCCAGTTTAAATGGTTATTTATTTGCCGATATAAATTCAAGTATCCATACTCTTCGCTTTAAGTATACACACAATAAATCATATTAAAGCTAAAAAAACTAAAAAAGACATAGATTCTTTAAATTCAAAATTAGAATTCGAATTCGGTCGTAAGGAACTATGTTGAATTATTTAGCGTTCTTCTTAAATTTCAAGTAAGTGATATTAATGCAATAGTGCGTTTTAGGCATAAACATTTTCTCCCCTCCACAAAGAAAAAAAATTGTCTGTGATTTTCTTTTAAATTAGATGCCCTGATTTTATAAACCACTAAAAGTGGGTTTACTCTTTTCCTTTAAGTTTTAAAGCGCAATTATTTCGTTACTTTATGTATGTGATTTTGAAATATGTAGTGAAAAGTATCGAATTCAGACACACGAAACTGCTAATTAATGTGTCTCCAATATCTGTAAAGAAATACTTTTAAGATCACTAAACCATTTGTAAAGCCAATTGAAATGTTATTAGTTTTTCTATATTTCTTAAATTACTAGTGGTTAGCCCGTCAAAAATTACGTGTTAATTTTAATTTTTATCAATTTACATCTGCAAAGTCAATATTATTTGTATACTTAAAAAATATTTGTATACTCTACTTTTTTTATTAAATTATACACATTTTTAATTAATTAAAATTATACAATATCAGCACTATTATGATCCATTTAAGATGCAATTTTTTTAAAATTTAAATAAAATCTGAACACCACATAATAGCATAACTTTACTTAATTCTATTACGCTAAATGATTAATACATTACCTGCGGTGGAAAAATTTAACTTAGTTGTTTCATAATTTTAGTTCATAACTGAACCCGCGCCAAATACAAACCATTGAGGTGTTAGGTATGCAAAATGTTACAAGTTGAAAAACATTTTTATATATTTTGATCGAGAGGAAAGTAGAATCTATATATATAACAGTTCCGTAACTGACTGACTGACATATAAGGCACAGACCAAACCGCTGGACCTAAAGGGCTGAAATTTTGCATGGCGATTCTTCTCATAGTGTAGGGGTTCACTAAGAAATTTTTGGAAAATTCTTCTTAGATTTTTTTAAATTAAATTTTTAATCTGTTTTAATAACTTTTTTGAGTTTGAATTTAAAATAATAATTTGAGGGTTATAGAATTTATATCACAAGAAAAATCATAAAAATTCCTTTAAAATGAAATCTTTTTCGGATTTTTAATTCCATTTTCTGATTTTTGGTGAATTTTTAAAGATTAATTTATAGAATTTAATTTATTAAATGCTGATCACGTGATTTCTTTTTCTGGTACTTTAAATTAATTTATCGTCATGTCCATAACAACGAAATAGACAAAAAAAAATTTTTTTTCTTGCTAATGCGGCAGACGATTGGACATTATCCAAAAAAATATTAAAATACAGTAAAAGATATGTTTCTCAAACTGTACCATATTCTTTAGTATGTTCTATTGGTTTTAATTTGAATATTTTCTTCTACATTATTTTGTCTATTAAAGCTTAATTTCAATTTATTTTATTTTTAAAACGCAAAAATCACAGTACATTTGAATATGGCATCAAAAAGGAAAAAGCGTTCCAGGCAGAGAGATAGATCTGTGCTATTATTAGGATTATACGAATTCTTGTTTTTATGTAAGATACAAAAAATAATATACCCCAGTTTTATAAACCACTAAAAATAGTTTCACTCTTTTGGTAGGAAGTTTGAGCTTATTTTAAAATTTCAGAGTGGGTTCAAAATCTTCAAATAAGGCCCATTTTTATTTTCTGAATATTTTGGAATACAAAATTAAAAGCTGAAACTCCTCGCTAGGTGTCTCTATGAAACTTTGTACAAGTTTCCATTGTTTTTTTAGAGTTAAAATTCTGAAAACGTTTCCCCGAAGCAAAAGTTACACCAAAATATTAAACTTTTATTTTGCAGTTTAAAAATTTATTCAACAAAATTTTTATAAATCCTTAAGATAACTTATCTGGTAACCTTCCCCGTGCACTAAAGGAAAAAAAAGTATGTAAATAGTGCCGGTTCGGAAAATTTATTAGCGGAATCAAAAATTTAGTATTAAAAAACAAAATTTTAAATATTTCAAGAATTTAACATATCTACAAGATATAAATATAATTGGAAATATTATTGGAATAATCTTCTGACTTAACCTTCCATAGTCACGGTAATTTTCTATACAGTTCAATGAACGGTATTAAAAATTCGGGATTAAAGAATAATTTTTCAACTTCCATTTTGTTCGAAAACAAGCGGTAAACTAATAGAAACTAAAGCCGGCCACTCACGTAGACTTCCGTCATCTGGGACGACGGACTTTTGGTATCTGAGGCACCAAAAGTCTCCGTCAGTGGGGTGTCTTGGTGAGACGTCAGATGACAAAAATCTGGTGTCTGGAATCTCAGTCCAGACCGAATTCCTGGCGCCAAAAGTCTCCGTGAGTGGGGACCTGGACGCGAGATACCAGACGCCTGAAGGTTCGCCGGCTTTAGTTTCTATCAGTTATGACTTTTTACCCTAACAAGACATAAATGTGCCCTCTTCTAACTAAATTTAAATATTGAAGAAAATTAATGATTGAAAAACTAGAACCCGAATTAAGTCAAACCAATTAACTTCCAATAACATAACCTCAACCTAATTGAAGTGTAATTCTATAATGACTCTGTTGAACCCAGAGCTCCATTTATAATTTAATTCCTTGTGAGTCGGTTAGACCCCGACCATAACTTAATTTAATATAATTTCAAATGAGTCAGTTAGACCCCGACCATAATTTTAATTTAATTCCCCAAATGAGTCGGTTAGACCCCGACCATAACTTAATTTAATATAATTTCAAATGAGTCGGTTCCACCCCGACCACAATTTAATAATAATTCTTTGTGATTTGGTTCGACTCCGAACACAAAATAATCTACGACCAACCCAGCCCAATGGTAGTTCAGTGGGCTTGAATTTAGTGCGTTTTCGCTTGGCCTCTGTGGAATTTATCACACCGCAGATTATCACATTTGGAGACCTAGGCTAAGTTCATTGCTCCAGTGATGTAAATCCATTTCTCCCTAGATTAAAAAATTAATGTTGAGTTTTCTTGTTTGAATTCAAATTAAAACAATTTTTGAAAGAATCATTTTTAAACCTGCTTATTCATAATTAATTGAAAGGTGTATTACTAAATTACTTTATTTAAGTTTACTATGTTGAACTGTATTTTAAATTTTTTCTTATTGATTTGTTTCCATGTTGAATTTGAAAAAAATATTACAGCTAAATCTTTGAAGATATTTACCAAGAATTTAACTAATTAACTTTAATAACCACCATGAAGCCTAAACCTGAATAGCGACCAAACTCATGAACCAGAGATCCATTTCCTTTTTGATTTTATTTAATTTTGTGGTGCCTAACACCTCTTGACTCCATTTTTGATGGTTAAACTTTGCTTGTTGTCTACATAAATTAAATAAATTGAAAAAAAATCTATCTTTTAAATTTTCTCTTAGAAAAACCTATTATGTGTAAAACCTCGGGATCTCATGAATGTAACCCGACAATGACCATTTTGATTTATTTTTGCTTTTTTAAAGTTTTGTGATTTATTGTGTTTTAATAAATACATTTTATCATTCCATTTTAAGTGTATATTAAAATTCTTGTGAACAGTTAAATATGGCCATACTCACCCCAAACTGTAATTTAAGTGTAGATATACACTGAAGTGCCATTGAATTAGGGATACCTACCTAGTAACGAGTTGGGACTCCTCTGGCCTTAAAAACGGCTGCCACACGACGTGGCATACATTCAACAAGTTTCTGGAAACGTTCCACGGGAATGGCTTGCCAAATATTGGCTAAAGCTGTCCATAATTCAGTAAGGTTCTTTGGTGCTGTGTGATGGCCTTTCACGCCTTGTTCCAAAACATCCCAAAGATGCTCAATAGGATTTAAGTCTGGGCTTCTAGGTGGCCAATTCATGACAGAGAAGTCAGAGGAATGCTCATCCAACCAGCCAGTAGCCAACCGCTACTTGTGAGAGGTACAGTTGTCTTGCTGGAAAACTCCATTACCGTGCGGATAACAGAACAGCATAAATGGATGGAGGTGATGACCCAGCAACTCTACGTACCGAATTGCATTGAGGGAGGTTGGTACACGCACCAAAGATCCCAAACTATGCCACGAAAAAACACCCAAGACCATGATTGAGCCACCATGCCCTTGTACAGTTCCAGCCAGGCATGCAGGATCCATGGTTTCATGAGCCTGACGCCATATTCTCAGCCTCCTGTCGGCGTTAAGTAGTCGGAATCGAGACTCATCACTCCATGCTACTCGTTTACAGTCCTCTACACTCCAGTCTGTGTGCTCTCTTGAACCAGGCAAGACGTGCAGCCCGATGGCGAGCATAGAGCAATGGTACTCTCGTAGGTCGACGGCTCCCGAAACCCATACGGTGAAGCGAGCGTTGCACAGTCCGTTTACTGACTGTACGACTGGCACCGTCATTAAACTAGGTGGTAATTTGAGCTAATGTTTGGCTTCTCTGGCTACGTACAATACGCCTGAGCCGTCTCTCACCACGCACTGTCAAGGCTAATTGTCCTTTGCAGTTTGCCCGATCGCTAGTTTTTTTCCACCATCCATGTATTCTTAGTATACTCTTGACACTGTCGACCTTGAAAATCCTAGCTGTCTGACGATTTCGCAAATTGAATGGCCAATGCGTCGCGCACCTATGATTTGTCCGCGATCGAAGGCGTCTAAATCAGGCAGTTTACCCATATTGGCAATTCCAACAACTAATTCAGAACAACCACAGTATATATGCAGCTATATATGCAGTTACCACAGCGCCCTCACTCTCTCATACATGATGCGCAGCACTACACAATTTGCATAGGCTTTGCTATCCCTAATTCAGTGGCACTTCAGTGTATTTTTTATTTTTCTTTAATGCTATTTCATGCTATTTTGTACATTTCGCAACCTGAGCAGACACACAAAGATGATAGTAACGCAAAATTTAAATTTGTCAAAATTTTATTCCAAATTGCTCCTCAAAATTTTAGTCCCAATTACGCTTTTGTTACGCGGGTGTCGCCCGATGGGGAGCCTTGCTGAGGGAGCTTTGCTGAGGGACCTCACACAAGTCTTTTCCGGAGGGGGGGGATTGAAATGAATTTAAACCTCTTCATGATTATTAAAACTCCAATCTAAATTCATTCACTCTTTTGCAATAAAGCATTGCCCCTAAAATCCAACCAAAATAATCTAGTAGTTTTTTCCCTAAGGCACGCGCTGACCCGTTATATAATTGTTATATACGATTGGAGAACTTTCCACCGGTCACACCATATGACGCCTCATAGTCAGGTGATGAGTTTAGACCAATCAGAAAAGTTCCGCGCGCCTGAAAATCCTCGCCTTTCTGAATAATTCCGAGTCTTTGTTTGTTTGCCACGGAACTGAAAAGATGTAAGATTTTCGAGCTGTCAAAAGGTGCGGGCGGGAGCCACCCTATAATGAAAATATAGCGCGGGCGGGTTCCCCGTCCACCGCGCAATGTGTCCGTCTCACTCAAACGGATGTTCCCCGGAAACTAATGAAAATAAAGATCCATGGAATTGGAAGCGCCTTTTCCTTGATCCGGTCCAATCATTTTTCGTCTCCATATGCCTTCCTACCTTGTGTCATGACTACCGAACTGTGTGGAAAATCCAGAGTTCCTAAACTGATGTTTCATCGCCACCGATTTATTTTATTATTACACGCACACACACATATATATATATACATACATACATATATATATATATATATATATATATATATATATATATATATATATATATATATATATATATATATATATATATATATATATATATATAAATAATCCAACAGTTTTTTATTTGTTTTTTTCATTATAGGGATATGAAGCTTCTGCGCTATCCACTATTGAAAATGTTTTATGTTTTCTTTGCAGGATATATTTTATGTTAAAGTGATTTAGCAGTCTATGCTTGAATTTTAACTTTATATATATATATATATATATATATATATATATATATATATATATATATATATATATATATATATATATATATATATATATATATATATAAATATATATATATATATATATATATATATATTTATAGGTAGGATCATGAAACAAAGTTATAAACCATGTAAAACAAAGTTGTTTCATGGTTTTAAAGTTTGTTTGAAGTGTATTAAAACCTATTTAAACACTCGTTGTGTATCATGCATTTTTTTGAATCGATCACTCTGCAATTCATTTTCCGTGATTTCTCCTAATACTTCATTTTAATTCCATTTGCATGCTATTACGGATGAAACTCAAACTGTATTTGTATAAGGATAAATCTGCTAATTTCTTACAGGGAAATCAATAACGTCTCGTAACATAATGCGCAAAGCATTATGTAGTTTTTTATTCCAGTATTGGACTAGCAGCTAAGCAAACAATCGAAAAATCTTTTCTCTTTACAAATATAACAGGTGAAGTATCATTTAAATAGGTAACTCCATATTTCGTAAAATGTAATGAAATTTTGAGTACAGCTGAGGGTAACATACTTTAAATCATTAAAATGATGTAAAGTGTTAGAGCATGTAACAAATCTGCAAGTCTGTTTGTCATTCGTTTGTATATTGTTACAGCTTATTGCTAAGTAACTAATTTGTATTGCTAGTTACTTATATAGCCCTTCGGAAAAACAAATTTTGTATTCCCTAAATGGCAATCATTAAAAAAATGACAACCTTGAAATGATTGAATTCAAATTAAAAATGTTTTTATAAAATGAAATTTTTTTTCCGATATGGGCTTTTTGACAGATTGTAACTAAAAAGTCGCATTTAGTATATTAGTCTGCCAATGGAATATTTGATATTAGTTAGTGAAAGAATTTAAAATAGGAATTAGAAAAATGATTCCATTTTTAAAAATGGATGTAGCTCAGTTACTTTGCGTCGTTTTCAAATGCGCATGATGAAGTTAACAATAAACTGATTGAGATATCTACGGTTACTTTTTTGCTGCACGAGGTGTAATTAGATCGGGACCTACTGCTTAAAGCCGATTCCAAACGGCTACAAATTTCCATGCCAATGGTGGACTCACAGACTCCTTAAAGCCAACGCCCTAGTCTTTTGGCCATCGTCCGGCCACGAAGCTGTGATGAAGAACATGACTATGCTGCAGAACATAAATGGTCACTGATAAAAGTTAGTTTCTCAGATTTATTGCACCTCTCCTTTCAGCAATGTACGGTACTACCAACTACTTTTTGAACACCCGATTAGGGCAAAAACTACTGTGAAAAAGTGTTTACATGTAGTACTTTTTTATATACAGGTGAATCTCGATCGATCGTTCCCCGAATCATTGTTTTCCGGTTTGAATCGTTCATTTCACCCAGTCCCGATGATCATATTGCTTTGTTATGTTTCCGCATGTTTCGTTTTCCCGCATTTATCGTTCAGTTCAGTCGGTCCCTTGAAAAACGATAGATCGAGATTCCACTGTAATAGAAATTTATGAAGAAATTTTGAATGTAACTGATGAATCCTGTTGGTTATAACATTTTCATATATATCAAGCAACGTGATTAGATTCTTATATCTGTTTATGAAGCTGTAGTGTGAAGGATGTAATGCACCTACAGATTCGTACTTACAGTCACTGAGTACTACAGTAACGTACATACATATTAGCATTATTTCTATTCAGTTTAGGTTTGATCTACAATATTCCATGCGTACGTTCTAAAAAGGAAAAGATATGGGATACGGGGTCATAAAAATTATAAGTTTACTATTTTCCATTGGGCACATTTTCATTTTGCTGTCAGTGATTTTTTAAGCAAAACCCATGGATGCTGGGCACAGTGGCCTAGTTGGAAAGGACAGTGGGCTAGTGATCTGAAAGTCACTGATTCTATGCTCGTCGCTGACAAATACACTGCCGTGTACACTAATGGCGGCTGGTGCGCATAAAATCTGTCGTGGCTGTAATGTCCTTCAAGTTCTCAAAATTACCTCTGGGTCAAGTGTTCTGGTCTCGTCAATTGACTCGGTTCAAAATTACGGGACTGGTCCTTTGGCCAAGTCGGACTCCGACCCTTGTGGTGCCAGTCAAAACAGGAGCGGCAACTTCATCGCCCATAGCCTTCGGGATTTGATCTGATATTGCTGTCGGTCAAGTGGCATGCCAACAACAACATGGATGGTGAAGGATATTTGGGACACGTATTCATTGATACCACATGCGTTGTTTTCCGATGTCTTCTTACAACATAAGACTAGATAATTGGCAATAGTAAGATACTTATCATCTAGACCGAAATCTCCGGAAGGTAATGAATCGTTTACCTGAATGATATTTTTTTGTAGTGTGTTACAGCAACTAATACGTATACGTAAGTATCATGGCACTTGCAATATTATCCTATGAAACGATGTCAAAGAGTGTCAAATGCAGTGATTTAATGTCTGGATATGAACCTAGTTCAGAAACTGGGAAGAAAGTGATCTATATTTTATTCGCGATCGCGAATAATTTCGCAAATATAATGCCACTGATCACATTTTGTATGTTTTACGTGATAACCCACAACTATGTTTGCTCGACTTTGAGACTCATTTAGACCTCTCTGTTTAGAGATAACCGTCCAAACTTGTAACCGTCCAAACCTGTAAAAGAACAGCACGGAAACTTGCGTACCCGTTTCTACTGCATATATAGCGCGTACTGTGGTGGTTCTGAATTAGTTGTTGGAATTGACGGTATGGGTAAACTGCCTGATTTAGACGCCTTCGATCGCGAACAAATCGTAGGTGCGCGAAGCATGGGCCATTCAATTTCCGAAATCGTCAGACAGCTAGGATTTTCAAGGTAGACAGTGTCAAGAATATACCAAGAATACATAGATGGTGGAAAAAAAACTAGCGATCGGGCAAACTGCAAAGGACAATTAGCCTTGACAGTACGTGGTGAGAGACGGCTCAGGCGTATTGTACGTAGCCAGCGAAGCCAAACATTAGCTCAAATTACCACCCAGTTTAATGACGGTGCCAGTCGTACAGTCAGTAAACGGACTGTGCAACGCTCGCTTCACCGTATGGGTTTCGGGAGCCGTCGACCTACGAGAGTACCATTGCTCTATGCTCGCCATCGGGCTGCACGTCTTGCCTGGTTCAAGAGAGCACACAGACTGGAGTGTAGAGGACTGTAAACGAGTATCATGGAGTGATGAGTCTCTATTCCGACTACTTAACGCCGACGGGAGGCTGAGAATATGGCGTCAGGCTCATGAAGCCATGCATCCCGCATGCCTGGCTGGAACTGTACAAGGGCATGGTGGCTCAATCATGGTCTTGGGTGTTTTTTCGTGGCATAGTTTGGGATCTTTGGTGCGTGTACCAACCTCCCTCAATGCAATTCGGTACGTAGAGTTGCTGGGTGATCACCTCCATCCGTTTATGCTGTTCTGTTATCCGCACGGTAATGGAGTTTTCCAGCAAGACAACTGTACCTCTCACAAGTCCCGGTTAGCTACTGGCTGGTTGGATGAGCATTCCTCTGACTTCTCTGTCATGAATTGGCCACCTAGAAGCCCAGATTTAAATCCTATTGAGCATGTTTGGGATGTTTTGGAACAAGGCGTGAAAGGCCATCACACAGCACCAAAGAACCTTACTGAATTATGGACAGCTTTAGCCAATATTTGGCAAGCCATTCAAGTGGAACGTTTCTAGAAACTTGTTGAATCTATGCCTCGTCGTGTGGCAGCCGTTATCAAGGCCAGAGGAGGCTCAACTTGTTACTAGGTAGGTATCCCTAATTCAGTGGCACTTCAGTGTATTTTGAGATATTTTAAATAGCGGTAGTGAAACTTATTTATTTTGCATTTAATTTTGTTTTAATTTAATTATTTTCATTAATTATTTATTTATTGATTAGCTTTAATGAAATAATTAAAACCAATTTTTTAATTTTAATTCATAACTGTTAATTTTAGTTTTAGTTATTCATTTTAATTATTTGTTAATTAACTAATTTAATTTTAAAGTTCTTTAAGATTTCTTTGAGGCTTGTTCACATTCCGAAGTTGCAGTTTCGATGCAATAATGTTATAATATTGCAATTTCGAATTTTAATGTTGCACAGTATTGAAACCTGCTTTACATATTTAAAGATTTTTTTAGTTTTACATTAAATTGAGATTTATTATGTTGAAATTTAGATCTATCTATATATACAAAACAGTTCAGTGACTGACTGACTGATTAAGTGACTGACAGATAACGCACAGACCAAACCGCTGGACCTAAAGGGCTGAAATTTTAAATGGTGATTCTCCTTATAGGGTAGGGGTGCACTAAGAAAAATATTTGAAAAATTCTTCTCAGATTTTTTTAAAATTAAATTTTATGCTGTTTTGTAGCTTTTTTTAAAGTTTTTTCATTTAAAATAATAATCCGAAGGTTATAAAATTTATATCACAAGAAAGGATATAAAATTTCCTTTAAAATGAAATCTTTTTTGAATCTTTACCTCCATTTTCTGATTTTTGGTGAATTTTTAAAGATTAATTTTTTAAATGCTGATCAATTGAATTTAATTTATTACATGCTGATCACGTGGTTTCTTTTCTTTTGTGATACTTTAAATTAATTTTGTGTCACATTAATTTTGCATAACAACGAAAAAAATTGACAAAATACTATTGAAATATAGTAAAAGATAAAATTTAACCACTAGACTAATTGAGATGGAAATTTTTAAGAATTTAATTCAAAGTAGTATGTTTTATGGATATTAAACATACAAATTTATTGTATGCATTGACCGTCGTATTTAATTTGAATATTTTCTTCTGGATTATTTTGTCGATAAAAATATCCGTTACGATTTTTTTTATAAATGTTTTTTGGCATTAATTGCATACATTGTCCGTTGTATTTAAATTGAATGTACACCGCAGCGAAGCACGGGTATTCAGCTACTTTACTATATATCTTTAGTGCTACCCAAACACTAATGAAATTTTTTACCCACCGCATTTTTGAATGCACATTTAAAGAATTCGGTAAGAAATTTCACGGGATGAAAAAAAACTGAAGGTATGTCCTCTAACTGAATCAATTTTCTAATCCTCGGAAAACGATGCTCTAACAACGAAAGGAAAAAAAGGATTTAAAATTTGTAGGTAGCATGTCTTAATGAAATATTTCAGAAGAAAAAATTTCATCTTTGTAAGAAGTTCTTGATTTTCAATTAAAACTATTTTCGTTGTTACCTTTTTAAAAATTCAGTTTTATTTATTTATTTACCGTATTTTCTGGCGTATAATGCGCACCTATAATTTTAAACTAATTATTTTAATTTTTTGGTGTATTCTCCGTATAACGGGCATCCTTTTCTTGCCGAAGAAACCTGAAATGTACATGTGCGATGCTCTTATCTTTTGAGGTCATTCATTCGAAGGATTTTCCTAGACTTTCGAACACTGGTATATTGAATTGACAAGCAATAAGGGGAACAATAGGTGTGTGGAGGAAATGCTTGAGGGAGTAAATAATTCTGAAAACAAGGGGTCAGAACGGACTTCTGACCCCAATGAATTCGCAAAATTAGAATTCGAATGTTTTCTCTTCCAGAGCTCTCTTTCAGAAGCAGAATTTGATGATCTGCCTGAAGATTTAACGGAAGATGAATATGACGAACTATTTATCTTATCCGATAATTAAAAATTTTAAGTTCATAAGGTATGTCATTTCTTTTAAATAATCAGCATTTAGATACATGTAGAAATCTAATTTTTTTTATGTTCATCTTTTCCTAATTTTTAAATCTATCATTTTTATATCTGGCGTAAAACGCGCACCCATAAATTTCGATCTTATTTTTTGTATTTAAAGGCGCGTTATACGCCGGAAAATACGATATTTATTTATTTTTTATAAAGGATCTGATCAAGATTTTTTAGTTTTGGATAAAATTGAGAGGAATTTTGTTGACTAATATCTAATGGTATAGAGTAAATTTAGATCTATTTACTCTGTACCATTAGAACTACCTAAACTCTACCGAAATGTTTTACTCACCGCATTTTTGACTGCACATTCAAAAGATTAGGTAAGAAATTTCCCGTTTTGTATTAAATTTTCAGGAATAGGTATAGCTTTTTTTAAATTCTGTTATGCAGCGATAAAATGTTATAAATCCTGTATGCATTATGAAATGGAGAAGGCTTTGTAGTTTGAATTAGTTTTTTAGTCCTCTTACAAGACATATTATCGTACAGCATTATTATTGATAGAAAAAAGCCCGAAGGTATCTCCTCTAATTGAATGAGTTACCTAATTTTAGGAAAACCCTAGCAACGAAATGAAACAAAGGATTTAATATTTCTAGATAACATGGCACACTTAACATGCTAGAAGAATGTTACATCTCAAAATAGCCATATTTTCAGGAAGAGATAAAGAAGATATATGTCGAAATTTCAGTTTTTGTTTTTTGAATGCCTATGATAATTTTGGGACAACTTATTCGAATCATTTCAGAAGGCAAAACTATATACTATTAAAGTTGTTTTAAATTTTTAATGTATCATTTTGAAATTTAATTATGAGGTATAACCCTCTTCTAGTAACCTCATTTTGTCAACATCGATTGAAAAGTTTAAGGGAATACTGTCATATCTCTATGCTAATGCTCAATCTATCTAAACTTTTCACAATACAAAGAAAAAAACTTGATAACATGAACAGCAGGTTAGAAAAATATACAAATTGATTTTCCAAGTAGAATTTAATGAACATTTTTGTGGTGTATTCACACTACACCGAGGTTCTTTGTCTGGCATAGGGACAATGAGGTAGATAAAACTAGTCGTCTAAACGACACAAACATTTATTGACAATTTAACAAAAGATTACAACCAAAACTCTGAGCACGAGGTGGGCAAGCCTATTGCATCTTACCAGACCCCGACTCCTACTAGAGACGCTCTCCGTCTGTCCCTTTCTTACAGACTCCCCGCGATTCGCAGCACCCCTCTTGGGTTCAACGCCCCCGCAGCCAATCCTCTGATTGGTAGAGGGGTGGGGGAATCACGGGGCACAACATTTTCGCTTTAACCAGCGCTACGTTTCAAACATTACACTACAATTTTTATTACAGGAACATTTTAATACAACAACATTAGGCACTGAAAAAAATCTTATTTTCATTCTTCGCGCATGAGCAAGTTCCCTCGCATAGGTTTGGAAGAGGTTAAGAAGTGCTATCTAGGAGCGCCATCTGTGTTGGTACTAGGCTTATAACATTATTCGCGAATGAAAAGCAGTTCTTATAATAAAGCATTGTGGTGCAAATTTTGGGGATGTAATAATCTTCTAGCAGAAGTGCGATGTCTTAATGAACTATTAAAAAAAATTCATGTTTGTAAGAAGTACTTGCTTTACGATTAAAATTATTTACGTTGTTACATTTTTAAAAGCTCAGTTTTATTTATTTATTTTTTTATGAAGGATCTGTTATAATATAAAGCAATTGTATGGTAGATCCCCAAATGAGGCTATATACACATAGAAATTTGAATCTAATTAACCCCAGAGAAATTACAAGTTATCTCACTGCAATCAAAAAGTTAGAACGCATACTTAATAAACCAGGGCGTTCTTAAAGCCTGTGTTTAGTCAGACGGTGAAGCCTTTTTGTTATGTTTAATCCCATTTGGAGACATGACGTAATATAGCTCGAGTTTAACATGTTCTTCTGATCGTAGTTAGTGAGGTTGCACATAAAATACTTTTATTCAGTCAGAAACGGGGAAATAATTGCGCGCGTATAACATTTGTTATGAAATATAAAATACTTTCATAGGATTAAACATATTATTTTCACACCGAAAAGGGAATTACAGCAAATCTTTTTTCGTTAATAAGCTTATCAGTTTTGGTTTAAATTATCAATGAAACTAAGCTTAGGTTGGGCGAGGCTATTAGTATTCATTTCCATTGAGATTCATAAATCAGCTTGAATTCTTAATAACCATTAAAATTAGATGATCTAGCGAGTTGAGTTGTTTAATATAATACAAAAATTCTTGGTTTGTTTGCTCGCCATTCAATACGGCAAAAATGGCGCATAACAACGTGAAACAACTCTGTTATGCACATTTCATTTTTGCATAAAAATGCAATATTTCTGAGCTAAAATGTTATAGGAGGGAACAAGATTTGTTTTAAGCATATCTTGTTTTGCGGGGTGTAAGTTACCGAGCTAAAGGTAATTTCAATTATAAGACATAGTGCATTAGTTATCATAATGAATAGTTGGAGACAAAAGCGTTTCGGTTAGTCAAATATTATTGTACAGGGTGATCATAAAAAAAATTTGCAGATATATGGACCTCTAGCAGCTGTTCCGTTCAACCGATCGAGATGAGATTTCAGATATAGTTATTAAGAGGTATGAGCTAGGTATTCTGTGAACGGCAACCAAGTGACATGGACATGGACAGAAGAACTTCGTGAGGTACCCAGTGGGCCTGAAAGGCCCATCACCCTCGGTATGAGTATGCGGAAAACTGTTGCTTTTTACATATGGCCCAAAGATATGAATAATAGGAAAAAAAAAAAAGAAAGAAAAAGAGAAAAATATATATATATAAAAAAATATATATATAAGATTTAATTAATTTTAATTATATTTGAGTAATTAATGAGTTAAATTAAAAGTGAGATGAAAACAAAAAATTTAATTATGACTATTGAATTAATACAAGAAAGAGTAAATGCTAATATGAAAACTCAAAGTTACAAGTAATAGCAGTGAAGGTCAGCGAGTTGATACAAAATGCAAGGCCGGGAAGAGATCCCGCGCAAGATAAAAAAGTAATTAGGCTGTCGTGGATGGAAACAGCAGTAAAAAATAGAAAGGAGATGATGAATTTGATAATCGAAGAAGGGAGAAAAGCGATTGGACGAGAGCCGAGAAAAGCTCGAAGCGGATTGGCCGATGAAACAAGGTCCAGGATCTTCAAGGAGAAACTACCCAAGTGAAGCAGCAAGCATGGGGCCGAGCAAGCCTACGTTGGAAGGCGTGGCCTATGTAACGTAGTTACACCATTTTTCTGATGATCTGATGATGCATGGGGCCGAAAGGAGGAAAGTGATTGGATTAGAGCCACACAGAGCTCGTAAAGGGATTGGCTGAAGAAACAAGGTTCAGAATCTTATAGAAATAATTGTACAGGGGGATCAGCAGGCAGAAAAATAACATTTTAAAGTTAAGTTTTGAGAAAAATAAGAGCAATTGGCAACCAAGTGGCGCTGACGGTTACGGTTATAGGTACAGAAACTCGAAAATTTTGAATGGCAACGCCCACTTTTCCCGTCGCAAAATGCTCAGCGCATGGAAAAACCCTAAAGAGCGTTGGAACGGTACGTGTATCACAAAAGAACGAACATGTTATGCACGCACAAAAAAACAGCTCTGCGAACGGTCTGTGACGGCCCCCGTGTGGAAAATATGTAATCCAAATAAAAGTTTTCTGTTGTCCGATCTGTGTTTTCATCAGTGATTGGTGTCTTGCCCCTGTCATATGCAAATTTCCTCCGTGGACCCCGATCAAGTTTTTGTTGGCCGTTCGCAGAGCTGTTTTTTGTGCGTGCATATCGCGTACGTTTTTTTGTGATACACGTACCATTCGAACGCTCTTTAGTGTTTCCGCATGCGCTGAGCATTTTGCGATGGGAAAAAGTGGGCGTTGCCATTCGAAAATTTCGAGTTTCTGTACCTATAACCGTAACCGTGAGTGCCACTTTTTGCCGTTCACAGAATCTTGAGCTCATATCTCTGAATAACTATATCTGAAATCTCATCTCGATCGATTGAACGGAACAGCTGCTAGAGGTCTATATATCGGCAAAGTTTTTTTTATGACTACCCTGTGTTTTGATTTGGAAAATTTGAATATATTTAATCGAGAATTAATAAAATGTGCCTTTAAAAGAACGCCCAAAGAGGATTTTTTGAATAACACTGCTGTGTTTTACAGTTTTGTGACAGCAAAGTATACAAATTTCCTCCCATCTCTTACAGCGAAAACTACTCTTTTGTTTTGAGGTGAAATAATGTGTATTATCTTTAAAAGGCATTTAGAAAATGGGAAAAGAGAAAAAAATATTTTTTTTTTCAAAATCCTTTCTAAATTCATCCAATATTCCATTAAGTAATAACTACGGCATTTATATGGAGAGGGAAAACAAATCTAAATTGATGGCAGTTCTTGAAGTGTTTAATTTAGTAGGAGGAGTAAATGAAATTCCCAAAAGTGTGTCTAATGGAATTTAAATTCTATTAGTTTTTTTTTTTTCTAAATTCACGGTCGCATATTTTTTTGTAGATTTCCACCAAATGACACGTGTAGCTGATTAAAATCTTAGTTGGATTTTTTTAAATTGAATTTTTTTAACGACATTTCAATTATGGTAAAAGGCGTTGGGCTTGGGTTTTACATGTAATAATTTTTTCTTTTGTGTGGGGCAAAATATTTGACAAAGAATCTTGAACTACGTTGGTATAATTAGCGTTCAATTTCTCGTCAAAGTTCCATTAAGTCAACATTAAGCGTAAAAGAATTATGATGGATCCTCTCATTTCAAATTTCAACGTCGCTATCTTTCGGCTGTAAAAATAATTTCGTACATTCAAAACTGTTTTAATTTAGGAAAATTTCGGTAATATGGACCTATGTGGCTTTAATCCAAAGAATGAAAAGAATGATAGACTAGGCTATTTTATCCTCGCCTGTTTGCCGAGATGTTGGCAAATTTACGCTTTGAACACTAGTTTTGAGCTACAGTTTTTTACCCACGGGACGAAAATTGTTCAGCATTCTAAAGAAATATAAAAAATAAGAAATATATTTCGAAGCAGCTTAAAACATATATATATATATATATACTCGTATATATATATATATCCAGCCTGCCTCGTGCAGGCCTGAAAAATCCATCATTCGTCCTCTTGAAAGCTGCTGAATTCTTGGCATCCAAGGAATAACACCTTCATTCCAAAATCAATTTTTATTCATAACTTATTTCTAACCACCGTCCACATTTTAATAATTTAACATCGCGAATTGCTACTTTTATTTCCGGAGCGGCCTTTCTTCCCGGCCGTCCTAGCTAATCGAAATTCCCGGTCTGTGCTTTGTTTCTTTTCGCGTGTCGCAAAAGTGTAGGCGTTCAGAACTCGTGCTCTGGTGATATCATGGTCATGCGATGGGCGTCTCACGTCCTCGCGGTCTTTGAAAAACAATAACACTTCCTGAATGCTGAGCTCAAGGCCTATCTAAAACCACGAGATAGAATGCGTACCGCCATTTGTTGGCATTTTCGCTCCCCATCAGACTACTATCTCGTTTAATTATTATTTATTCATTTTAATTTCTTTAGATTTAGCATCAACCGACTTAATTAATATAGTTAACACCCCTAAATCTGACACACACACACACACACACACACATATATATATATATATATATATATATATATATATATATATATATATATATATATATATAGAGAGAGAGAGAGAGAGAGAGAGAGACAGAGAGAGAAAATCCTAGGGAATGGTTTCCCCTTGTTGAAAAGAGGGTCATTCATACAGATATTAATTTATTGTTCGCGAAATACAACATTTTCTTCCACGCGACAAACACTACTAAATTTTTTTTGACCTAATGAATAACATATTAACAAGACAGGGATAAAACAGACATTAAATGTCATTCACCTCCTTTTACATTTATAGATGACATATATAGATGACTTTCTGCTCTAAATCCAGCTATTTCATTTGTAATACCCATCCTCACCATAAAATTAGGGGGAGATTCATTGGTGTAAAAGCTAGCCGTCTCCATAGCCAGAAGCAATCACTTCCTATAAAAGTGCTACTTGGGAAATTACGTTAGGTTTTTACCGTATGCAGTTAGAGATTAGGGGTATGATATTTATAAAATAAAGGTTTGGTTTAGTTTATTTTAGTCTTTACGATTATATCTTCTGTAAGAGAAACCATTTTGCCTCAAAACAATTATAAAAGTGAAGAAATCTTGCATTTCAATTATATGTCCATAAATTTTAGAATTCTTTCGATAATGATCTCCTTAATCATTTTCTTCATCGGTGTCTTTAAGATGGGGAAGAGAAATTTGAGCGTTCTGTCAACTTAACGCCTTGATCTCCACACGCGATTGCTACTGACTCTCTGATATTCCTTATATCTGTAAGCCTTATCAGATTATGGACAATTTCATCTCCCAGTCATTAATGTCTTTTATTGAGCGGGGGATACTCCTAGCGGCAGCATGCAAAATATCGACCAAGTGTATAAATAAATGACATTTAGGCTTGGCATCCATCCAGCCCCTAAGGCTATCAAATTTCTTTTTGTGAAGAAGGGTATTTCACTTGATAAGGGTCTTTTTTATACTTGTTTTATTATTTTTATTTTTTGTCCTTAAAAATTGCCAAATCAGGATTTTTGATAGATTCTAGTTTGGGATAGTTTTTTTCTATACAAATATATTTTCTATATCCTGCGCAAAATGACTGCCAGTATACAAGCAGATGCAATGTGCGCTAACTTATGATAAATTCTTAGTTTAAGATTTTTTTATACAAATATGTTTTCTACATTCCACGCAAAATGACTGTCAGTACACAAGCAGATATCATGTGCGCTAACTCATGATTAATTCTTAGTTTGGAATAGTTTTTTTCAATACAAATATATTTTCTATATTCTGTGCAAAATGGCTGCCAGTATACAAGCAGATGCAATGTGCGCTAACTTATGATAAATTCTTGGTTTAAAATTTTTTTTATACAAATATGTTTTCTATATTCTACGCAAAATGACTGTCAGTACACAAGCAGATATAATGTGCGCTAAATCATGATTAATTCTTAGTTTAAGATATAGTTTTTGTACAAATATTGCAAGACGCGCCACGCCTGGTAACCCGTGTCAAGGTTGGCGTGTGGCAACCCTACATCGGAGGGGAGCGTTGTTTTTCAGAGTGGGAGGAGAAGGATAGACGAGAACACAGAGGCCAACAGGGTTGATCTGACGAATATGGCTCTGTATACCAAATCCATCTTTTTTAATTACTTTATATGTGTTGTATGTGCTGTGTCCCTTAAAAACCATGTAATAAAAGTTTGGGACAAAACTCTGGAAGTCTTTTTTGTGTCGTCTCTATTTCTCGCATAAAAGAAACCCACGCAAAGCGGTTAAAACCGTCAAAAATATGTTTTCTATATTCTAGGCAAAAGGACTGTCAGTATACAAGCAGATACAATAACTGATGATTATTTCTTAATTTAAGATTTTTTTATACAAATATATTTTATATATTCTAGGTAAAATGACTGTCAGTATACATACAGATACAATAACTCATGATTAATTCTTAGTTTCAGATTTTTTTAATACAAATATGTCTTCTATTTTCTACGCAAAATGACTGTTAGTATACAAGCAGATATAATGTGCTTGTGTAATTCATGATTAATTCTTAGTTTAAGATATTTTTTATACAAATATATTTTCTATATTCTAGGTAAAATGAGTGTCAAGATGCTAACAGATGCATAACTCATGATTAATTTTTAGTTTAAAATTTTTTTTATACAAATATGTTTTCTATATTCTACGCAAAATGACTGTCAGTATACAAGCAGATTTAATGTGCGCTAATTCATGATTAATACTTAGTTTAAGATATTTTTTATACAAATATGTTTTCTGTGTTCTACGTAAAATGACTGTCAGTATACAAACAGATACAGTAACTCATGACTAATTCTTAGTTTAAGATTTTTTTTTATACAAATGTTTTTTGTACTCAACGCAAAATGACTGTCAGTATACAGGCAGATAGAGTGGGCGCTAACTCATGATTATTTCTTAGTTTAAGACTTTTTTTATATACAAATATATTTTTTTACTCTAGGCAAAATGAGTGTCAGGATGCTAGCGGATACAATCTGTGCTGACCGTTATAATGAGAAATGTAATAAAATTTTGTATTGCGAAACAGCGGATCGTTTGAATGATTCATTCCGGGAAAGAATTTTTGGGATTTATGAAATAGTAGGAAAGTATAATATATTAATTCTATATGCTGAAAATATTATATATTTTCAATATATTTGTTTGCCCCATTTCAAAGAAATAAATTTTTAACAGTATATTTCAAAAACGAGAAGCTATAATTTTTTTTATGTGTGTTGTTTTTCTTTTCTTCTTAAAAATGCCATATCATCGTTTGAGATAGATTATGATTTCCAGTATTTCTTTCATATATTCATTCTATTCAAAATGACCACTATTTTATCACCAGATAAAATCCACCACCTAACCAACTGCAATAATTCCAAATTTAATAATGTTTAGTATGAGAAAATAGCCACTTGAGGGAAAATTCCGGGAAATATATTGGTTTTAATATGAAATATTAGGACTCTATGAGATAATTAATCAATATATTGAAAATATCCAGAAATTTCAATGTTTTGAACATATTGGACGTGAAAATTCTATTTATTTCTATTTTTTCAAAAGTCCCACTTACAGCATATTTCATTTCCTCAGCTTAAAACGTACTCTAGAGTTTTCAGAATCAAATAATAAAATATCCCGTGTTTATACGATGATTGCATTCTCGGATTCATTCATTGTTTATTCTGCTTGTCATTGCGGAACATTTGTATTTAAGTGAATTTATATCGGATTTTAACTCAATTTGCCGACTTTTGAAAGATATATCACCGGTTCATAGCAGAGTATTTCGATAAAACTTTGTAGTTTACTTTTGATCTGTTTCCATTGATCTGCGTTTAGCATTTTTTTAAAAATCCAGAATAAGTTATTCTGAAAATATTTTAAAAATTATCCCGAATTTTTGTTTTTCTGCCCATTAAAATGATTAAGAATTTTATAAGCAAAACTTTGATAAATCTGGAGGAAAAAGTAATTTAGAACCATTCTTGAGTTCAAAAGAGCAAACAAAGATTATTCTGCAAAAGAAAATAAAATTTTTTTATGTACAAATGATTTTTTTATAAATCTCGAGGATAAACTGATTTGGAATCTGGCCTGCTTGCAAAACAAAAAGACCACCCCCCCCCAAAAAAAAAAAAAAAAAAAAAAAAAAAGACGCACCAGGAATGACTAATGCAAGCTGGACACAAATTGATATTCATACAGGCTTCGACGGAAAATGCAAAATTTTAAAGTTTGACGGCCAATGAATGAACATGTGACGCTGCAGCGCATTAGGGATGCGACATCAACAACAAAACATCGATGTTTTGAAACATCGATATTCAATATTAACACATCGATGCCAATAAAACATCGCCCCAAATCCATCGATGTTTTTAAACATCGATGTTTTTGTCTGTTCCGACTAGAACTAATTGAACCCTCCTTCGGAATCACGTCACTTGTGACGCGAAGCTGTTCAGCGCGCATGCGCTAGTCATGTAACTTTTTCTTTCTCTTTTTATGTGTTGCAGATTAGATCTAGATTTAGATGAGATAACATGCGCTTTAACCTTTTATTAAATTTTTTCTCAAATTTTTGCATAGATTTCTTTTTCCTGTATTCTTATTGATTTAGATTATAGATAAACTGACAGATTTAAAAAGGGATTTAGATTGACTTTTAGAAATCTACCACTGAAGCCGTTCACCGTCCAAATATCTGTTGTGAGACACAAATTTGAGACATTCCTCAATCGCTCTTTTAACATAAGTAACACTATTTCGTACTTCTGATCAATCATTGAATCTGTTGTTCTTCGTGGTGGAACAGTATATAGAAGCACACTTACTTTCAACAAAGGTTTCAAATCCTCGTCTTCAATGATTGAAATCGACTGAGAATCTCTACAAATTATGTAAAGAATAGCTTGAGGAATTTTGCTGTGCATATCTCCACCATCTTTAAAAGAAATTACCTTTTTGAAACTGTTTTTTGATAGAACCTAGTGGAATACGAACTTACGGTTTCTTCTATGTTCCGTTTCAGGCACCGAAACGCTTGGAATGACTGGGGCCGCAGCATCTGGATTGTGTAGTTTACTTTTTGCCTTGGGGTTCACTGATAACTCAAAATACTCGTTGTAAATATCACCATGTTTTGCCTTCAAATGTCTAGATAAATTCGTGGCATTGCCAGAAATTTGAGGGACTTAGGCAAATATTGCATTTTGCCAATTTGTCAGAGGTTTTGGAAAAATAGTTCCAAACGGTACTTTTGGGAGGCATCTTACTAATAATGTTAACGTAAACTTATATAAAACCAGAACAAAACAAAAACTTAAACGGCCGCTCTCGTGTTTGTACTATTTATAAAATAAAACCCCATGGAAGGTTCTGGAGTGTCGAGACCATTCCAAGCGCTCTAATTGGTTCATTGGTTGTTAATTGCCATTTATCTCGCTGCAAGGGGATCGTTCCTCCTTGTGCATTCGTCATTTTCAGAATTCAGACTTACATTTACTGAGTGTGAAAATTATGCTAGGTGGTTAATTTTTTTATTATGGTGTTTTTTAATTAAAAAAAAACCATCGACCATCGTAAAACACCGAGTACAAAACATCGATGTTGAAAAAAAATCGGCTTCAATAAATCGATGTTTATAATATCGATGTTTTGATAAAAACATATGATATATTACGAACAATATGCGCAGATGTCAACATTTGAGAGAGGACGTGTATTGGACTCAAAGAAGCCGATTGGTCTAATCGGCGAATGGTCTAATCAGACCAACGGGTTTTTGACTTTTTCACTTTGTCAAGCTCTTTCTCTTGAATAAATCATCCAATTTTTCTCAAATTGTAATCATTTGTTTTTCTGTACATGCACATCACATCTACCGATTTTCGTTCACTCGGATAACTCCTTCTTGGTACGTCTTTTTTTTAATCTAAGAGTGTAATTAAACACAATAATTTTCTTAAAGAAAAATTACTCTGTAAAAGAATTTTTAACACCCCATTAAAATAATTAAAACCATTATTATATGTAATTTTTACAAATCTCGAGGACAAATTAATTCTTAAAATTTTCTGTGTACAAAAGAGAAAAAAAAATATACGAAAAAAATTTCCTTTAATAAAAATTATCCTGCAACAAGATTTTTTTCGCCCATTAAAATGATTAAAATTTTTGTAAATAAAATTTTTATAAATCTCGAGGACAAATTAATGTGGAACCTTTCCCATGAGCAAAAAGAGAAAAATATTGTAGAAAACAATATCCTTAATAAAAAATTACCCCACTAAAGAATTTTCTTCACCTCATTAAAGAGATAAAAAACCTTTTAAATAAAATTTCTCAGAACAAAAATTATTTTGTAAAAGGATTTTTTTTTGTCCATTAAAATGATTAAAAATCTTGTAAATACAATTTTTATAAACCTCGAGGACAAATAATTTTAGAACTTTCTCAGTGTACAAAGGAGTCTGTCTCCTGTTTACAATTTTTTGTAAATTTCGAAGACAAATTGCTCGGTGATGGTCGGATGACTACGACTCTAGAATTCCGGTAGCAGAGTCCATGGGTTCGAGTCCCATAATTGGCATGGATGTTTGCAGCCGTTCGAAATCGACTTTAAGCGATAGGGCCAGGTCAAATTATCCCTCGTATAGCAAAAATGATCATAAAGATCTCAACTATCGAAGACAAATTCTTTCGGACCCTTTTCTTACTTAGGAAAGAAAAAACTTATACAAAACAATTTCCTTAAACAAAAATTACCCAGCGAAAGGATTTTTTTCACCCCACTAAAATAATTAAAATTTTTATAAATACAATTTCCTTAAACAAAAATAACCCTTAAAATAGATTTATTTGTTCAGTAAAATGATTAAAAATTTTATAAACTAATTTTGTATTAATCTCGAAGACAATATATTTGGAACCTTTCGTGTACAACACAGAAATTTTTTTTATTAATCTCGAGGACAATTTATTTTGGAACCTTTCGTGTACAAAAGAGAAAATTTTTTTTTAATCTCAAGGACAATGTATTTTGGAACCTTTTGTGTACAAAAGAGAAATTTTTTTTATTAATCTCGAGGACAATCCGAGGACAACTTATTTTGGAACCTTTCGTGTACAAAAAGAACATTTTTTTATTAATCCGAGGACAATTTTAGAACCTTTCGTGTACAAAAGAGAAAATTTTTTTATTAATCTCGAGGACAATTTATTTTGGAACCTTTCGTGTACAGAAGAGAAATTTTTTTTTTATTAATCTCGAGGACAATTTATTTTGGAACCTTTCGTGTACAAAAGAGAAATTTTTTTTTATTAATCTCGAGGACAGTTTATTTTGGAATCTTTCGTGTGCAAAAGAGAAAATTTTTTTTATTAATCTCAAGGACAATTTATTTTGGAACCTTTCATGTACAAAAGATAAAATATTTTATTAATCTCGAGGACAATTTATTTTGGAACCTTTCGTGTACAGAAGAGAAAAAATTTTATTAATCTCGAGGACAATTTATTTTGGAATCCTTCGTGTACAAAAGTGAAAAATTATCAAAGTTTTGTCCCGAGCCTTCATAAACTGAAAAATCGGCAGTTGTAAAAAAGGGGCCAAAAAATAAACTCATGGCACTGATACGCGTCGTAAAATTAAGTCTGAATCGAGCCTTGGCCGAACTGTCGATTAGGATTTTATCATAGCTGAACTCAAAGCAAAACAACTTTTTTTTCCATTATATTGAGAGTCATTTTCAAAATTTTCAAGAGGATGTTCAGATTCTTTATAGCCTTCAGACATGCTATCGTTCATAATACCTTTCCACATAGATATATTTTGTTCGGAGATCTCGTTTCTAGTTGTTCTTGTTTAACGGATTGTACAGGGTGCGGCAGATTGGACTGCAGATTGGACCCCATTTTAAAGGGTAATAAAAAACGAACGAAACAATTTCTAGATAAAAAAGCTTTATATTTTCGAAAGGTACTAACAGTGTATTTTCCCCCACTAGATTTTGAAAATAACATCACTCAGGGGGCGCCCGTTATTTTCGATGGACTGCCGAATACATTCCTTACGAACAGGGCTCGATGAACATTTTCAGATGTTCCAATGTTCTTGGTTTCCTTGGTAATGCAGCTTGGAAGATGGCCGAATGGCTAGGGCGCTGGAATTCGGTACCAGAATCTGTGGGTTCGAGTTCCTCTATTAGCATAGATGTTTGTTGGATGTTTGTAGCCGTTCGGAATCGGCTTTAAGCACTAGGTCCCGGTCAAATTAACCCTCATTTAGCCAAAATTAAAAGACCGTAGTGCTCTCAACCAAACCAAACCTTGGTAATGCAGACCAAGGTTGGTTTGGACGGCGTTTTATCTCCCTGGCTCTCACGTTTAAAACCCATTCCAGGATTGTTTTGCAATCCGAAACGGCATCATTTAAATACAGCTAAAGAGCGTCCTAAATGTCATCTGTATCACGGTTACAGATTCATTATTTTTAAAGAACACCTCGACAACGAAACCGCGATGTTTACAGGACCAACTCATGGTGACGACTGACAACTAGAAAATTCGCTCGAAGTGTTGCCGCTTCCCCCTCCCTCACTTACTAGTGACCTTCACAAACGTGCGAGTCTGCCGCACCCTACATGAAAGAGTAATCAAGAGTAAGCTGCAAGAAATTGATAACAGGACCATAAAACACCGTAGGATTTTGATCCTCTGTGTACTCTGAACTCATGATTCCATGCTGAATACTCCAGAAGGACTTGAAAATACATTTTACCCAATAATTGCCAAGTATATCTAATAAGCGAACTATTGAAAAGTTTTAAATGAACTGCAGACGTTGTTTTAATTTAATCTTAACTAAGATAGTAACATAGCTTGCGTTGATTCTTAAGTTTTCTTCGAAAATTGTGATAGGTTCCATTCTTTACGAGTCTTCTTACAATTCTTCGAAACAATATTTTTGTATATAAATATACGTAGATACATACATACGTATACACACACACACACACACACAAATATATATTTATATATATATATATATATATATATATATATATATATATATATATATGTATATATATATATATATATATATATATATATATATATATATATATATATATATATATATATATATATATATATATATATATATATATGTATGTATATATATATATATATACACGTATTGGGGAACTTGTTGTGTCTTGAAAACAATTTTAATGCTTTAATTTTCTTCATTCATGTAGTACATAGAAATCCCGGTCCTACTTTTTAAAACTTCTAACTGTAACGGTAATAAGTAATTTTATTTAAATTTTATGGGAATAATATTCACTTTTTTGGATAATTTAAAATTAAACTGTCTTTAGTTAACTCTGTTATCCTTATTTTATTATTTTTATTATTATGTTTGAATAACTATTTGTGCAGACTAGACAAATAAATATTTAACTCCAAATTATTAATGATGTCAAAGTATTTGAAAAGGTATTTGTTTAACTAGCATGTCTTATACATTATTATATAGTCTCTTTACACATGGACTAACGACTGTAACTTTTATATTCAGTTCATTCCTACCTTCACAGGAACTTCTAATTACCTTCTCAACAATATTTTACGTCCTCCATCTCACAAAATTCTCAGAAGGAATTAAGAACCTCAGCATAAAAAGTAGAATATACAATTTCCTTCTCCAAACCAGGGCTTTTTTATGCTATGTCTTATGATGTTTCATATGAAAAGGCACGTTGTTCACTTGAAAGGTGAAAAAAAATGTGTGTAGGGAGAAAAAAACCCATTAACAGCTGTTAATTTGTTTAGGCTTGTGTGTGTTTCGAGAAGAGCCACATAAAAAGACGCATTTATAATTCATGTTCATCAAAATCTCATACACGTGTCTAAAGTGAAAGTACAGAGTTACGAAATTTTTCCACTACACTTTCCTCTAAATAAAACATGAGTTTTGGTTTTAGGGATTTTAATGGAAAGTTTTCACTTACATTGTCATAATTTCGAGAAGCTAGTTCTGAGGTAAATTTTATTTTCTCCAAGTTATGTTGTAAGTACTGTCTCTCAGAATTGTTAGATGACACGCAGACCTTCCAAACCGGAAACGGATGGTCTTCAAATTTTCATTATTACTCAAGCTTTATCTTATACAATGGTTCATAATCATTATTTCGAACAATTTACGGAGTTGGATAGCATTTCCAAATAGCGGATGGATGCTGCAACCATTAAATTATCGTGGTGACGCAAGGAACTCTTCGAATAATTTTTCACTCGATATTTTGAAATATTATCAAATATTCAAACTGCGTAACAGGTTTTTTAACGTAGGATTACGTTCCTCCATAACGGTCATTCGGAAAGGAAAATTTCAGACGCTAAAACCGTAAGTCCGTCTGTCCTCGCGAGTTATAAATTTTTACAAACCACGCCAAACCCAGTGTATCGCTTGGACAAGTTAAACAGAAAAGTTCCAAGATGCGTCAAACTATTGACATACGTATATGTATATATATATTGTTACGAATTTTACGAGTCTATGGTAATCTCGCCAAACATGAGAGTTATCGCCAAATTGGCGACGGATTTGGTGACTTAGATTGGTCGCCAAATTCGGCAATATTTCGCCAAACTTGGCGATATGGCGCCAAATGGTCACCAACCTTCTAGATCTTTCTTGAAGTTTCTGGAGATTTCTAGCTGGTCGACCGATCGGGGGCGCTTTGGAAGTCTATAAATATACCTGACATTGGCATTGGAACTCAATGTTCTTTTCTGCTGAGAATCGAATGTATTGAAAGCGCGGTAGGCGAATATTGTATTGAAGACTCTGTTATCCTGACTTATGAAATTAGAGTTTTCTGCTCTATAGAAGACAGTTGTTACGGGTTTTCTGCTTGAAATTTGTTTATGCGCCTGAAGAATTTACAGAATAATAAATTTTATTTTATGTGCACTCTCTGAAGAGATTTTATTCAAGCATTTCGAACACAGGAAAACGGAACAATATACATACGCACATATATATATATATATATATATATCCTAGTACTAATAATAATAAGAAAATAATTAGTTTCTTAAATGCTGATTTAGATAAATTTATTTACAAAATAGCAATTAATTATTCTGTACCTACTGAAGCTTTCAACCCTTGGAAAATTAATTTACTAAAACTAGTACAAGCTAAATTACCCAATAATAGTAATAACATTAATAATCCTTATAAACACTTTAAAGCTGCTATTACAAAATTACAAGATGACTTTATAGTCACTTATGTAGATAAAGCAGCCAACAACTATGCTATAATTTGTAAAAAATATTTTGCCATATGTTTAAAAAAACAGTTAGAAAATAGTGATCTTTTTCAGCCATTAAAAGAAACCACTAATATTATTATTAAGAAACTCATAGCTAAATATAAACTACTAGGTATTTCATCGAACATTTATCATTTTCCTTATATAACTTTAGTTCCAAAATTTCATAAAACACCTATTGCTTTTAGAGCAGTAACCTGTGGTCATAATACTTATGCTACAAAAGCAAGTAAATTATTATTAAAATACCTTAAATTAATCTATAAAAATATAACATCTGGTGTTTGTGGTATAATTGATAATAGCTATAGTCTAATTAGAAAACTACAAACATTAGATAACTGTAAATATATTGTAACTTATGATTTTAAAGATCTATTTAATAATATTGATATAATTGATTTAAATAGAATAATCATAATGTTAGTACAAAATAATATTCAATACTTAGACAACGAAATTAAACTAACTCGTTTCAATAGGCTCCTAGAATTAGTAACTAAACATAATTACATAGTTCATAATAATAGTATATACTTACAGTCCAAAGGTGTACGACAAGGTGGTAATGCTTCAAGTATGCTAGCTAATTTATACTTATATTATTTTGAAATTAATAATATAGAAAATAGCAATTACAATATATTTAGATATATAGATGATATAATAGTAATAAATAAAAGTAATAACCCTATAGACTTAAATTTTTACCCTCCTAATTTGGAACTAATTAAAAGTAGCCATGATAATATTAATGTAAACTTTCTAGATATTAATATTAAATTAAGTACTAACAATAAATTTACTTATGACTTATACGACAAAAGATCTGACTATAATTTTAATATTGTTAAATTTCAAAATTATCTAACCTGTTTACATAAATCTGTTTTTAATAACATTATTGTAAATCAGTTAGTTCGTATAAATAGGCTATGTTATAAAGACAATAGGATTAAGCATATTATAGACTTGAAAGCTGTGCTAACTCGTAATAATTACCCAGTAAGTCTATCCAAAAACATAATTGGTTGTTTTTGTTTTAATGAATAGTTTGTTCTGTTGCATTAATAAGTTAAACATAACAATAGGTTAAAATAAAAATAATAACTACTAAAAACAAAAATAAAAATCATAAGAAAAATAAAAAAATAATTAACTCATAGTAGTAACAATAATAAAAACTAAATAAATAAAGGAATAATAGTCTTAAAATATGGTAACTTAAGTAAGTCTGTAACTGAGTATCCACTACCTCAATGGTTGCAAGTTATATGACGTCAGTCATCTTACGGTTACAAGTTCTTAACTTCCACTCTGACTAGCGCCAGGCTTTGTGTTCTTTGGTTAAGTACTTTTATTCAAACTTAATTCTTTAATTATTCAATTCTTCTGTTAATAATGGATTGTACGATGTCTGAGTGTGTTTATTTAATAGATCATACTCATCAGAAACAATCCATTGGTTTTTAGACAGTATTGACACCGCTGATGAAGAAATGCTGTCAAAAACCTTATTCATACTTTTCTTTACATGTTGGATGTTCCTGGCTTCAAGTAGCTTTAGAGCTATTACTGGTTTTCTCTTTCATATTATTCTTATATATATATATATATATATATATATATATATATATATATATATATATATATAGATAGATAGATATATATGTACATATAAAAGAGGAAAGCAACGATAAGTAATCCTACGTTAATAACTCGCGATAGTTTCATTAGAAGAGACTACCTGAAAATTTTTTTAAGCTTTATTTCCTGTCACAATTTTTGCGAAGCTTTTGCTCGCAACAAATCATTCCACTTTCTTCCGGGCGCGTAACGAAGAAGCCAATTGTGAAAGCAAATGAAGCGTAAGAACGTAGAATACCAGTAGTGTATAAAAGAAGGTATTTCAGAGAGAAGATGGTGTACTAACAAGAAATAAAATATTTATAAAAACAAGAATATTGTCAAAATATGTGTGAATACTCGAAGTATGTGTAATTTATACCTCACGGATGCCCGTGAAATTAGTGAATCAACTGTTTACGCGTTTGTAAGACTCTACTAACTTTAGTTAAAGGGAGCGAGGACTAATGGCGACCGCCAATCCCAAAACTATCGCCAACTCCCGAACGGAAGTCGTAAAAAGGCAGAACCCGGATGATTCTAGAGAGGGGGGAGATAGCTATCACGGCACTTTACGATTGTGCATGCTTTACGAATACCAAAGAGGGTAGTTTAGAATGTTAAGTGTGTGATGGTTATTGGTTATAATTAATGATTATCTTTAATTTCATGTATTTCCGTTGTGGTATATGCACAATAAAACGTGGTTGTCTGAGAGTCAAAAAGTTGTTTCTTTAGTCCTGGGTCCTCGATGCTTAGTTTACAAATGCTTGGAAGTGAAACTCAGCAGTAAATTGCTAGGGCCCGTGAAGAACGACAGAAAAAGATTGAGACTGGAAGTTGTACTGTGTTCTTAATTTATTATGTAGCCATAAAGGATGTTATATTAGCTTAAATTTAAAAAAAATGTTATTAGGGAATATAAATTCTTAAATTTACAGATCTTATAACTTTTATTCATTTAACTAATCTTACAAAAGTTTAAAAATTGATGATTTAAAATATTTAAGTTGTTATCTTAGACTATTGTTTTACAAAGTAAGTAAATCAGAATACCGTAAGATGGGGTTACTTTGTGACGAATTTTTAAGTTTTTCCTGTGCCAGCCGATCAGTTTTGAAAGAAGCCCAAAACGAACAATTGCAAAACATTGGTACATCCTTTCCTTACGTAGTAATAATGTATTGCGCTAGCCAGGATCTTTAATTACAATTGAGAAATTTAAGTTAAAATGCGGCAGGTTTCCGTGTCACATTTAAGTTAAAATGTGACACGGATGTCACAAAGTTGCTCCGCCGAGTGGGCTTACTTTGTGACATCCGTGTTTTCGCCTTAAAATCCAAGAGGAAAAATTACATATACCTATTACATATACCTAAAAAATTACATATACCTAATTATATATACCTATTACAAATATTGGATAGCTTTATCTATATCTTTGACATCAAAGAAACCTCGGGTGCCCAGGGCATCCATCAGTTCTTTGAGAAGACGAGGAAATTCGTCTTTCGGCACATTTTGCTCCTTCGGGTAGTTTATTTTCCAGACAGTCAATGCTTATTTTTCTCCAGTGGTATTTTAGAGAACGGCAAAATGCAACATCGAGAGGCTGGAGGAGGTGGGTTGACTTTGTGGGCTATTTTGTGACAATGTCAACGTGTCACAAAGTAACCCCGTCATCTTTCGATATTTAGGTTACGTTCTCATATCTCTCGGAAATATCACTACACAAAAGTTATATTGCTCCACAGTCTAACCATTATATTGACAATAAAAAATAATTAAGACATAATTAAGAATAAAGAAATAATTAAGAATAAAGACTTTATTTTGTACTTTAGTGGTAAGCTTAATTTTGAACGACTGAGAAATCTTATTTTTTTTTACTTTCGAACGAGCTTTTTACGAACTCAGAAATCCTATTTTATTTAAGTGTTTAGACGCAAAATATTTTTCCATTTAATATCTCGATTGATTTCTACACCCTCTTAAGTCAGTCCAATTATAATATTGTACAACTTTTAAGAAAGGTATAATTATATTTTTAGATTCATGCTTGTTACTTAAGCCTTGTTCTGGAAGTAATTTAAACATTCGCGTATATTTAAACATTTTTAAAAACATAAATCAATCAAAAATGCTGCAGACTTGTCAGAATTTTCCCATGGTTGAATATTAAAATTCACTTAACGTAATAAATACAATATTTTGTATTATTCATACATACATTCCTCTGTATACATACACTGCTGGCCACTGTAAATGCAACACCCTGAAGGAAACATGAAAATAACATGAAATTTACAACATGCATTAGCGGAGGTGAGATATGCAAATGATTAGAATTTCAGCGCAGACGCACATCAAGCGCGTCTGTGGCGCCACTTCAAAGCGCTATTTAAGGCTTGGAGATTTCGACGATTTTAAGTTCGGCAATAGTGTTTTTCTTGGGGTTTTTTCAAAAAAACGATCAATTATGCCTCGTCGAAAACAGCGATCATCTTTTGATCAAGTATCCGAGTTCGGCAGAGGAAGGATAGTGGCCTACCGAGATTGTGGATTATCTTTCAGGAAAATCGGTAGTCGTGTTGGACGAAACCAAACAACTGTAATGCGGATATGTGATCGTTGGATGTAGGAGGGTACGACGGACCGGCGTGTTCGATCGCATCCACCTCAGCGCACCACTTCACGTAATGACAGGCAAATTGTGCGCATGGCAGTGACAAATCGCTCAGTCACATCACGAACCATAGCACAGCACATGCAGTCTGTAACGCATCATCCAGTGTCTGCGCGTACCATTCGACGCCGTTTACAGCAGAGTGGTCTGTCCGCAAGACGTCCATTGCTTTGTCTACCCTTGACGCAGAACCACAGACGTCTCCGCCGCCAATGGTGCGATGACAGAAGGATGTGGACTGCAGAATGGAATGAAATTGTCTTTACTGACGAGTCACGCTTCTGTCTGCAACACCACGATGGTCGCATTCGAGTCTGGAGACACCGTGAAGAGAGGATGCTGAACAGCTGCGTTATGCACCGCCACACTGGTCCTGCACCGGGTATTATGGTATGGGGAGGTATTGGATATCACTCTCGCGCACCTCTAGTACGCATTGCCGGTACTTTAAACAGCCAGCGCTACATATCCGAGGTGTTGGAGCCAGTTGTCCTTCCTTACCTTCAGGGCTTGTCCACAGCCATATTTCAACAGGATAATGCACGACCACAAGTGGCATGCATTGTCCAAGGATTCTTCGTCAATCGCCAAATTGAATTGCTTTCCTGGCCACCTCGCTCTCCGGATCTTTCGCCGATAGAAAACATGTGGTCCATGGTTCCTCTACGATTGACCCAGATTCCATCCCTAGCTGCCACAGCAGATCAACTTTGGCAACGTGTGGAAGCTGCTTGGTCTGCTGTACCCCAAGAACTCATCCAAAGTCTCTTTGAATCAATGCCGAGGCGTGTGGCAGCGGTGATCTCCAACAATGGCGGCTACTCTGGCTACTGATTTTGGTAGGAACCACACTTCACAGAAGTCTATAAATTTAATCATTTGATACTTAGTCAACATGTTATCTACAAAATAAATTTTGTTGTGATATCTCTTGTCTTTCTTGGTGTTGCAATTTGGGTGGCCAGCAGTGTATTTTATGACGGCCATAACTTTGCTTTTATTTATATAAAATGTTTCATATTCAAGCTACATTCAAGGATTAAAAAAGGCCCTGAATGTTTAATAACCTGTTTTTCATGTTGATAATTTGGACGATTTTTAAAACTTATATTCCACAATTAGTAAATTAATTCCCATGTCTGGGATACATGAAAAATCATAAGTGTTTAGGTAAAGCGTTCCGATTTGATTAATTAACATCCGATTCAAAAAGGTTAAATTCTCAAAAAATGTCCAGAAAAAAAAAGTTGAACTCTGACATTCAAAGACTAATGGAAATTTCAAATCTGATTAAAGTATATTCATAAACTTTCAGCCTAAACTCTAAGATCAGATTTTATTTTTAAAGCTCTTTACTCCTCAAAAAAGAATTAAGACCGAAAATTTTTACTTTTTTTTATGCACACTCGTATTTAAGATATTTAATGAGCGGAAATCTTAAAATTAAAGGCTGCATATGTCTTTAAACTTTTTTTCATGCATTAAATCGCAAAATGACAGAAATACAGTAGAACCCACTTAATATGAACACGGTTAATGCCAGATCATGGTGTAAAACGTACAAATTGTTTTGAAATATTGGTTTCTGATGCAGTCCAGTCAAAATAGACATTCCACCTAATAAAAATTCACATAAAGCTGAAAATCGGTACAGACCTTAAATACATCATTATAAATGAAATGTCAAAAGTAACCATCGATCCCACTTCGGCGAAAAATTTTATGCAAGGTCAAAGGTCGAAAAATCGGTTTTTCGCAAATGTTTCTTAAACGGTAAGTGTTATCGTAAATGCAGTTCATACAAAGTTTGTAAACTATGCAGTTCTGTACAAAAGAGGTTTTAATGTAGTATTACGTTCCTCCATAACGGTCCTTCGGAAAGAAAAATTTCACACACTAAAACCGTCAATCCGTCCGTCCTCACGAGTTATTATTTTGGCAGTGTGCGAAACCCAGTCTGCATGGCTTCGTCAAGCAGCAAACGGTTAAACAGAAAAGTACCAAAATGCGTTAAAATTTTGACATACATATATGTATAGATAAACAATGGTGTAAGAAATTAAGAGAATTTGCAGACTTGGTCGATTATCTCTAGAACTACTGTACCGATTTTAATGAAATTTGGTATGTACATACATTGATACAATACAAAACAATTAACCATTCAATAATTGAAATACACACGCATGATCAGCTCGTTGGAGTCAGAAGGTATGAAACAGCGGTTGCAGAATAAACAAAAAAAAACAGGTTAATAGATGGTATATATTGCAGCAATCGGTTAATTTCAAATTGTAACAATGACGTGTTAAAATGAGTAACCACCAACGCTTAGATGATGGAATGAGGTGGAGAATTGTGGGGAGACTAGAAGCAGGCCAATCTCAAGTCCAAATTCGTAGAGAGTTCGATTTAACGTCCAGCGTCGTGTGTAACTTACGGAAACAGTTCCAGGATACCGGATCCATCGAGAGAAAGCCTGAGCAAGGTCGTCCAAGAGCCACGACGGCCAGAGAAGATCACCATTCGTCGATTATAGCGAGATGTAACGGGAGTGCTACAGCTTCTCAGCTCTCTCCTGACTTGTATGCAGCCACAGGAACCCGTGTATCAAGGATGACTGTTTCCAAAAGACTTCATGAGAGAGGGTTGTTTGCAAGAAGACCTGCTGTTTGCGTCCCGCTCACTTCTACGAACAGGAAAATCCGTTTATCATGGTGCAGAGAGCATAGAGATTTGAGTATGGATCAATGGGCGACCGTTCTCTTCACTGATGAGTCCCGGTTCAGCCTAAACACCGATTCTCGCCGTATGGAGAGAACCAGGGACCCGTTACTTACCCTCCAATGTCCGCGAAATCGACCATTATGGCGGAGGAGGTTTAATGGTCTGGGCAGGCATCATGTTGGATGGCCGCACACCTGTCCATGTGTTTGAAAGAGGCACTGTGACTGGTGTGAGGTATAGGGATGAGGTCTTGGAGCCCTATGTTAGCCTTTTCAGGGGTGCAGTTGGCCCTGAGTTCATTTTAATGGACTATAACGCAAGGCCACATAGAGCTCTTCTCGTCGACGAATTTCTAGAGAGTGAGAATATTCGCCGGATTGATTGGCCAGCCAGATCTCCAGACCTTAACACTATAGAGAATGTCTGAGACGCTCTGGGGAGGGCAATTACAACTCGAACCTCCCCACCCTTCGAGAACCATCCAGGGAATGAAAACAGCGTTGCGGAACGAGTGGGACCAATTGCCACAGGAAATAATAAACTGCTTTATTTCAAGTATGAAATCACGCTGCGAGACCTGTATATCTGTAAGAGTGGACCATACCCCCTATTAACCCATCTATTAACCCATTTTTTTGTTTATTCTGCAACCGCTTTTTCATACTTTCCGACTCCAACGAGTGTTACGCACGATCATGTGTGTGTATTACAAATATTGAATGGTTATTTGTTTTGTATTGTATCAATGTATGTACATATCAAATTTCATTAAAATCAGTACAGTAGTTCTAGAGATAATTGACCAAGTCTGCAAATTCTCTTAATTTCTTACACCAGTGTACATACGTACATGTATATAGTTACATATATACGTAACACATGCATACATATACACATACAAAAGAGGTAAGCGACGATAAGAAATCCTACGTCAATAACCAGCGGTAGTTTCGTTAGAAGAGACTACCTGAACTTTTTTTTATATCTGTGTTAATGAAACAAATTTTATCATACAGTTTTCTATTTATTTTAAAAAAATTGTTTTATGATTAATGTTACGGTTCAAAAGCACCGCAACATTAAGCACAGATGAAGGAATCAATTAAGAAATGATCGAGTTAATAGAAGCAATGACCATTGATAAATAAGCGAGGGACGTGGACATAGTTTAGAAAAGAAACAGGATGTTTAAGTGCCATTAAGGGTGAAAAAGAAACCGCCAAAGGAAGTGTACAATGTGGGGTATGCTTAGACCAGATGCAGATGTGAAAGATATAGGAAGAGGGAAAAGAACACTAACGAGAAAAACGCGTTGAATAGTGATGGTTTGGGCTAAGTGGTGGAAAATCGGAAACAGATGATATTCTAGAAGATGGGAATATTGCCGTGGGAATAATGATGATGGGAGGCGAGTGGCCCCACCTACGAGATGGCGGAGAAAAAGAAGATTCTGGAAAGAAATGAGTAGCCCAAATGAATAGGAATAAAATATATCTGACCAATAAGAAAACGAAGGAATGAGCGGATCCAAAATGAAAGGGGGGAAGAAGGTAGTGGACTAAAAAATATACACGCAAGAAAAAGATTCATTCATGCTAGAGAATTATGAAATGACGACTCGCGAGCTGGCAGCGAAGCAGCGGCGTTAGACATTTTTATGCAGAGAGCACTAGTACTGTGGACGGCAACCAGCCAGCCATTGATGGGAGTGACGGGAAGTTATTAACCCGAATGCCTCGAGTCCACAATAAGCAGAGAAACCCCTCTAGATGATGGTCAATTTGAAAGAGCTACGAAACACGTAATTGAACCCCAGCCAGCAGAACTCCTGTGAATAAAACCCGAACCGACAATAGAACGAAAGAAATGCCCCACATCCCAAGGAGCTATTAGCGAGATACGACATCTAGCCAACGAGACGGACAATGGAACGTGTTTTTGAAGGAGCGTGCAGAATGTCACAGAAAGAGCTACGAATAAACCCCACCCGCCAGTGATTGCCATTCGAGGTATGCACATGGACAAAAGATTGGATTGAATCGTCAGTGAAGGTATTGTGCTGTCTATAATTGATATATATTTAACGTGTATAAAGTGTGACTCTCATCCTTGATCCAGATAATGATAGTTAGTGTATAAGAGTTACATGAATTGATATTATAAAATGGTTATATGGGTAGCTCACCCCTTAAATAAATAATCGATGTATGAACGTGTTATGTAAATGGTTAATGTAATTGTGATGATAACTATTGAGGAATAATGATGATGAGTAAATGTATTAAGAAAAAGTTGATAATTGTTTATTAGAGGGAATACCTCGTAATTAACTAATTGAAAGTAGCGTATTAACATAGAAGGTTTTCGAATACGAGAAAGTGAATTGTGTAATAATGTTCATAAATGAATTAAGTGTAAAACTTACATACTAAAGATAATGTGTTGATTTAAATAATGTGTATGAGTGTAATGTTTAATAAATCCATCTGTAATTTATCAATCAGATAATCTGTAATTTTTCATAAACACAACGCAGATACGAACAGCGTGGTCGAAGAAGTAGATAGTAAGTGCATAATTAATTATTGGCAAGTCACCTCAAATTGACAACTTAGACCACGGTACTAACCACTGTATGCATCACATTAGACCATTACTATTAATCTTTAAATTATTCTTCAACTGTCATCTACATAATCTTCGAATTCTTGGACAGTGATATGTTCTTCTTTCTTCTTCTTCCCCTTGTCTCTGGATTTCTATAGATTGCTCTAAGGAAAAAAGATGGATCAGATATCTCTTCATTGATATCATAAGCATCATCATCTGTTGCATTTGATTCAACATTGGAGCAAGACTGGCCTTTGCAATTACTACATACTTGTGAACAAAACAATCCGACTTTTTTACAGCCACAATTATAATTGCAACCCTTGATAGTTTTGAGAAGGTTTTCTGGAGCAGGCGGAAGTAGAGTCTGAAATGGCTCCAAACCGTTATCTTTCAATATCCATCCCTAGTTTTCAGGGTCTAGTTCGCTACCTAGCCATACTTGGACTCGATAGTAGACACGACATAAATGTTGATAAGCAGCAGCAGATGTTGGAGGAAGGCAGGTTAACTGTACACGTTTACTGTTACGTGTATTTTTCACAAAACTTAAATATCTATACTTGGCTATGGAATGAAATTTTTTTGGAGCTCCATACATAGCAAGAAGAAAAAGAATTCCATTTGTGAGGATAATGTCTGGAGAAGAGCCGATATTTGTGAATACTTCAGCGCAATCAATTAAATCGACGTTTTTCAAATAATTTAAATACTTTTGTTTTACCTCGTTTGAAAAACGCTGACGTGGTATCGCATCCAGTTATTGCATGTAACTGGATGCGATACTACGTGCATATTAAAGAAAAGATATGAGCTTGACATTTTGGATATGAAGTTAAACTTTGTGATGAATACATTTTTGTTTCTATTTGAGCTTTGCCAGGTTTCAAACAGTAAATAATCCTGTCGGTAGGAGTTCGTGCAGTCAGCATTATTAACAAATCGACGTCTTCACCAACAACAATTGTATTTGTACTGAACTTTTCTAAAGCTGTTTCAATTATGAGGACATCAGCGTCATTGTTAGCTTGTTTCACAAAAATATCAGCAGCTTTTAATTTTTCAGATAGCATTGAAATGAAGCGAGACTTGTTATGTGTATTAGCAAGAAATCGCTGCTGGTTTGTTGGAACAGTCATAAATCAATCGAAAAGGACATCAGAAGTGGGATCGATGGGGACTTTTGACATTACATGTACAATGATGCATTTAAGGTCTGTACCAATTTTCAGCTGTATGCGAGGTTTTCCGAAATTTTAAGTTTTTCTATCTATTTTGACTGGACATCCATTTTGACTTAATGTGTAATAATGGAAAATTTCATGCTTTATACATGGATCTTCACGGATATTTCGAGAGCTATTCAGGTATATAAACAGATGAGGACATTATTCAACATGTGACGAGTTCTAACTACTACCGAAGTGAAAGTGCAAGTGAAGATGAAGGTGACAGTCAAGAAGCATTAGTACCAAATGTGAGTTTCAGTATGAAGACATTATTCAAGATGTGACGAGCTCTAACTACTGCCGAAGTGAATGTGCAATTGAAGATGAAGGTGACAGTCAAGAAGCATTAGTACCAAATGTGAGTTACAGAATGAAGACATTATTCAAGATGTGACGAGCTCTAACTACTGCCGAAGTGAAAGTGCAATTGAAGATGAAGGTGACAGTCAAAAAGCATTAGTACCAAATGTGAGTTTCAGTAGGAATACATTATTCAGGATGTGACGAGCTCTAACTACTGCCGAAGTGAAAGTGCAAGTGATGAAGGTGACAGTCAAGAAGCATTAGTACCAAATGTGAGTTACAGTATGAAGACATTATTCAAGATGTGATGAGCTCTAACTACTGCCGAAGTGAAGGTGCAAGTGAAGATGAAAGTGACAGTCAAGAAGCATTAGTACCAAATGGGAGTTACAATATGAAGACATTATTCAAGATGTGATGAGCTCTAACTACTGCTGAAGTGAAAGTACAAGTGAAGATGAAGGTGACAGTCAAGAAGCATTAGTACCAAATGTGAGTTACAGTAAAGCGGATGATGGTCCTCTACAAATGACCGTATTCTGAAAAAAAACTTTGAAGATGAAACATCTTTAAATTCACTGAGTATTATGAGGCAAAGCTCAGCAGATTTTAAAATGAAAGCCAACACAAAACAGACTAAATTTGCTGAATATTTAAAAAAAATAATATTGCTTGCTTTTGTACATAAACCATTTTGTCCTTTGAAATTATAAAGATATAAAGAAATGTTTTAAAGATAAAAGTTAGCAGATTGGGGTATTCCAAATTTTGTTTAAAATAAAAAAAAATACCATTACAGTGAAGTCACGGTAAGCCATTCTAATTATTTAACTTTGATATGTAGAAAATTGTTAATATTTTTAATCATTTTTCTTATCATTTTTATAAAACCACACTTTTTTATTCCAAATTATTTTTTTCAAGGTTTATACGAGTAACGGTTAAAACGAACATTTTCAAGGATCCTAAGCATCTCGTATTAATCGAGTTCCATTGTATAAATATTTTCTATTTTTGGTAATTCTTTGGCTTACTTATTTATATCCTCCCCAGGTATTTTCTGGTTTCTGCTTTCGCTGTTTTATTTCCAGCTTATTTGGATAGCTTCGCGAATTCTTTTGGGTTTACGGGGACAAGGGGGCCTTTCAGTATTTAGGATCCCCTAAACACTAAAGAAGTTAAATGCAGAATATCCTTACTTGAAATCTATGGATTTAACAGTAGCTGCACCACATAAACACATTCTATGAAGCATATGAAATATAAGGACTTTATACACGGACTGTATTTAGTTTTAAGATTCAATTATACAGACGGTCGTTCGCACTTTATGGAAATGATTTTGTAATTTACTTTTGGCGTTTGCATTTTGAGAGATAAAAATTTGGCAACTTCAGAATAATCGTCTGCTACTGTTTTGTTTTCACTGTTTTGTTTAACTGAATAACGTAGAATATTTTTCCTTCCCAAAAGTCGTCCATAAATCATTTTCACTTTACAGAAAAATAAAATCAGAATAATTGGGTTGAAGTTGCAGTAGATTTTTTCTTCAACCCCAAGTGTAACTTATTTCAGATGAAATGAAGATGTCGCTACAATCACAGTTGCAAAAATCCACAAAGTATAAGTGCTGCCGCCTATCAAGGATCATCTCTAATGCTGGACGGAACAAAGCATGTTAAATGAAAGGGCGAATGGCTATGTAAATATATATACATATTCACCCTTTCTACAGAACACAGATGATATATATATATATATATATATATATATATATATATATATATATATATATATATATATATATATATATATATATATATATATATATATGAAACGAATAGGATCAGTTTGAATATTCTTAAAGTAAAAGAAGCAGAAAACTGTAAGTACATTTTCAGAATTTTCAAGCGTGATAAATTGTAAAGATCCATATGTTTTGTGTTCTACATATATCCCTACACTGAAAAAAGAATTCGTAAATTAGAAATTTATACATTAAACATAAAAAGTATCCTTAAAAATTTGTCATAATTTTGTGGACAAAATTTATGTTTTTTTTTCCATCACGCATATGCGAAAAGTACCTGTCGGAGTCCAGAAAAATTGTCAAGAAATTTGTTTTGAAAACTCTTTTTAAAAAACTCGAAACTTACTTACTCAGAAAACATTTCGCTGTATAAAATTTATTTTTCACTAGACGGAAATTATTTTATTTATCAATGACGTTCAAAGACAAGTTTCTGAAAAATTCCATTCAAGGTTAATTTGTAGTGTGAATCCGGAATATTTACTACAAAAAATATATAATTTTGATTAAACGTGAAGCTAAAATATTTAGCTTTTAAATAGGAAATTCGCATCTGCTGAATAAAATCTCTCGAGAATCTTGGTTTAAGTTGGACAGTTACAATAGAATACATGTCTTTAAAGAAATCTTGATTCCCACCATAGCAGTATCAGCTCAAACCTTATCCCAATGCCTGGTAATAGACCTCTTAACAGTCATTCACTTTTTCTGTCTGAAATTACTTTCTCTTATGGAGAAGATTTCGATCGCGCAGCTGTTCATTATGTCTCATCGAGATTATCTGTTATGCGATTCCCTTGACCCCGCTGTTTTATTACACGACTCATATCTTTATATTTTCATTCATCGTAATTCGGGAACATGGGAAAGCGAAATCCCAATTCATGCTAAGAATAAAATATGTATTTATATGTATTAGTTAGTAAGTAGTATATTAAAGATTTCTTATGTAATAAAGGCTACCTAAAAAAATTGATTTAAAAGAGAAGGGATAACTAGGTTGTAATATATTGTTCAAACAGTGAAAAAAGTAGTTAATCGAAGGTGAAATAAAATGAAAAATCAGAAATGTCCCCCCAATTTTTTTACAGATGAATAAATGACAGGAAATGCCACATGATTTGTCACATGATTGTAAAGGTGATCTAGGAATCACTACATTGCTCATTTCTAGCTGTTTTTAAACTTTTCCTTACGGGGCATGTATCCCATGCATACAGAATGCCCCATGAATGAATATATATATAATTGAAACAATAACCTTTCATTTTCATTAAATAAAACGCCTATTCAAAATTCTTTTATCTTATCTCAATAGCGTATCACCCCTTAATCCAAAATTTGACCTAGAAATAAACGTAATTGATTATATCCTTATAATAAAAGTAATTGATTATATTCTCCCATAAGCCACGTGCGAAGAGTAAGCTTATATAACGTGGAATGTTCCAGACGCTTGACGCGATATCACCTCATATGACGTGTTGAGGTCAAGTGTCATGATCTGACCAATTAGAAATTCAATGTACCCTGTACTTGGGCGAGAAATTTAGCATTTTCTGTGGCTCTTGATTGTCTGTCACTGAGGGGTAAACATGTATAACTTTTAGCTCCACGTTCTTTGTCTTGGTGTGTGTTCCGGCAAACTCCGAAATAAATCCTTTGTAAAATGTATCTTCAGAGAATATTGTGCCGCCAAATTGTTTAGGCACAAAAAACTGTCCAGCGGTTGTGTCAACCAATAAATCAGCCTTATGGACGACCAAGCCGTGTCTTCCTTTCTGGAGTCAATTTGATCTGATTCTCAATTTCGCCTGGCCCCGGTACTATGACTACAATGCTCTGAGACTCTACGATTATTCCGTTCTGATGTTCATTGCCACCGTTCATATTACACACACACACACACACACATATATATATATATATATATATATATATATTCATTGATGGGCCCATATTCTTGGGATACATGCTATCCCACCCCGTAAGGTAAAAGTTAAAGCAAAGAAAGAGACAACTAAATTATGATAAATAAAAGCAAATTTGCTTATGGTTTCCAAAAAAACATCGACTGTTTTTAAAATAAATAATAAAAAGTGCATTAATAGCCGTGTATTTTTATTGCCGCCACTCTGTGACATCCTAGTCACAAGTCGTAGGGAATTTAATTTCTGCCAACGCAAAGCTGCAATTTGGACCACTCCTCTCGGTCAGACGTTCATCATAATAAACTGATTGAAAACCTTATGTATTTTCATTTTTCGGTTTTCTTAACTCCTGTTACGAGTATGTTTATATGTTTAGCTTTACACTCCTCTGAAATCTATTGTTCCTCCAACCGCATTTGAGTGAATTGCCAGCCATTGTATGCTTCCAGTGAAAAAAAACCAAGCAAATTACCATACTTTGAAAAAAAAAAGGTGCCGGCTCAGAAATAAAAAAATGTACATTTCTAGCAGAATGTCTAATGAAATTTAATTTTAAAGCAGTTTTTCCTTGTTAAACCTCAATAAAGAACTTCAATTAACGTTTGATTAACTCCTTCAATGCTGAACCTAATGGCGGGGTACTATGACAAAATGTCTCTTCCCTCACTCACTCGTACAGCATACATACACAGATATATTATGCAGAGGACAACACGCATACGCAAACAAACGTCTTCTGACAGGACCTAAGTTTTCCAATCTCAATTCGTCTGCTCTACGAATCGAGTTACCCTTCCGATCCACGGGAATCTTAATTTCGATCACTTTTTGCCCCCAAATCACGTAAGAAAATCTCATAAATATTCAGAGCAATCGGCGTAGCGTCAGTGGGGGGGGGGGGGGGCGTGCCCCCAAACTTAACTTGAAATAAATTTATACGTTAATAGAAGTTCAGTTAAAATCAGAAAATTGTCCAAAACTTTTAAGAAAGTTGTTTTTTTTTCCGCCTTTTCCAACTGTGAAACTGAAGATTTCGAATATGTCTTTAGCCTTAACATAGTTTGTAAAAATGATATGATCCATAAAAAAAAATTCGATGCTACATTTTTTCCCTCATTTTATTTATATTATGTTTATTTTCCTCGTTGTATAACTTATGAATAGTTAGTACTCAAACATCAATTCTATTGTTATTCAGTTAAAAAAAATCATAATATTTCATATTTTAAGGACCGTCCGGTATTCAGTGCGCTGAGGAGAGCCATAACTGAATTCAGTTCGTGCCCCCCCCCTCCCCCCAAAGTTCGAAGAACGCTACGCCTATGTTCAGCGCAGATCATACAAGGTGCGGCAGAATGGACTCCCACATTTCTAAAGGTCACTTAGAAGGAAATAGTGGTGGTGGAATATCGCGGGAGGTGGCAACAGTGGATGTTCTAGTTGTCAGTAGACATCAAGAGTTGGTCCGGTGAACATCGCGGATTCGTTACCGAGGCCTTCTTTTATAAACAACAATTCTGTAACCGAGACATAGAGGGAATTTAGATTGTGCTTCGGGCTCTTTGCAAATGATGCCGTTCCTGATCTAAAAACAAGCCTCCGATGGGTTTCAAACGTGATATCAAGTAGGTCTGCATTACAGGGGACGACCAAGTGGTTGTCCGCGGAACATTAGAACACCCGGGGCGCAGTTGCCCAATTGGCAAGGTGAGCGGGCTAGTGATCTTAAAATCACTAGTTTTATGCTCGTCTCTGACAAAATCCACTGCTGTGTACACTAATGGCGACTGGTGCACGTAAAATCTGTCGTGACTGCAATGTCCTCAAAGTTCTCAAAATTAACTCTGGAGGTTAGGGGTCAAGTGTTCTGGTTTCGTCACTTGACGCGGTTAAAAAAATTACGGGATTGGTCCTTTGGCCAAGTCGGACTCCGATCGTGCCAGTCAAAACAGGAGCCGCACCTTCTTCGCCCATAGCCTTCGGGACTTGATCGGATGTTGCTGTCGGTCAAGTGGCATAAGCAACAACAACATTAGAACACCTGAAAATGTGCAACGAGTCCGCGAGTTCGCTATTTGTGAGGAACTTACTGCTATTTCCCAGAGATGACCAACAGAGTGATAGAAAACTTTAGAAGACGGCTTTGGCAGTGCATCGCAAAGAACAGCTACCACCTGGGTGATGTTATTGTCAAAACTCAGGGTACAAAGACTAGATTGTTAATGCTTTTCGAAAATATAAAGCTCTTTCTTTTGTAAATTTTTTCGTTTGTTTTTTATTACCCTTTGAAATGTGGGAGTAAATTTTGACGCACCCTGTATTTATAAATTAATAATAAATAAGAAATTTGTAAAAGTTTTTCCACTATACCATTTTTTGTTTTTTTGCTACAAATCATTTTATATATTTTTTTAAACTCTATTTTTTTAAAAGTTTTGTGTTTCTAATCGGAGGCCAATTCCAGAATTAATTTATTGATTGGTTTCCCCCATTTCAATATTTCCGCTATGTTTACTTAACTTCGGATTATTGCAGACGTAAATTTACATTGGTTGCTGGAAAATCAAGTATTTACAAAACGACTCGATAGTGACTGATTAGGTAACTAATTTTTAAAACGATATGAATTTTACTGAAACATATATCCCAACTTTCATAGTTATTTTAGCGCGTAAATTATTTTATCTCTGAGCACTATTTCATTTTCGATTAAAATGTTTATAAAAAATATTTACTATCTTCAGAGCACATTTTCACTCCAATTTTTCAAATTTCAATGCATAAATTTTTAAAAGTGCATTAGAAAAGTATTAGATTTTGATATGCATTTATTTTGTATTTACATATTTGTTGGATATAAAATTTTTCCTTCATTTCCAAAAGACTATTTTTTTTAAGTTTGCACAACAAAATACGTCCTATTTAGGTCCAAGAAAAAGATATTGTTTGAATACAGCATTTTCCAATGTATAAACAAGAGATGATGAAGAAAGCAGATTCATCTATTTGAAATTTCATCTAGCGTAATGCTTAGAAATTAAATTAAAATACGTAAAATTCTTTACCATGTAAAAATTACTTTGTGTAGCATAATTCTTTATTTAACTTTATTTATGGCCTTGTCTTTTTTCAAATTTTACTTTACTTTTAGAATAGTTAAAAGTAGACTAATATTTTCCTTTCCAAATTTAAAAGAATTTAATTTTTTACATAGAGTCAACATCGCATTTGAGGCAAATTGTGAATAACTTTCTTGGATGTTTAATAACGGAAAAAATCATTTTAAAATTTTGATTTTAGAAAATAGCGTTGCTTCGAAAAATAATTTTCCGACGATTAAATCTTGTGCATTTTACAAAAAAGAAAAAAATGACCCGAGTATAAACCGACGAAAAAATTTTGTATACATTAAAAGGGAATCTTTAGAAAAAATGTTGTGAAGAGAAGGAAAATATTTTCAAACGTTTAACAGTCAAGAACATTTGTATTTTAAATTTTTATTAATAACTTTAAAAAAATATTACTGTTTAGACACATGAGTAGATAACTCTTTAAACCTAATGGGATATTAATTTTTAAACACAACATATTATTCCAAAATGGGCAAATAATTCTAAAAGTTAAAAATAAATTGCAATGAAGTAACACTGATATTGCACAAATATTTCATTAGTTTTAGTTAAGTACATTGTGCTATAGCTAAATTTTTCTTATGTCAATTCACCCTTAAATCATGTCTTCTCCTCTTCCAGAATGTGCAAAAGAAAAAGAAATAACCCAATTTAAATCAGAGAAAATGCGGCAAGACTAGGCATTCATAGAAGAAAGTGGCGAACCGAAGGGAAGCGTGAGCTTTCTCTTCCAGCTTTGAAAGTGGAGGATATCAAGTTCCGACGTTGTCTACAACAATACTAGAAAGCCGTTCAAGATAGTGAGGAAAAAAGAAGCCAGTCTAAATCCTGGATGCCACATGCAGGAGTCGGTGAAAGTTAGTGCATTAACATTATATTTTAACGTTAGGTGATAGTGGTATGAGCGCAGAGCAGGAGTAGTTTTGAAAATGCTCAAGTCAAAGTGTAGGACTGAAATCCACAGTCAGAAGTTAGGTTAACCTTTTCCTTACTGGGTGGGATAGCATGTATCCCAAGAATAGGGCCCAAGAATGAATATATATATATATACAGTCGATCGATCGGTTATTCTCGATCGATCGTTCCTCGAATGATCGTTTTCCCGTATGTATCGTTTATTTCATCGAGTCCCGAATAAATTCCATAAAAAACAAGCAAAAAAGGACCTCATGGATCGTTCCTCTATCCTTCGTTTTCCCGCAATATTCGTTCAGAATATCGCAGCTTTACATTAATTTATCGGATCGATCATTTTTTCATAATAACGGAGCCTGAAATATAAATGTCTGGATTGAGCTAGAATGACGCTCTAATTCAACAATGAGCAGAACATTTGAGATGCACGGTCTCATATTTTTGTTTTCTCTTGTTTAGCCTGGTTTCGCTTTATTGTACCACTCCCCTTATTTGTTAGTCGTTGGTGGTCCTTAATTCTTTAGTCGCTGGAGTACCCTATTTTCGGAAACTCATTCCAAATTCACCGACTATTCAACATTTCTGTTCTTATCAGCAATGGCTCACAGTCAGCTTTTTTGTTGGCCTTGGGATGTAGGCGCCCTGGTGTTTGGTCTAGTGTGTGAGAAGTTTCTAATTACTGCAGTACTACACTGGCCGATGAGTGTTTCACCTGGAAGCAGAACTTCCTGGTGGTCTTACGTCGGACCCCATAAAGTGCAATGGAATGGTTCTAGTTACAAACGGTTCACGGCTGTCGCTTCTTTATACTCTCACAAAGTAAACGATACCGAAAGGAATGCAATTTGCAACACAAAAAATATTGTTTACTTGTGGAGAGAAAGCTGCCAAAAAACAAACGACGATTAAGTACTTTTATTTGAATCAAAATTCCTGTGTATCTACGTGTATTTCTTTTTTATTATTATTATCTTGGATTTCAGTACAACTTTGTAATTTTATCTTCAGTTACACTACAGGTATGTATGCATTTATGTATGTAAGTAAATATATTTTAGGGATATCAAACTTTAAGGTATGTTAATACTTCTTTGTATGTTCCCGCATCTACCGTTTTCCCGCATCCATCGTTTAGTTCAGTCAGTCCCTTCGAAAACGATAGATCGAGATTCCACTGTATATATATATATGTGTGATAATATTATTAATAATCTTTAATCGCCCTAATCTGAACATTCTTTCTCATGTGGTAACCTTTCTGACGCCTTGGCGAGATTCTTCACCTTTCCATATACTAACACTCTCCGCCAATTCCTGGCAACATCTCTTTGACCTAATTCTCTTTTAGCGCGCTACAGAGACGCGAGCTGGCTCCGAAGTGAGTAAAATGTGTTGCTGTTTTCGTAATAAATCCCTTTGTTACTGAAGCTGACTTTTATTATTTTCCGGCCACGATGTACTCTCCTATTTCATGAGATGACCATTAAGATAATTTTAGACAGCCGGTAGATATCAACGCTATGAAATTGCAGAGAAAAATTAACGACTGCAACGAAGCAAGTGAAGATGCCATTGTTCCAGTTCGTTTCCAGTTTCGAGTTCTAGTTTCGTTTCCTGCCTGACCTCGCCATTTTTTGTCTCGGAATGCGCCATCTTGAAAGAAGAAAATTACCAGTCCAGATACACCCGTATTCAACTCCAAATATCCAAGAAGTGCTTCAAGTTTTTATTTGTGCGCCTTCATCGTCAACAGATTTATATTCAAGATAATTAAATCGATTCCATGTGTGTACGCCGAACGCTGCACAGTGAAATCGTGGTAGCTCCAATAATCTTTTTTTCAAGATCACCATCAGAGTGCTTTACTCTTAAAAAGTTCTAATTTAGTATTGTATTTTATATTACAAGATTTGGTGCTATAAGCAGGTCAGTTATTATATTATTTTTGAAATTTCTAGTATTATATAAGTAAAAGCAAGATGAACACTGCCAAAGTAAATGTCGAACATGATGATAATTACGAAATGTTTCAGGAGAAAATTAGAAATAGGAAAAAAATTAAATGTAAGTAGTGAAATGATCATGTAAGGGCCTGATCACATAGGAGTCCGTTGCGTAGCGTTAAGGGAAAGATGACGTTGAGACGAAAATAAACCAATCACAGGCGTTAAAAATTTCATTGCTAATCGTTTGGAGGTCTATGATTGGTTTATTTTCGTCTCAACGTCATCTTTTCCTTAACGCAACGCAACGGACTGCTATGTGAACAAGCCCTTAGTCACCAATATGTAAATCATTCAGCTATTCTTAATCTTTCTACTTTAGCATTCCCGTACTATCACCCCTTAGTTAATTTTGAAGAAATCCCGTGAGTGTCAGTGAAACCCACATTTTTTTTTTTACTTTTTGAAGCTTACTATATTTTATATTAAAATACTATGTATTAAATAAATATTAATGATTTTATACTGGGGTTTCCACTCATTGTCCTTTCCTGTTGTTCGCGCTGTTGAAATGTTCCATTTGAACAGTTGCCTTTCTCTTTCATGTTTGAGAAACTTGCCTGCCCCTTTTCATTTTGTGCAGTTTGCTCAACTTGAGTTTCAGGTTGGACGCACCTTCCCTTTGGTAAACGGTCATAAGGATGTACTCACGACAGGTCACATACTTCAAATTTATGTTTGTATTGTCTAGATTTTTTTTATCCTTCACAATAATTGAATGTTAGTGTCAATTGTTGGAATTTGTATTTTGTTCGAATTTTTGAAACATCAGGTACCAGACATTTGGTTTTGATGTTGAAAGTACATTTTGACAGCATTTGTTAAATTTATTCTATTAATTGCTGAAAGAACTTTTAATATTTTTGTTTACATGATCAAGAGAAAAATAAAAAGTGTTTTGTGTAAAGAAGAAATCAATAACTAATGTGAAAGGGATCATAAAAAACCAAGAACATTATTTTTCCAAAAAAGTGATTACAACCCTGGAGGTCTCCAAAGGAACTAAACCATACTCCACGGCAAAAAAACTGTGAATAAAAATAACTCTTGTGTTTTTACAACTAGTTGAACTGTACCTGTCCAGGACTCTGAAAACTTTGCAAAGACTGTGATACACATGTCACGAACTGAGACATGCACAATTTTTTTTTCTTGTATTTGTATTTGGGAACCTCTTTACATCTGTTGTTATTAGTGTTTACATTTAAGTGTACCATTCCATTTTTATTTTACTCCAACTATTTGTTTTTTTAAATTATGCTATTTTACATATTATTATGCCTAATTGCATTTTTTAACATGAACGATTTGTGATTTTCGAGCCAGCTTCAACCTAATATTCTAACTTCTAATTTTCATGTTATCACTATCTGGAGTGTCTTGGAGTTGACGGCCGCGGCTCCAATCCATTTTAGATGGTGGGGATATTCTGCGATAATATTATTAATAATCGTTAATCGCCCTTATCTGAATTTTCTTTCTAATGTGGTAACCTTTCTGACGCCTTGGCGAGATGCTTCACCTTTCCATATACTAACTTTCCATATACCAGGAATTGGAACACTCTCCGCCAATTCCTGGCAACCTCTCTTTGACCTAATTCTCTTTTCGCGCGCTACGGAGACGCGAGCTGGCTCCGAAGTGTGTAAGATGTGTTGCTGTTTTCGTAATACATCTCTTTGTTCCTGAAGCTTACTTTTATTATTTTCCGACCACGATGTACACTCCTATTTCATGAGATGACCATTCGGGTAATTTGATATATATGACATAACATGTCTTGTAGAAGCAGCTGGAAAAGAGTTCGTTATTGGGACGCAGTAAATAGGCGAATTATTTAATATAGTTTTATTATCATTTATACGCAGTTCCCCATAGGGAGGGAGCTAGACCGGGTGACATATGAAATGTAACAAACAATATGAGAAAAAAGGCCCGGCTTCCAGCCGTGTTTTCATTTTTATATCGGGAAATTACAGAAGAGGTGATGCAAAAGTTATTCCCTATGACGTTATGTTACGTCATGGACTAGGGCCTGTCCGATGATTCTTATCGGCTCAGTCTCCCTAGACAGGGTTTGTCTTGAGTCTATAAGGATCTTTCTCTCTCTCTAAAGGGGAAAGAAGGGATTAAGTACTGCAATCTTTATGAAAATTACATCATCTTTAGAAATCGAATAAATTAGGTTTTACAGGAACAAGGAGAGTAGACAAATTATTAAGATAAAAATTATTTTTATATTACATTCCCCCCCCCCCCCCTCAAAGAAAAAGAAACTCCCCTCGCCAAACAAAAAGAAACATACAAAAAAATTTATTTACCTATTCTGAAAATTTAAAAATTAACCTATCCACTAACTCTTCTGTGCACAAAACTAACATTCAGATCTCTGAATGCTCACTTACATGTAAAATTTTTAAGAACAAATTTTTCATAATATTCTAACCAATTTCAATATTGTTTACAAGTTCAACATAAAAAACGCAAAGCATAATACGAAAAGCACAATACAACATAAAAATATGAGAAAATAAGACGTCTTGAATGAACAACATGTGGTAACAACCATGTTTGTTTTGTTTTTTGACTTATACAGTCTTTTGCAGAGAAATTATTTCCCTTTCACTGCTCAGCCGACGAGCCAAATGAAATTTAACACAAATGTACTATCATAATACTGAATAATAAACAATTTCAATACAACAATAATACTAAAAAATACAACCCTTGTAATATAATAATACTCAAACATAAATACTTTATTGACATTATTCATGACTCAGTGTAACAACTCCAACTGGGGTTATTAGGCTGTGGTTGTATGGCTAGTAATTAATTTCGCGTTGCGACCAAATCTGTTTCAGCAAACGACTAAGCAAAGGGTTACAACTCTCAGGAAAGACACACTTATTGCATATATACAATTTATTTACACACATGTATTTGCAGATTCATTAAATAGCATCATGCTAAATTCTCAACTCTATCCTAACACAGAATCAACCAATATATATGTATATTCAATTATAATTATAAAACATGTTATTCATTCAAACATTATTGATTATTTTTCTATAATAATAAATCCATTCAAACGTTATTGACTAGCTGTGAATTATTGCTTTAAAATGCCCCAAAAGAGGAGAGCAACTTTTAATCCTGCAGAAGTAAGGGGAAAATGTCAAAGATTGTTGAGAATTCAGCAATGTGATGAAAAAAAAAATAGAAGAGCGCGAAGCCAACAGAATTCGAAATGCAGTTAGACGCACACAAGAATCTGAAAAAAAACATTCCCAAGAGCTCGAAGGTAACATAATTCGAATTTGAGTGATCCGAAGCAGTGAGACTAATGAAGAAACTTTTAACGCTTCGAACATACGATTGTAATTGGAGCTTCAACATCGAAAGGAGAGGAAAACGATGAACAACGACAGCACCGACAACAAACTAATGCTATTTGCTACCGCAAAAGAATTTTAGTGAAAACTGTAGAACATGATAACATGAGGCTAATCATTGAAAAAAATAATAACAGAAACTGAATCCTGAGCGAAGCCGGGTAATACATCTAGTTAATAATAAGTATTATGTATTTGTTTTTATATAGCCAAAATTTCTTCATTTTGAATTCTTATTACCACGTGATGCAATTTTTTCTATTAGAGCATGAGCTCGGCTATTAGTATGTATCTTTTATGTGCATTTATGTATACAAGGAAATTATAGCAAGATGTTAGAGTAAAATAAGTATTTATGCAGTAAACATTATTAAACTGATAATATGTATTATAAATCTTGTGCTTCTATGGTGACATGTTTCGCCATTTTTTTTCTTTCCATGTGCATCAGCGATTCTTATTTAGTATACAATATCTAAATTAAGTGGCATTGAATATTATTTAACATTCATTTCTTACTGTTCATGTGTAAAGGTATATTGTATTGCTGAATTATAAATGTTTTGACTTATACTTCATGCATTATTAATTTGAATTCAATTTTTAATATAAAGTGTTTATTCATGTTTAATTCTATCATATACATATGTTTAAATTAAAATATTAGGTCAGATTGATAGTTCACATGTATGATGGAATATTTTATTGGCAATTATAGTGTATTGAATTCAAGCATAATATTTGAAAATTGTTTTATTGTGCAGTATCCCATTTTGTGTATGCATAACTTTTAAGAGATCTCATAATTCTTTACATATTGTTATTTGGTTGTTCAAATAATCTCCAATTGAATTCTGCTCTTGCATTTCCTTTTTATCATTTCTTTTACACATTGAAGGTGTAAATCAATTCCTTATATTTGTTGTGATCCCTGGTGGAATTCTAGTTCACTCTTGTACATTTCATTTTTGGATGGTCATGGCTAACAAGGGAGATAATAGATTCAATGTAACCATACAACCATTCGAAGGCGATGCTGAGTTGTTACCTTTTTCTCTAAGCAACTCAGGGACTTAGCGAAAGTAAATAGGTGGTGAGATGCTCAAGCATCTATATTTTTCAGGTCAAAATTGGTAGGGCCGGCTTTAAAATATGTCATAGGTACTTCGGAGTTGCTTGAAACAGAGGATTATGAATTTTTGTTGCAAGGGTTGAAAGCGTTCTTTGCTCCAAGTTCTTCCATAAATCCTGCATTACTAAACCCTCAGACCATAACTCTTTTACCCGCATAGTCAATAAGAAATCTTGCACACAGGATTTCAGTTCAGATTTCCAAGGTATACCCGTCAAAGATCCCGAAGTTATTAATAATTTAAAGTTGGTTGCTTTGTTTAATGCTCTTCCTCAGGACATCAAGGTCCAATTGTTGAGGGATAACATAAAAGATTTTCAGGCTGCTGTTGTGAGAGCTGACACTTTGCAGCAATTGGAATCTTCTAACAACTTAGTCAGTTCTGTAAATAGTTCCTTGCAAGTGTAGAAACTCCATGCAGAAATCAATGCTCTTAAGGAACAGGTCATTTTACTCTCTCAACCTAATAGCCAGGTAAATGCAATCCAGGCTTCTTCGACTTTGTCATCTAACACCCAAACTCAGGTCAGAAGGCCATTGCCTTCAGAAAAGTTTCAAAGAAAAGCCCAACTCAAAAACAATAGTCATGCATCCTTCTCTAGGTCTGGGTCCAGGCATAATGTTTCACGAGTTGTATGTCAATATTGTAACAAGACAGGTCATGTGTTGGCAAAATGCTTTAAATTCCAAAGAGAATTTCGTAATGACCAGTCTTCACATGGTTCACGTACTCGTAACTATAGGCAGTCAAACAACTCATTCAGGCATAACTCATACAGAGGAAGGAATTCGAATTTGAATCCTAATGCCTCTTCCTTTGCTCAGGATTCTTTAAACCAGCAATGAGACAAGCTAATGCTGATGTACCTTCGTTTCTACAGTCTTCTTCATCAGCCAATTTTAATACTCCAAATTATGACTTATAATCCTGATTATGTCAACCTTTCTAATCATAATGATTTGATACAACAACAGTGCTCCAATTTTTCTGTAGATAATAGATATGCTGAAAATCTTAATGTTCAATGTAATAATAATGTCCAACAAAGTTTTTCTTCTGTTGGTTGCCAAACCTCTTCTGATATCAAAATCATGAACTCCACTGCTACTCAATGTGAGATTCCTGTTTATGATAACTCATTACATTCTAGTAGCAAAATAGTCATTGAAAGAATATGTAGTGCTCAAACCTCTGCTAGATTACCTATGGTGACTATCAAATTTCACACAAACTACTATAATTGGACTAATCGACACAGGCTCCTCTATTTCCTTAATCGACGAGTCATTTTTCCACATGAACAAGCAGTCTCTAAATTATAAAAACATTGCTAGACAGGTCTCTATATCAACTATTAACTCTTCTGTCAGTGTTTCTTCCTGCATCAATTTATCTTTTAAACTTGAAAAGAAATTCTTTAAACATCCTTTTTTTGTTACAAAATTGAATGAAAAGTCTTTTTCTGCCATAATTGATTATGACTTCCTCACCCAATTTCATGTGGATATTTCAAATTCCCAGGCTTACATCACATTTGATGATATTGCCATTCCATTTATTGAATCTGAAAATAAAGGTGTGCATTCTAATAGTGTTGTAAATGCACAGAATACTACTCTTGTTTCTAAAACTATAATAAAACTAAATTCTTCTTCTTTTGTTAAAATCAGTGCTCCAGTAATCAATCCAAATTCAGATTTATTCATTGAACCTGCTGTTAAAAATCCAAATCTTTTAGTCCATCCATCCATTCTTGCACATAATATATCTGTTAGTGAGCAACCAGGTCTTATAAATGATAATAATGCAACTCCTTCTTCTCAACAATCCTATAATTTGATTAAGTCATTCATTTTAATTGACAATTTGTCTAATGAGCCAGTTCATGTAAACAAAAATGCTGTGTTGAGTCATGTGTCCTCTTTAGATGAGCAGGTATCTGTTTCCCATGCTCGAACTACCACAGACATTGAATCTGTAAATCTTATTACTGCATCTCCTGAAATATTAAATTTAAGAAAACCAGAATTTAATCTTAATGACTTTAAGCTTTCCCATTTAAATCCTGGAGAAATTTCTGAAATGTCGCAGCTGTTGAGCAATCATGCCACAGCTTTTCTTTCTCGTCTAAGTCTTTAGGACACACTGATCGTGTGATTCCAAATTTAAATTTTGATCATGACTTCCCTCTTAAGACTCTTCCATTTCCCATTCCCCAGTCTTTGCAAGCTGAGACTAAAAAGCAAATTGATGAACTTTTTGAGGCTGGCATCATTGAGAGAACAATCTCTGATTGGGCTTTCCCAATATTACTTGTTAAAAAAAACAATTAAACTCTTCTCCACAAAAATTCAGACTTGCTTTAGATTTGTGTCTCATTAATCAAACAATTAAGAATTCGTCTTATCCTTTATCTAAGATAAATGTCCTTTATCTAAGATAATCTCTAATATAACTCAATATCGCTACTTCACCAAACTTGGACATAAAAAGTTCTTACCATCAAATTGACTTACCTGAAAAATTTCAAGCCAGCCTGAGTTTCACATCTATGTGGGGTCAGTTTAAATATAAACGTTTAGTTTTCGGACTGCGTAGTGCAGCATCCCTTTTCCAAGCTTTAGTCAATACTCTCATTGAGGAAACCAATGAGTTAGGTATCTTTGCTTACCAAGATGACATTGTTGCAATTCATTTCAGGAGTCTTTTCAGGAGTCTTGTCAGAAACTAAAAGCTCTTCTTTCTGTTTTTGCTAAAAATAACATCACTGCATATCCTCCAAAGTGCTCATTCCATCAAACTGAGGTAGACTACCTAGGTTTTAAAGTGTCGCAGAACACCATAAGTCCAATTTCTTCTAACATCATAAAGGTGACTTCCTTTCCAACTCCAAAAACTGAAAAACAGTTGAAATGTTTCCCAGGTCTATGTAATTATTATAGACACTTAATTCCACGTATTTCTAATTTAGTTGCTCCTCTGGTTTCAATGACTTCTATGTCTGTACCTTTTAATTGGACTGAGGAAGCTTCTAATGAATTCCAGTCACTACAAAAGATTTTCTTTTCTTCACCTTTTATCAGGCAACCTAATTTTGATAATACTTTTTATGTAAACACTGATGCTTACAAAGAAGCAATTTCTGCAGTGCTATTACAAGACTTTGATGGTCAACTATTACCTGTCTCTTACTTTAGTAAATCATTAAATAAATCTGAAAGGAATTATCCTGCTCTCAAATTAGAACTCATGGCTATAGCAAAAGGTGTACAATCATTTAAACAATATTTATATAATAGAGAATTTTTTGTATTATCAGATAGTAAACCTCTTATGCATTATAAGAAAACAACTTCTCCTGCATCCATCACCACAAGATGGTTAATGTCTCTATCTGAGTATTCCTTTAAATTTATTCATGTCATTGGGACTACTAATGTGTTACCAGATTATTTTTCACGCACACCTGATGTTGTAACTCAGGACCTCACTTCTAATGCTAATTTAATCAATTCAAAGCAAATTTTACCTGTAGTTACTTTAGACTCTGAGGAACCTGCTCAGTGTGATAATTTACATGATAATGTTAATAATAATAACAATAATAATAGTAATGATTTGTATGACGATAATAGTGATTCTATAGAGGTATATAATTCACCTCATTAGGTATCTTATGTAAATTCTAGAAGTAATGTCAATAGTAATAACACTTGTATTTCTGCTCAGTTTGTAAAGCCTAGTTCTTGCTCTAACTCATGTTTTCCGTTATCTGCTAATTCTCTTGCTAAGGTAATTAATGGTTCATCTGCTCTAAATCAAATTAATAAGTGTAGTTTTAAGAAACCTAATTTGCCTCCCTTTGCTACCTCCTCCCACTCCTCCCCCACTCCTCAAGCTGTAAATTCACACAGTTCAATCTCTGAATTAAAGTGTGAAGCTGCAAAGCAGCTACAAAAGGTATTCAGTATCGTAACGTCAGAAGTTGCTGACCCAGAGAATGAAATATCCTCATCAACGATACTGAAAGAAATCTTCAGGGATGAAGAACTCTCCCAAATATATAATAGGATAATGAACATGGCGAAGGATGTGCCCAAGAACTTTTTTGTGCACCCACAGTCTAACCTTTTCAGTATTCCAAAAAGAGTGGTTTACTGTAGAAAGATTATATAGTTCTACCCGCAGCTCTTAGACCAAAGGCATTACGCTTGGCTCACTTGTCCCACTTTGGGCTTCAAAAAACATATGAGGCTCTCTGCATGAAGTATTGGTGGCAAGGTGCATACATAGACTGTGCCAATTATGTAGCATCGTGTAAGGATTGCATCCTACACAAGAAAAGAAGAGTGGCGGTTGCTCCGGTCCAGTCTGCACCTCTTCCTACTGCACCAGGCCAGCTAGTATCACTTGATCTTGTCGGTCCCTTCCGCAATGGTCACTTGGTTCTTACCATAATTGACCACTTCAGCCGTTTTTTGGTCGTAGAAGATATGCCGACCACCACAGCAGACAGAGTAACCAGGGCTATCTTCAGGTACGTTGCCATGTTTGGCAGACCAAGACATATACTTACAGACCTAGGCCCACAATTCACATCAGTGGTGTTCAACAAATTATTGGATATGGCGGGAATCAGACTGGCGAACTCTTCACCTGGGCATCCTGAGGCAAATGGGGTATCTGAGAGGATCAATGCCTCTATCAAAGCATCGGTTTCGACTCTTCAAGCCCAAGGTGTGCCGTTCGAGACAGCACTGCTAGTGCATGCAGCCTTTTACAACTCAGCCATCCATTCCAGTACTGGTCACTCCCCTGCGGTAGTGCATTTTGGCAGAGCACTCTCATTAATGACAGACTCTAAAGATTTTTTTGAAGACTTCTCACATCTTGATAAAGGCCCAGTGGTAGCCGACATCATTAAGCAGACCAAAGCCATCTGGCCATACTGTTTTGATAGGTCGTCAGAAAACCAAGTGAAAAGTCACAGTAACCTAAACAGGGCAAGAAGACACAGAAGTCTCAAGGAGGGAGACATAGTTTATGTGAGGTATAAAACTCACTTTTCCCATTTTCTCAAGGGACCTTTTACTATTGAAAATTTCCCCTCCAGGGTAACTGTGGCCATTAAACCACTGGAGGATATAATATCACAGGCCTCACATATCCATGTCAACCGTTTAGTGAAAGCCCCAACTCATGAAGGCCTCCTGATTGAAAGTCAGACAAAACCGTCTCCCAAAAATATTAATCAAGGTACTAGTTCTGCTCCATATGCCCAGCTATCTGTTCCAGTGTTTAGCACTCCGGATCCAGTGCTGGATTACAGTCTTACAAGTGTCCCGGTTGATGACCAATCCGTGGATGAAACTGAGGGGAACTTTCCTGATGGAGAATAGATTCCTCCTGCTCCGGACGATGAGTTCCAGGCCCCAGAAGCAAGCTTAGCAGATACTCAGCCCACTCCTCCACCACCAGAAACTGCAATAACCTCCACGATGCCAGAGTATACTCCTGAAAAGTCGTGTCCGTACAACCTCAGGCCAAGATGATGAAGTTCTGGGAAAGATGTTTGCGCGCACGTCTTCTCCAGATGATGGACAACCCAGCGATTGGCACGTCCAACTCTTCTTCTGCCTTCCATCCTGTGTGCACTAGCTGCATACGGTTTACCTCTGTATCGTTCTTAAAGTTTTTTATCTGTTAAATTATTTCATTGCTAAAATAGCTATGTTAATAATGCACGATTTTTTTAAACCTCTTAAAACTGTTAATAGTTTATGCTCATAATTCTAAAGTTCTTGGTATTGAGTCTACCAAAAGTAAAGTTAAATAATAATTGTAAAGTAAAATGCTACATTAACCACTTTTTTGATAGATGATATAAATAATATGCAATTAAAATCAATTGGTTCTCCCATATACCATGTTAAATCAGTTGTACAATAAGTAACTCAGAAATAGTCAATAATGAATTTTGCTTCACACTTCGTCTGAATTTCAGAGAACATCATCTGATACCAAATGTCAGTTTCTTTCATTCATGAGTTTCCTTGACTATATGTCTATAAAATTTTTTTTTGTACTTTATGTGCAACCAGTGATATTGTAATCAGCCAGATTATTCTCAATTTTTGTCATTTAAGAAAGGAAGTTAAGTTTTTTATTTTTCTGCAAGGCAATGGTTTCATTTCTCAGGAGTATGTCGTCATTCTTATGTAAATATATGTATTGTGTAAACTTATTCTTTTGTGTATTTTTTTTGGGGGGTGACCAACTTTCTACAAAATTATCGGATCCTGTTACGTACTGCATACAGGTTTGAAGATTCTCGACCTCAACATGGTCACTGTGTCTCCTGCAGTTGTGCATCACCTGATGCATATTGGTGAAGTTTTTATAGTTTTCTTATTGAATGTGACTCACCTGCTAGTTTGTGAAGTGGGTAATGCATCAACATTTTTCCTAAATATAGTCATGTATTTTTTGTGTTATATTGTATATTTTTTTGAATAACATGCTGTTATATTTTCCTATAAGTTGTGGTTCCTTTAAATATTCTAGGGTATATACTCATCATAATGTGTATCCCAATGCAATTTTTGCACTTGTTTTCTTAAGTTTATATGCACATTTACTTTTACTTTTGTACTATGCATGGTACAGTGTGATACACTGTGTTACAGGTTATATTCTTCATACAAGGTGTCTTGAAACTTTTCATATATTAATGACACTCTTGTGTTTAAGAAACCATGCTCTCAGTTACAATGTTGACTTTTATAAGTGCTTTTACATGTCTACCTATGACACTCATTTTTGTAAATTATTGTTTGTATATCTATGACAAAAGTTTTGTTAATTATTGTAAAACAACTTTTCATGTACGTTGAATGTAAAATTTACAGGGGTGTTTTTTTCTTTGTTTTTTTAATGGCTGGCCAGCCGACATGAAGTGTTTCGTATAATTTTTATTGTGTAATATATATCATGCCCTATACGAATTCAGCTGTTATGTAAATGTATTTAGGAGCAATTAAGTTTTTCCCTCATTGAGGGCTTCCATTGTACATTATTGTATGTTTAAGCCTGCCAACTCCCACTCACAGCACTGAAATGATGGTAAGATCTTGAATGTTTTTTCTTCACTTGGTGAAGGGGGAGAGTGTTATAAAGGCACTCATGTATATGTCTATCACATTCCATGCCTTTACAACTCTCCAATGCAATAATACAATATATATGAAGATTTAGTGCCAATACAGGTGATCTACGCCAAATCTTGCAGCCGTTGCTTTAAGTACGCATGCGCTGGCGATATTTTGAATGTTTGGCGCAGTCTGAGAGAAAGGAAGTTCCCTCCTAAAAACCAGTATAGAGATCACTGCTGAACTTTGAATTGCGAGGTGGACGGACGGAGAGTCTGGTGTTGGAGTGAGTAGCACATGGCATGGCTAGGCTTAGGTAACAAAATGTTTATATTAATAGTGTAATTGTTGTTTAATATCATGATAATCAATAAACTAAATTTAGGCTCCTAACTTTTGGTATTTTCTGTTGTCATAATTGTTTATCATGAATTTAATTAGCATCAGTGTAACTTAAACTCATTTTATTAATGCTAGAACACGTGTCTATCCACATGGTGATTTTAGTTGAGTAATGAATCTCACATCATTAATTTAACCATATTGCTTAGTACTTAAGTTATATGAGACATACTGAACCTATAGTTATTGCTATCTATGAAACCATCCTTATAAGTAATAATATTAACTTGTTTCTAATCACACATCGCAGTACACTCTTTCGCCACTAAGGACAGCATAACATTCCGTTATGTAACAGCCAGGGTCTCGAAGATTTTACCTCCAGTAAGTACATTAATGCATCAATATATATATATATATATATATATATATATATATATATATATATATATATATATATATATATATATATGGGAACGATTGCAACGCAGCGCTGAGGAAACGAGGCGACGACAGTGCCAACCCGCGGAGAGAGGTGTTACTCGGGAGTTGACCCCTGGATGCCGACGCTGACGGTCGTGCTAGTAGAGGGCAGACGGCCCTGTAACTGAAGTTTGGGCAAGACGGCCCCTATAACCATATTTGTATAGTTCAGAGACTGTTGTAGACGTTACCTTAATTCTCAACTCAACTCTATGTATATATTAACTTCTTTTTTTTATATCTAATCAAGTTTAAATATAGATAATCTTAAAATTTCATGTTTTAGTGTGAAGTTATTGATTACTCAAGAATTCGCTTCCCACACATATATATATATATATTTTTTTTTTCTCGATTTTTTAGATTGTTTAGAACTTTCTTCTCCTTGAATTACATTCTCCTATTTTTTTAGATTCTAAAAACATTTTAAAAGTCCATGATCATTTTTCAAGTTTGTTTTAAATACCTGGCATCCCATAAACATTGAGTTATGTTGATGTATACAACATTTTCAGACGCTATTCTTCAAAGCACTTTTTTTTAACACTGAGTTTAAAACTTTACTCCATCTTTCACGCGTTAGAGGAACGCAGTTTCTGAATTTATCCTTTTTCAACTGTGATATGCGAGTTTCCGGAATCCAAGCGTTTAGTTCTGAGCGACAACCGGCGTGAATTACTAAAAAGGAAAGAGACGCTACACGCCTTTAATGGGCGTCGGGACACTGCTAATATGAGACATAAATCAACAGAAGGGGTAATCATAGAAATTAATATGTGCGCGAGTACATTATTCATGAAAAGGGGAACGCAATTAGCGAATTTTATTTCTAGCGGAATGTTGCATTTTGAAAGATGGCGCGAGGTTTTAGAGTGTAAAATTCTTAGCAGCAATGCATTTTCATTAAATGTTATTAGAGGAGGCGGTTTTGTTTGTTGAGGTGGTGATGTGTAAGTAATTAACAGTGCGATGGAAAGAGCAAATGCTATTTAAACTCGTTGCTTAAAGATGTTTCTAGTCTACGGAGGTTATAAAATTTACTTTTTTGTTTATTTTTAATTTAAATATTTTCCTTTTTTAATATTTCCTAATATGTTATTTTATTAAGAACTAGGGGCTTCGCCCCTAGGCTCGCTATGCTAGCTCCTCTGTTATGGCTAATAGTGAGATACATAGGGGTGATTCTCGGGCAATGTAACAGCTTTCATCCATTTACTGTTGTCACTCTTAATGCGAAGGGCGTATCATCACTGTTGAATTATCAGCTTTAAAATTCAATTAAAAATCGAAAATTTAAGATATAGACTTGAAATGAGGTTTATGTGAATAAGAAAGATTTCAGCTTCCAGATGATGTAAATATTTTCTTTGTAGGATAGAACTCGAGGAGCATCGATATTACATCCGCATAGGGGACGATATTTCTTGAAAAACTGTGTTTCATTTTTTGATGAAAATATTAGTCTGTTTTAAAATATTTTTAAACAAATGAGGTCTAGTTTGAAAGATAAATGTCTGTAGTCTTAGATTGTAAAAAGATCAAAATTCTACGATAATTGTTTGGCGAGTTATCGTAATCTGAAGATGAAAAAATCAATATTTTTCCACAAAACATAAAATAAAAAAAAACTTAAAGTCTGACGAAGATGAGACATGTCTAACTTTGGTCCCCCCCATTTTTCTGCATCCATTGGTATCGCTCTCGACCCCATACCCCCAGCAGTTTCAGGGGAAATAGAGTGACAAGCTTTGACAACGGCAGCGGAGGTTATTTTTTATACAATAGAGAAAACTATCTCCGTTTTGAGGTTTATTATGTGATAAGGATGTTTTTATTTAAAAATAGAGTACAATCCCTCTCCTGTGGCGTTAATGAAGCCTAAAAACAAATAAAAACGAAATATTATAATTTCCTGCACAACATTTTAAAATTGTAAAAATTTTGATGAAATGCTAATGAAATTTAAAACTTACGATAGAAGTATTAAATTTCATTAAAATTTCAGAGTTAGGGAAATTTTACATGGTGTTAAATTTTACTAACTCTGTTTTTTTTAAGGAATACTGACTCTGCTTTAAGATTTTTCATAGACTAGGGACGTTTTATTTAAAAATAAGTATATAACAGAATACATTCTCTCAGCTGTGGCGTTAATAAAGCCTAAAAACAAATAAAGACGAAATATAATGATTTTTTGCCCAATATTTTAAAATTGTTAAGATTTTGATGAAATGCTAATGAAATCTAAGACATACGATAGAAGTTTCAAATTTTCTTAAAATTTCAGAGTTAGTGCAATTTTACATTGTATTCAATTTTACTAACTCTGCTTTAAGGTTTTTCATAGACTAGGGACGATTTTATTTTAAAATAAGTCTATAACGGAATCAGTGGCACACCCAGGAGGAGGGCCAAGGGGCCCTGGCCCCATCCAAAGAAATAGAAATTGCATTATGAATATTGAATTTGCATTGTAAATATTTTTATCTGTCCAACTCGGCCCCCCTCCAAGATTAAATCCTGGGTGCGCTACTGAACAGAATACAATCTCTCAGTTGTGGCGTTAATAAAGCCTAAAAAAAAATAAAAACGAAATATAATGATTTTCTGCCCAATATTTTAAAATTGTAAAGATTTTGATGAAATGCTAATGAAATCTAAGACATACGATAGAAGTTTAAAATTTTCTTAAAATTTCAGAGTTAGTGCAAGTTTACATTGTATTAAATTTTACTAACTCTGCTTTAAGGTTTTTCATAGACTAGGGACGCTTTTATTTTAAAATAAGTCTATAACGGAATCAGTGGCACACCCAGGAGGAGGGCCAAGGGGCCCTGGCCCCATCCAAAGAAATAGAAATTGTATTATGAATATTGAATTTGCATTGTAAATATTTTTATCTGTCCAACTCGGCCCCCCTCCAAGATTAAATCCTGGGTGCGCTACTGAACAGAATACAATCTCTCAGTTGTGGCGTTAATAAAGCCTAAAAAAAAAATAAAAACGAAATATAAGGATTTTCTGCACAATATTTTAAAATCGTAAAAATTTTGATGAAATATTAATGAAATTTAACTCTTGCGGTAGAAATATTTTGTACAATGACAATCAAATCAGGTCATTTAAAAAATATTTATGTAACTGCAATAATTTCTGTCTTGATCTTGGACAAATATCTAATAAAGCTTTCTAAGATTAAAAAGAAATACCAACTTTTGATAAGCTCGCCGTTATAAGTTACTTTTCACTGATTTTTAAAGAGTAAAAGAGTTCCATTTCCCCAAAACAACACCAGATAGAAAGTTAATAGTCTTTTTTAATCCCAAAGCTGCAAAAAATGAGACAAGTTCCAAGTAAAAATTACAATAACGTTTCGAGTTAGAGCATTGTTCGTGGAATAGTTTTTATCAAATTTTGATACTTCAGAAAATATTTAAGGTTGCTATGTACTAACCCTGTTGTATTCGCTCACCTCTATGTTAACCTACGGAGAAAATTTATCCAAGGATTGCCAACTTGGATTTACAGATTTTTATAAAAAAATTGTACTCCGTAATAGGAAAGAAATTTTACACCATGGAGCATTTTTCATTTTTTTAAAATGCAAATTAAATTTTAAAATTTAAATTATTCAGGAAAAGAAATCTAGTATAGTGTGTTTTAAACACTTTTAAATTCGTTTGGTCGACGAAATTTATAAAATGAATCCTGTTCCTAGGTGCAGAAAAGTTCAGGCTATCTGAAAGTACCATTTTTGTTTGATTATCAGCATTTAGTTAGCTGGAAATAGTAGACAAATTTTCTCCATAGGTTAACATTAAGGTAAGAGAATCCAGTAGGATTAGTACACAGCAGCCTTAAGGCTTAAACCAATGTTTTAAAAATGAAAAAAAAGATATTGAAATGTATTAAAACTATCCACATTTGCAAGTAAAACCTTGTTCGTTTTCAATGAAATATATTTAAAGCTAAAATCATCGAAGTAAACACAGTTTATTTACAACCACCGATCATTGTTAAAAATAAACTTCAGAAAATTTCTAAAATTAATCATGTTAGCGAGTTGTCGTATTCGATTTCTTCAAGGGATTGGTGAAGGCACTGGATTTTTATAGTTGTGATGAATCATGCCAGCGGTTTCACTTCAATTGATGTGAAGAACTAATAAAGCCAATGGATTATAATAGTCGAGATGAATAATTTTGCTGACTTCTCGTATTTCATTCCTATGAGTGACTAGAGAAAGCATTTGTTTTTTTTAAAGTCAAAATTTATCATGTTAGCGAGTTTTGGTTTTTGTTAATCTGATATTTGATTCCTATGAAGGATTAGATTTCATTTTATTTTCTTCCCTCCTAAATTTTTCCAGGTCAAAATTTATCATGTTGGCGAGTTTTGGTTTTTGTCATTCTGATATTTATTCCTGTGAAGGATTAGATTTTATTTTGTTTTCTTTCATTGTAAATTTAATCTATAGTATCTTCTTAATTATTTTACATATGGTAAAAAAATAACATCCCTCTTTAAAGCTCATAAATAAGACTATAAGATGAGTGAATGAAGTTAGTTGAAAATTTCTCTAAACCGTCTTTTAACACAGAAAGCATGGAATTTTAATTAAAAATGATGATAGCAGAAGAGTTTGAAATTTTGCCGTCTCATGTTTGAAAATTGTTTGCAAACATAGTCCGTTTTTAGAACTTTTAAACAAGCAGAAATTATATTGCTAATTGAAATAAAAACATGGATTTATTGTATCAACTTTTTTTAACATGGATAAGAATTTTGAATTTCTATGAAGATAGGGGAATAATAGGAATTCACAGTAATTCCTATTATGTGATTGCTATGAAGGATTAGAGAAACCACTTGACTTTTCTAGGCAAGATGAATCACGTGGGGCAGTTCTCGTATTCGATTACTATAAAGGATCAGTAAAACCTTGAACTTTTCTAGTCAAGATGAAAACGTAGTTCATCTTGACTAGAAAATTGTATCGTTGAATTGTATCGTTACTTTGTTGAATTGTGTCGTTATTGTTTCAGAAAAGAAATGAGTTTTGTTCAAAATTTTAAAAAATAAAAGCAAATTCTGATTTTTTAAAATTGCTCTTAAGTTTATAATTTTTTTTGGTTTATGCCACCAAAAATTGTACAGATGAGCGTTACCCTGAATGACTGATATTGATGTGAGTACAAACCGTCTTCAAGAACAGTGGTACTTGTTCTATCGATCACAGTTTGAAGTTTAATAAAACGAAAATACTAAAACGAAAAAAAACATGCTTTAAATTTAAAGTCACTTGGAGAGTGACTATTCTGACAAATAGAAATAACTTCGGAGGTCAAGAACATCTGTTTTTTTTTCTGGCAGTAAACGGCCTTCTATTCACAATTGTTTATAAGATAATTTAAAACGAAAACCTTTATCACATTTTTTAAGGTTCTCTTTGTAGAAAAACTCCTTTAAGATGAAATATTTAAATCATTTTATTTAAAAAAAAAGCCTAGACGTATATACAAAGAGTAGGGTACGTTGTAAAGTTATAGAATTTGGTTCAGGGTTTTATTATTTGATTTCCATTAATCAAATGTGGCCGAGTGATTTAAACCTCGATTCAGGGGTTGGTGTTCAAGAGATGGCCGTAAGAAAAATTACTCGTTTAGATGATTCACGATGGTGAGTTCTTGTATTCGATAACTACGAGGAATTCTAGTATCTCCTAGTTGAGATGAATTCTGACGCGTTCTCTTATTCCCCTTTCTATCAGGACTTAGTGAAAACACTCGATTTTTCTAGTTGAGATTAATTGTGTTGGGGAGTTCTCGTATTTTTAATCCAATGAGGGATTGGTGTATATAATTGATTTTTCGAGTTGAGTTTAATGATGTTGGTAAGTTTTCGATAGTCATTCGATAACTTCGAGGGATTGAAGGCACTGGATTTGTGTAGTCGAGATGAATCATGTTGACGAATTCTCCCTTATAGGAGAATGACTATAAGAAACATTACTAGATTAGATAAAGGTTTCGTTAATGATTCACGAGGCTGAGTTCTTGTCTTCGATACCTACGAGGAATTCGCGAAGGCACTTGACTCTCTTAGTCGAGATCAATCATTTTGACGAGTTCTCTTAACTCCTTCCTATCAAGACTAAGTGAAAACACTTGAATTTTCTAGTTGAGATTAATCATGTTGGGAAGTTCTCGTATTTTTACTTATAAGAGGGATTGGTGAAGGCACTGGATTCGTGTAGTCGAGATGAATCATGTTGACGAATGCTCCCTTATAGGAGAGTGACCATAAGAAACACTACTAGTTTAGATAAAGGATTCGTTGAAGATTTATGAGGCTGAGTTCTTGCATTCGATACCTACGAGGAATTCCTGAAGGCACTTGACTCTCCTAGTCGAGATCAATCACTTTGGTGAGTTCTCTTATTCCCTTTCCTGTCAGGACTAAGTGAAAGCACTTGATTTTTCTCGTTGAGATTAATCGTGTTGGGGAGTTCTCGTATTTTTAATCCAATGAGGGATTAGTGTATATAAATGATTTTTCGAGTCGAGTTTAATGATGTTGGCGAGTTTTCGATAGCCATTCGATAACATCGAGGGATTGGTGAAGGCACTGGATTTGTGTAGTCGAGATGAATCATATTGACGAATTCTCCCTTATAGGAGAATGACTATAAGAAACATTACTAGATTAGATAAATGATTCGTTAATGATTCACGAGGCTGAGTTCTTGTATTTGATACCTACGAGGAATTTGCAAAGGCACTTGACTCTCCTAGTCGAGATCAATCATTTTGGTGAGTTCTCTTATTCCCCTTCCTATCAGGACTAAGTGAAAGCACCTGATTTTTCTAGTTGAGATTAACCATGTTGGGAAGTTCTCGTATTTTTACTCATAAGAGGGATTGGTGTATATAATTGATTTTTCGAGTCAACATCATGAGTCGAGATGAATGATGTTGGCGAGTTTTCGATAGTTATTCGATACCTTCGACAGATTGGTGAAGGCTCTCGATTTGTGTAGTCGATATGAATCATGCTGACGAATTCTCCCTCATAGGAAAATTCGTGAACATGAAATGTTGTTATCTCCTATGAGAGAGAATTCTTCAAATTATTTGATTCTTATGAGAGATTGATGAAGGCACTTGTATTTTCTAATTGTGATGAATCATGTTGGCGAATTCCCATATTCGATTACTATGAAGGACTAGTTGAGCCACTAGAATTCAGTAACTGAGATGAATCATATTGGTGAATTCTTGTGTTTCCCCTCCTGTCCCTTGTTGACAGTTGTGTCCCTTGGTGACAGCTGTGTTTCCCCTACTGTCCCTTGGAAGTGATTAGTGAAAGCACTTGATGCTTTCTAGTTATAGAGTATGATGTCAGCAACTCCTGCGAGGGGGGAAAGATCTTCACTTTAATAGGAATCAAGTTGGGAGAAGATCTTGTATTCGATTCCTATGAGGGATTTGTGAAAGCACTTGACTTTTCCAGTCTGGAAAGAATCCCGTTAGGGAGTTCTCGCATTCGATATCTGAAAGGAGTAGGTAAATGAACTTGCCATTTCTAGTTGATACGAATCATGTTGGCCATTTCGCGTATTCGATATTCAAGAGGGATTGGGAAAAGGTGTTTTCGTTTGTAATCAAAATCAATTATGTTGCAGAATTTTCGAATTCTATAACTTTGAGTGTAAAAGTCTATAAAAAATGGTAGTGTATAGGTAGGTAACTGTCATTTAGAATAGAATACCCCCAGCTCGAGAAATTATTGTTATAAGGGGAGGAACGAATACGGACTAATCCTACCATATACGAACCGTCTCCTTCAGAGAACTTTTAAAATAGCTGTTGTTAGGTAGCTCGAATTTTTTATGTTGTATTAATTAAACGGAACCATATAAAAATAAATCAAAGGATTTTAATATTAAAACAATTTAAACTGGTAAATCTATAACCTTGTTTTGCGGAATTTTTTTCCCTTTTTTTCTCTTTTTAGATATATTCATATCATTTTTATTTATTTACGTTTCCATGAATTTTTCCCAAATAATTTGCACGCAACTGAGATTTTACGTTTTTTTTCGCATGGTAAAGATAAATCCTAAATGTGCTAGAAAGCAAAATACGTTAAAAGATCTTTCGAATGTCGACTTTTCTCATGCAAGATTTATGAATCCAGAAGTGTTTACATTCGGTATCGGTAAAATAAAGGACTGCTATGCTTTTAAGGTACATTAAGTTCTGAATTACAAATGTGCAATAAAAATAAAAGCTCAGGATAAGACATGGCTTGAAGGCATTGGATGAAATTTTTTCCCTCTCAAAGAGGAAAAGTAAGAAGCTTTTGAATGTTTTGAAAGACCCCTAAATTTTGAGAGTTAAATTGCTTATATTTATGGGGTAGAAAGACATACACGATGATTTGAAATGACAAGAGCGTTATAAAAATAAAGTGAAAAATTAATGATTATTATTTTTTATCTCTCAATAATCTAGGAAAAGCATAGATCTTTGAAAGAATATCAAGCTACTTGAATGAAATAGAATTATATACAGGTACGTGTGTCCTTTTAAGATGTGAGATAGTTGTTCAGGTGCCCGATTTTCACATTGAATCACAAATACATTTCAAAGAATTAAGGACTAAGTTTTACATCTGGTTACTGTTTTACAAACTATTATCAAGGTCATCGCACTAAATTTTCATTTTTGCATTTATTGGTGAACATTAAGTAGAGGAATGCATTCATACCTATATTTGCAATTGTATTCATTGTCTGATTTGTTTAGATTAAAAATTTGAATTCATATGATTATAAACTGAATCACGAGGGAATATTCACATAAACAAAGAGATTCACTGGAAATGTTCTAATTTATGAATGCTCAGGGGGAATTAAATGAACAAGAAATTGCTCCGGAGTCTTTTGAAGAGCTGATTTTCTTTCCTTCTGAACACAACGCAATGTCCAAATCAAGGGAAGAGTAATGACGTCATGACATTTCTATGGACAAAAGCTAAAGAGCAAACACGTGAAAGGTTATCAATACGTTGACAAAAAAATTAAACCCGTTTTTATCTTGACAACACGATGTTAATCAAATTTGCTTAACTTGAACCTACAGAAAAGCAACTTACTTAACATTAAGATTAGTAAGGTTTTGAAACCTTCTACATGGCAAAGACGCTGTTCGACAGCAGGATACGTTGTTGTCGTCTGCCAGTGCGGGACTCTTGTCAATGAAGACGTTTACACTTTGAAAAGAAAAGACAAAACCTTTGTGCTCGAGGAATAAACAGGAAATTCAACGTAAATAAAGCACAAATAGCATTAAGGTACAATTTTGCATCCGGCCGTTTCGAAGCTGCAAAGGATCTTCTTTATCAGTGCAAAGAACTTAGTGGCAGCTGAAAAAGCCGAAAACGCCTTGGCTTTTTGAGCTGCCACTAAGTTCTTTGCACTGATGAAGAAGCTCCTTTGCAGCTTCGAAACGGCCGTATGCAAAATTGCACCTTACTGCTATTTGTGCTTTATTTACGTTGGATTTCCTGTTTACACTTTATCCGCGAGAATTGTTGGTTGATTTCAATGAGGGATCCGTACAGCTGAACCAACACCAATCTCTGGTTCCATCTCAATTTCGACAGGGACCCCTAAGGGTGACATCTGGAGCCCTGGTACCTTCTCCCCCCCCCATTGACTTCATAGAACAGTACACGATATAAATTTATTATTTTGAATGTTATATATGGTCAAAATATTAGGAGTTAAATTCGAAGAGTGCCTATACATGTTCAGGATTTTTCCCTGAACATGTCTAACTTCATGCATTTATGTATATATATATATATATATATATACATACATATACACTCATGGACAAAAAAATTAGCGCACCAAGAAATAATTGCGGGATCGTAACGAAACTTGCAATGAAGGTACATGTCGAGGAGATATGCAAATGGTTAGAAATGCAGCGTGATTGCGAATTACGTATAGCCGGTAGAGGGCGTTGAACATCGTACTCTGTGGAGTACAAAACAGGTAACCAAAGCTTGTTTGAGTGTGTTGAATCATTTACAAAGGAAGAGCTGAGATAGACATGCCATTACGTCGTGTTCGAAGACAATATAAGCAGTTGTCGCAGTTTGAGAGGGGGAGAATCGTCGGGATGATGGAAGCTGGGTGGTCAGCTAGGCGAGTAGCTCGTCAATTAGGCCGCTCTGATTGTGTTTTGAGGAGGTGTTGGGACCAGTGGACCCGAGAGATGTCATGTACACGAAGACCAGGCTCAGGACCCCCTCGACAGACCAGTCGTCGAGAAGACCGCCACATCGTAAGAAATGCACGCGTACAGCCAACTGCTTCATCGGCCGCCATCAAGGCACAGGTAGCACCTTCACTAGGGGCCTCTGTGTCTTCTCGAACCCCACGAAGGCTCCTGGCTGAAGGACAGTTGGTATCGCGGCGTCCATTACGTGTGCTGCCCTTGACGCCCACCCATCGACGCCTCCGTTTGGAGTTTTGCCTCTCACGAGGAAACTGGACTGCAGCGGAATGGAACCAGGTCGTCTTTAGCGACGAATCCAGATTCAATCTCGGCAGAGATGACAATCGTGTTCGTGTGTGGAGAGCCCGTGGTGAACGCTTCAATCCTGCCTTTGCTGTACAGCGACACATCGCTCCCACAGCTGGTGTGATGGTATGGGGTGCCATTGCCTACAATACACGGTCAGCCCTAGTATTGTTCCGTGGCACCATGACAGCCCAGTGGTATGTTCATGAAAACCTGCAACCACATGTGTTGCCACTCATGCAACGGCTCCCAGGAGCCATTTTTAAACAAGACAATGCTCGGCCTCATACAGCAAGGGTGTCACAATACTGTCTCCGCACTGTTACTACCCTTCCTTGGCCTGCCCGATCCCCAGATTTGTCTCCAATCGAGCATGTCTGGGATCATTTGGGACGACGAGTTGGGCATCCCACGAGTTTGAACGAACTAGAGGCAAGGTTACAGCAAATATGGAACGAAATGTCTCAAGACATCATACAGAACTTGTATGACTCAATGCCCGATCGTATCGCATCGTGCATTCGCGCTAGAGGGGGTCCAACGGAGTATTAACTCCTCCGTTCTTTTGCCTTTTTCTCTGAAATAAATTATCCTTTGTCTTTGATTTTCTTATCATTTACTTATATCAAAGTAGTCATTACGTATGTAAAATTTCGTTTCATTTTGACGACTCCTTCTTGGTGCGCTAATTTTTTTGTCCATGAGTGTATATATATATATATATATATACATATATATATATTGTCCGCCAATAGTACAAGATATTATTTAAACCGTTTTGAGTGTTAAATATAAGCATATTATGAGAGTTAAGTTCTAAGCGAGGTTGAATATGTTCTCAGATTATCTCCCTTTTGTAGGGATCCTACACCCCAAACCTTGAAAAAGGTGGAGGAATGACTATGTAAAATATCGAATGAATTTACTTGGAGTTTAACTGCATGCATATAGAGGCAAGTGCAAAAAATATGTGAATTTCTTCAAAACGATAATATGAGTCGTTTCTATATACTTCTTTTCGGCTGGCAGCCTCGAGACATATTATTTCCTTTACCTCCTCTAACATTTGGAAAAGAAAACTTTACGATACAGCCGCTAAAAGAAAAGAAAAAACTTTCTCATGAAAGGCCATCCCAAACAAAAGTTGGTAAGGAAACTCATGGGAACAGTATTTTTGAAAGTCGTTTGGGTGTGGCAGTCTGTGATATTGCTCTGTTGAAGCGATTTCCGGAACGTTCATGATTTGAAGGAGGCGTGTAAATGCCAGTCTCTATTGGATGATGGAAAATTTTTTTTGACATCAGACAGTCCGAAAGGTCGTCTCTGAATTGTACAGGAACAGTGAAATCTACAGATAAAAAATATCCAAGTATATGAGTTTAGATTTTGAAACATACGAAACTCTTATTTTAAGATTATATTCATTGCGTGATACACGTACACACTTATATGTCTATTATAATATTTTGCATACATACATACATTATATATATATATATATATATATATATATATATATATATATATATATATAATATAAATATATATAATATAAATATATATATATATATATATATATATATATATATATATATATATATATATATATATATATATATATATATATATATATATATAATATAAATATATATAATATAAATATATATATATATATATATATATATATATATATATATATATATATATATATATATATATATATATATATATATATATATATATATATGTGTGTGTGTGTGTGTGTAAGTATCTGTATGTGTGCGAGCATGCATATATATATATTTGTACATACAGTTTTGAATATTTATAACGACTTCTTATATCATACTAGAAGAGTTTCTTTATTTACGTAAAATATAGTCAATTCAAATAAACAAAAATTTAAATTCAAGCATAGACTGCTAAATCACTTTAACATAAAAGATAACCTGCAAAGAAAACATAAAACATTTTCAATAGAGGATAGCGCAGAAGCTTCATATCCCCATAATGAAAAAAATACAAATAAATAATCCAACAGAGATAGATAAAAATAATACGAATATAGACAAAAAACAAACCGAAATCAAGCACTCTAGGCATCCACGCACCAACGGCAAGATTCTGCATAAGTACCGGAACTGAACCATAAAACAACATAGAGGTAACCGACAGATCTCGTCATCAGGGAGCCTAACCAAATCAGTTACCTCAAGGGGAACTTTCTGAATAGGATGCAGGTAAGCCCAAAAGACATCCCAAGGCCCCGAGTCCCCCAAGGAAGCAATAAGTCAAAAGATAATGAAAAGACAAACACAACTTACAGTATGGGCTCAACGCACCGTACATACTGTAAGTTGTGTTTGTCTTTTCATTTTCTTTTGACTTATTGCTTCCTTGGGGGACTCGGGGCCTTGGGATATCTTTTGGGCTTACCTGCATCCTATTCAGAAAGTTCCCCTTGAGGTAACTGATTTGGTTAGGCTCCCTGATGACGAGACCTGTCGGTTACCTCTATATTGTTTTATGGTTCAGTCCCGGTACTTATACAGAATCTTGCCGTTGGTGCGTTGGTGCCCAGAGTGCTTGATTTCTGTTTGTTTTTTGTCTATATTCGTATTATTTTTTTATCTATCTCTGCTGGATTATTTATTTCTTTATTTACATAACATATAATTGAATACCTGGGGAATCAAATCCGAAATTTCCTGACTACATTTCTCTTAACGTTAGGCTTTCCGTAACTTGCGTGAAGGTGTTTTACAGACTCACTAATTATTTTCCCTGATGATCTTCACATTTTCTCCGTCTGAGGTTAAAAAATTACTCAGTTTGTACCCAGGTCACTACAGCGATCACTGTAGCCTTAATCTAGAATGCTAATTAAAAGCATTAGTAATCTTAAAGGCTATCAGTCTTCTTTTAGGCATTCTTATATTACTAACAATTCAAACTCTTTGAAGAATCTAAGGCAGTGATTCTCAATCGGTGTCTTTAGGGTACTGTGAGATCGGCAAGGGGTACCGCGAGGAATTTTGGATAAGCAAAAAACTTTGTAGGGCTCACCCAAAATAAGTATTAAGTTGAATGAATTACTCTCACGCTCGACAGATCGTGACTCAAATCGATGAACTTGTACCTGATGATGAATTAGCTACCCTCACGCTTACAGCAGTTAGACTTGTAATCAAACATTTGTGCTCTAAGCATCAACGGTTATTGTCGAAACTTTTTTATTCTATTACAGTATTTGTTGCTTATTTCTTTTAATAAATGAATAAATCAGCAGTAGAGGTATATATTTGATCTTAAATTGAACACATTCCTGAAATATATTCCACTTTAATTTAACGTTCGTTTCGTATATCTTTTAATAAATGAATAAAATCAGCAATAGAGGAATTTATTTGAACTTAAATTTAACATGTTCCTGAATTATATTCCACTTTAATTTAACGTTTGTTACGCCTATCTTTTAATAAATGAATAAAATCAGCAACAGAGGAATTTATTTGAACTTAAATTTAAGACTTTCCTGAAATATATTCTACTTTAATTTAACGTTTGTTACTTATATCTTTTGATAAATGAATAAAATCAACAATAGAAGTATTTATTTGAACTTAAATTTAACACGTTATTGAAATATATTCCACTTTAATTTGACTTTTAAAAAATTGAAAAAAAATAACATTCTTACAAGGGGGCCTCAAGTTTCTAATCTCATGCCCAAGGCTACTGCAAACATATAAAGGTTGGGAATCCCTGATCTAAGGAGTAAATTGCCAAGAATTTACCATAATAAAACTATGAAAAGATTTAATGATCAAGTGCCAACATAAACAATCACCTACCGTAACGACACGATCTTTTTGATGAGTCTAGGGAGTAAATTGCCAAGAGTTACTAAACTTATTAGAACTGTGAAAAGTTTGAAGAGCTTGAAGGAAGTGATGATCGTTACTATTGATCCAAACTGATTTTTGAAACTGAGGAGTAGTTTGCAAAAAATTATCGTATATATTAGAAATCTGATTTTAATGTATTGGTTTAATGGCTTATAGCTGACAAATCAATGATCCTTATTAACGATCCAAACACTTTCACGAAACTGGTAATTTAATGACTTATCATAAATAGTAGAATCATGGAAATATTTAATGTTTAGGAGATGGTAAAATCAATTATCGTAACTAAGGATTAAAACTTTTATCAAACTTAAGAGTAAATTGCAAAGAATTATTGTATATGTTACCGGCAATGGGTGAAAAGCAGGCACTGCATGTAAGAGTACACGATATAAATCGCATTGTATAAATGCCTAGGAAATCTATACAATGCGTGGCGTTTTTAGGCACAGCCTGAAATGACTGTGTTATTTTAATATGCTATATACTTTCCCCAAGCATTGTATATACTACCTAGACTTTATACAAAATGACAAGTACAATTTAGGCAAAGTATGAAACAAGAACCACGAAAAGGCCTTTATTGAAAATACGCATACAAAAATGAAAGAAGAAATACGAAATAAAATTCAGAACTTTCTTACTGGAAAAAATACGAGAAAAAAGACCATTATTGACTTACTTGTTACAACAAGAAAGTCTAGAACGTTTTAATTGTACTTAATTGTCTTTTTCTCACAAGAGCACTTCCTATTTTAACATTTGGTCTTTCATATACACTTCACGAATCTTTGTCCTCTTCCAGGGCACTAAGCGATAGCAGCTAATAGAAGAGTTATGCCAGGGTCAAGAACGTCTTCAACTCTGAGTGAGTCTTTTGGACATACAAAGTGAATTGTGATCTGGAATAGAACTGGTACAATATTTCTTGATCTGTTCCAAGTCGGTAAAAACCGTATTCTGTCCCACTCATAACCACTGCAAACATATTGCACAATTCAGCTGTTCCTTGTCGACGTCAGGAATAGGAAATTGCATAGCGGCCCACAAATATGCAGTTTGAAAGCCCTAGTCTTTATAAGTGGGGCGATATGTATTCCTTCATTCCACAGTTCAGTTTTTTCATATTGCTTCAAGTACCGGTTTAGGTGAACGCCGAAAGTCACGTTCTTTGCCACATGACAATGAAAACGTCCAAGGCTGGAGTATTTCACACCTTGCCAGTTTGCCTTTTGGCATTGCATAGGATGCCTAGGAAATGTGTGAAATATTAAGAGCATCATACTTTGACGTCCAATTTCGGGCAGTCCATAGATTTTTTAGTCATTCTATATGCTGCCCAATTTCACACTCTGACGGTAACGTATATATTAATACTCAGAAAATATTTAATGGTGAAGAGCTTAAAAGAAATAATGATCCTCACTAACGATCCAAATACTTAAAGAAAATTAGGGAGTAATTTGCAAAGAATTATCGCATATATAGAAGTCTGAAAATACGTCTGAAAAACATTTAGGAGCTGAGGCAGTAACAATATAAACACTTTGATAGTTTTAAAGTAGTAAACTGCAAAGAATTATTATGTATATTAGAACTCTGGAAACATTTAATGCTTAGGATCTTGGAAGAAATAATTATTTCTTATAGTTATAATTATCCATAATAAAGAGTCAAACACTTTAAAAAACCGAGGGGTAAGTTGCATGAAATATGTAAATTAGAGCTCTGAAAATTTTTAATAGTTAGAATATTGAAATAAATTATTATCTATAATAACGAATCAAACACTTTAATGAAACTGAGGAGTAAATTGCATGAATTATTATGTAAATTAGAGCTCTGAAAATATTTATTACTTGGGATATTGAAATAAATTATTATCTATAATAACGAGCCAAACACTTTAATGAAACTGAAGAGTAAATTGCATGAATTACCATGTAAATTCGAGCTCTGAAAATTTTTAATATTTAGGATAGTGAAATAAATTATCTATAACATCGAGCCAAACAACACTTTAATGAAACTGAGGAGTAATTTTCATGAATTATCATGTAAATTAAATATCTGAAAATATTTAATGCTTAGGATATTGAAGGAGATAATTAACCTCAATAGCGAACCAAAGACATTTAAGGAAATTGAGGAATAAGTTGTATGAATTATCATGTAAATTTGAGCTCAGAAAATTTTTCAATGATTGGGAGCTGACAGAATAATAATCCAAACACTTTAGAAGGAGTAAATGATTGTATATTTTAGTACTTTAAAAATATTTTACCGTCACGAACTGAACGAAATTATTTTTCTTATTAACTACCCAAATACACTGATGACACTAGGGAGTCATAGGACCAACCAGAAGGAACAAGGAAACAGCATTTGTTGTGCTGAATGAACATCAGGTGCAAAGATATTTTACCATGTTCGCATGTAGCCAATGGCCGACTAAGTTTTTAATATAAATACTATATATTTACAACCAATTCTTGCTTTGGGACGTTTTTCATCCTCTCGCGTTATAGAAAAAAAGAGCTAGAAACCAACACGAAATTCAATTTAGAGAGGCGTAATATTTAACATTGTTACCAGATAGGGTTTTAAACTTTTGATTAACGCACTGCAAATTTCTCCCGCTAAGTGCAACGATGGATAAAGTGACAAACAAGAGCAGAGGAATATATTTTCACTCTACCCTTTCCCTCAGCAGCAGGCGGTCTTTCCTCCTTCTACGCTTTTAGTTTGCAGGTTATTAGCCTGTTTTACAAGTTTTTCCATTTTAATTTCTACTTTGGACAAGGGGTTTAAAAATGTACTATAGAGCTTGTGTCAAAAAAGTTGCCGAGATCCTTCACGCAGATAAAGAGTTAATAATTTAGTAAAGAGTTATAATGAAGCCTTAAATTAGAGGAAAAAAAATTGTGGAATGCTTGTAAAATAATTTGGTGTCAAGAAGTTTTACACTTTGGGACATTTTACGTGTAAAAAAAATGCAAATAATATTTTTAAATTTAAATTATTCGGGGAAAAAAATCTGGTGTAGTGTGATTTGAACACTCATAAATTCCTTTGGTGGACGAAATTTATAAAATGAATCCTGTTGCAAGGTGCAGAAAACGTCGGGCTATCTGAAAAATACCATTTCTATTGGATTATCAGCATTTATGCAGCTCTAAATAGTGGGCAGATTTTCTCCATAGGTAATGGTATGTAACAAGTACCATCCAAGTATGTAAATGAGATTTATACTTGCTATGGGGTGTTGGTCGGGTTTTCGAGAGCTCTTGTTTGGAAGTGTTTTTGATAGTTATTATTGTTTAAATGTATATTTTCTGTGTATATTCGTTAATTACTTGAAGTGTGGAGTACGTGGTTACAAATTTTATTATTGTGTGACTACTTATTATCGAATTATCAGGACTTTGAAAAAAAAGCACTATTAGGACTGGCTGGTGACGGCGAAGGGCTTTGAGAGCCGCGGCTATAGAAGCGTTCGGGGTCCGCCCGGGCGTTGAAGATTCACGTGTCAAGGGCGTCTGAAGGTCGTATAAACAGCTATTTTTTCCCGCAGCCGTGACATAATTAGTCGGCAGCGGCTCGTGCCATTCTGCGTACTCGGCTCCTTCTGTCACTTGGATTACTGGAAGTTTAAATGGATCGTTCTGTATTATGTTAAATCTATTTGCCAAGGTAGGTCAGACCTTTTTGTTGTATTGTATTCTGTATATTAGAGATTTCTGTGTATTGGGTGACTCGAACGAGCTGTTCGAAATCTCTCCTTCAAATTGTAGGAGTCATATACATAAACAGGGCTGTAATTGCAATAGTTAATTTATTCACAGCATCTGGTATAATTTTACAGAAGGTAATAACGTTCAGGTGGCATAATCATTTGTTTGTAGAGTAGTACGATTGGTTAACATGATTGGTTGACATGAGTGATAAAAACAAACCTAGAACTAGAACTAATGTATCTGGAATGGTGCTTCGTAATGTGAGAGCAGAGGATATGTAAACACCGAATATCGGAAAGAATGAAAAGAAACAAAAATCTGGAATTGTTAGTAAAGGAGCAATGGAACCAAAACCAGATAGCGAAATATGCGTAGAAGAGGCTGAAATTTGTATGCCGAGCAGATCAAAGATCTATAAAGGGTCAAAAGATAAAAATAAACAGGGCTTAGGAACACCAGAGGCGTTAATTCAAAAAGAGGAGGAAATTAGAGTGCTGGTTAGAGCCACTATAGAGGATATAGATTCAATAATGGGAGATAGTGAACAAGACAGCATGATAAATAAAATGCCCACACAAACTACTAAAGATGACGTGGAAAACCAAGAAATTGTTGAGCTAGAAGTACCAGTGCAGAGTATAGAAGGTAGTTCAACAGAGGAGGGAGAGAGAGATAATGAAAGGGTAATACACAAAGAGGAATTCGCTGACAGAGACAATGCAGTAAATATGTTGCATGAAAAGATGCAGATAACAATTACAAATAGTAAATGTTCAACATTACACAAAAGTAAATTACTTGCAGAAGTGAACAGCTTGGTGGGCCTATTTAGGAGTCAACAATGCCATACGCAATATGTCAGAGGCATGTACCAGGAACTACAGAAGAGTAGAATGAAAGAGTTGAAACTTATGCAGATAAATTAAAAAAGAGAGTTACTGATAGATCCAGAAGTAGATCTAGAAAAAGACAAGACGAAGCTGTACATGTTGTTACAATTGTGCCTAAAACTGAACAAGATTCAGAGGTAACAAAGTCAGTAGTACAAAGTGAAATAGACCCAGTAAAAATTAAAGTAGGAGTAAAAATATTTAGGAAAATTAGCAGAGGTGGGGTAATTATAGGCACTGACAAAGAAGAAGACCTAGAAAAAATCATGATGGAAATTAAGGACAAAGACAAATTAATCAGAAACTACAAAATAGAAAAGCCAGCAAAGAGAAGGCCTCAGGTGATAATATATGGAGTAACTGAAAAGCTGGGAAATGAAGAACTATGCGACAAACTTGTAGAACATAATGAAATTGAAGAGTTGAAGAATGGTGAAATAAAAGTGATAAGGAAATACAAAGCAAGAGAAGGAGAAAACGTAATAGCTGAAATGAACGGAGCACCTTTTAAAAATATAATGAAAGAGAAAAAACTTAAATTAGGATGGAGACGCTACAGTATTAGAGAATATTTACAACCTAAAATATGTTTTAATTGCTACCGAGGAGGATATATTGCAAGATTTTGTAATAATGACAAGATATGTAGGGGGTGCGGTGTTAAGGAACATGAAGTAAATTGTAAATTTTAAATTGTAATTTTAAATTGTAAATTTTATAATACGAAGAATGAAATAAAAATCGCAACAAATCGTAGTCCCACCGATAGGACGTGCCGATATTATTGCACGGAGGTGGGAAAGTTACAAAGCAGAACTGACTATGAGTAATTTTAATATGTTTCTTTATAAATTCGCCCATTTAAATTTAAATAGATCTTTTCTTGCTGCCATACAATTCGCTGAGGATATTATTCATCAGCGAATTGAATTTGTTTCCATAAATGAGCCCCATGTTGTAATAGGAGATAGAGATCATATTATAAATTTACCTAGTACGCACTGGCATGTGTCTAATGAAAAATAACCAAAAGTTGCCCTCTTGGTCAATAGGAAATTTAAATATATGAATGTTTTCATATCAGATTGCCTTGTTACAGTCAAAGTGTTTTTAGCCAATTTAGAACTTGTTATCATTTCCTTGTATCTTCCGCCATCTCCAAACGAAGATATGGAGCATACAGAACCACAATTGTCACAATTACATATGGTTATCGCTAAGCATAAGAAAAGCAGAATACTAATACTCGGCGACTTTAATGCAAAATATACGTTATGGGATCAAAGAAGAACAAATGCAAGAAGAAAGGCTATTTTGGATCTGATATTACAATATAATGCAGTGATACATAATACTCCTAATAGTAAACCTACCTATAACGGGCCTTTCGGGCAAAGTTGGATTGATCTTCACATAACCATAGGGATTTCAGGAGAGGAAATTAAGAAATGGAGGGTCAGTGATGATTTCACATTAATGGATCATAATGCTATTATGTTTGAATTAGAAATAGGAAGGAATATACAGGGACTTATAGAGAAAAAATATGAACTCAAAAAGTTAAACTGGATGACATTTAGGGGAGATTTAAAGAAAGAAATTAATATAATTTCAGAAAAGCTAGATAATTTTTCCTCAAGAGAAGTTTTAAGTGAATTAAACACAATTATAGTTGAATTATGTGAAAAGCATAAGAAAAAAGGTGGGAGAATTCAAAAGAGGGCCTATTGGTGGAGTGGGTCCCTGGCTATAAAAAGAAGCAAAGTCAGAGCTTTACGAAGGATAGCGCAGAGGGAGAGTGATATAGTGGAAAGACAGAGGAAAAAGCTAATATTCAAGGCTGAAAGAGCGTGCTATAAGAGAGCGTTAAAAGAGGCCAAAAAGAGGTCATTTAGGTCATTTAGTGATTTTATTCAGAATCTTACAGTTAAAGATACGCATGGTAAAGTTAACTATATCATTAAAGATAAGAAGCAAAGTGTTATAGCTAGTATTGTTGATTACGAGGGTGTCATACATGAAACAGAAGATAATATTGAAAAGGCACTTACATCGTATCATTTTAAGACTGAAGAAGATACTGAACTGAATGTCGTTGATGATGAGAGGGAAATTGAAGATAATGAAATAACGAAACGAGAAGTAGACTTAATTCTAGAGGAAATGCCAATGAATAAAGCGCCTGGCTATGATGGGGTCACTTTTAGTATAATTATGGAAATTTATAGGGCAGATAGAAACTTCTTATGGAAACTCTATAATAAAATCTGGAAAGAAATGAAGTTTCCAGCAGTTTGGAAAATAACTAAGGTTATTTATTTTTTAAAGGATGGAAGGGATCCAAAGAGCCCATCTTCATATAGACGAATTTGTTTGCTGTTAATATTGGGTAAGGTGATGGATAAAATAATAACCAAAAGACTGGTTTATCACCTAGAAAGCAATGGAATTATCTCTGATAACCAATTTGGTTTCAGAAGGAACATAAATACCAATACGGCACTACACAATTTAAAAGGAATAATTGAGGATAATAAAGCTAGACAGGAACATACCTGTATACTGACTACTGATATAAGTAACGCTTTTAATTCAGTCTGCAAAAATAGCATACTGAATTAAAAGCGCTTTTAATTCAGCCTTTAAGCTTTTGTCAAAAGTTTAAAGGAATTAAAAATAAGTAAGAATCTCTATAATATAATAATTGACTACTTGCAAGATAGGAAGATTAAACTAAGAAATAATGATCTAATGGATTATAATATTGGTGTTCCTCAGGGGTCTTCCCTGGGACCTATTCTTTGGCTACTGGTAATTAACCCGCTGTTACAAAAGGAATGGGAAGAGGCAAACATTAAAATGCAAGTATTTGCTGACGATCTGATTTTTACAATTAGCAGTAAGGTATCTTATAAATTTACTCAATATGCGACAAAGATCTTAGACTTGTGTCTAGAATGGGCAAATAATAATAAATTAAAATTTAACACGGATAAATGTTTCTACACGATAATAGCTTTTAAAAGGCAAATCAAACGCAAACCAACAATCAAATTGGGTATGCATGGGATTAAATATTGTAAAGCAGTAAAGTATTTGGGTATACTCTTGGATAAAGACCTAAATTTTATACAACATCTTGTGGAAGTACAGGAAAAGGCTCTTAGAGTGATGTACAGTCTGGCAAGGTACAGTAAGAAGACTTTAGGATTCCAGGCCCAGTATATTGAAAGAAATATATAAAGTAATAATAGAAAAAATTATCCTTTATGGGGCTCCATTCTGGTTCAAGAATACAGTAAGACAAAACAATTTATTAAATAAAATTCAAAGACCTTTCTTACTGAGCACTACAAAATGCTATAAAATTGTTTCAAAGAATGCATTGGCCGTACTGGCAGGTTGTATGCCTTTAGATCTCAGAGCTGAAATTGATTACAAAATGTTTGAAATATATTACAAGGAACAAGGAATAAAAGTTATGGATATAAAATTTAGCAAAAATAATTGCGAATTGGCGAACAGATCTATAAAACGTGAGACTGACTTATGGACAATAAACTGGACAGTTGATTTAATTCCAATTACTGATATTAATTATTACACGGATGGCTCCCGCATGAATGGAAAAACTGGGGCAGGTATTAATAAATATATTAAGGATTTAAAAGTATTGGAAATAAAACAAAGGCTATCTGATAATGCGAGTTCCTTTAGTGCTGAACTGTATGCAATACAACTGGCTATTGAAGATGCTATTGGACAAGGTCATAAAGCAATTGATATATATTCAGACTCACGTAGTTCGTTACTGGCATTAAATACACTTAGTTTTAAAAGTGAGATCGTGGATAACATCAAAAAATTTGTTCAAACTTCGGGACTTAATGTCGCACTACATTGGATAAAAGCGCATATTGGGATTGATAAAAATGAAGCTGTTGATCAGACTGCAATAGAAGCAACTAAATTGGAAGTAATAAATAAAGAAATTAAATGGACTAGAAACCAAGTAAAAGCAAAATTCTTTTAAATGGCGGAACACGTCTGGCAAGATAGGTGGAACAATACAATTGCTGGAACTAGAGTAAGAGAAATTTTTCCTCAAGTTAAAACTGACAGGGTAAGTGCAGATTTTTACATAAACCAAGCAATCACAGGACATGGGTCATTCGGTAGTTATCAAAACAGGTTTCACGGAAAAAGTAGCACTTGCTCTTGTGGTTCTGAACAATCGGTGGAGCACTGTATAATAGTATGAAGTCAATTTAATAATATACGCAGAGGCTTACCTACCAATATTGATATCTGGAATAAGAATAAGTTTTATAATGATTATTACTGTAGAAGAGCCATAAGAAAAATTGTTATGGCCCTTATGGCTGTTCATTATCCGATTTCATAGTTATTCTATTTCGTTGTGTTTTACACAATTAGCACAAGTACCCCCCCCCCCCCTCCCCCCGTTAATTTTTTTTTAACGCATAACCGAAAGGTTAGGTCATTTATATATTTGTATCTTTCTCCAAAGGGAAAAAGAAGCCGAGATCTTTCACGGTAGATAAAGAGTTAATAATTTAGTAAAGAATTATAATGAAATATTAAATTAGTGGAAAAATTTGTGGAATGTTTGTAAAAAAATTTGGTGTCAAGAAATTTTACACCTTGGGACATTTTTCGTCTAAAAAACTGCAAATAATATTTTTAAATTTAAATTATTCAGGGAAAAAAAATCTGGGGTAGTGTGTTTTAAACGATCACAAATTCGTGGGCAACACTTGCGCTATTGCCCAAGCGTGACGTCATCAGTCCAATTTATATTTAATTTCCTCCTTTATTTTTTGTATTACTGTCTATTATCTTAACTACTTACTTAATCTTATCCCTTTTTCTTAATCTCCTTTGCAAGATTTTTAGAGTCCTTGGATATACGATTTCTGCTCTTTCCAAGGTTTATAACAAAGGAACCATGTTGTACAGCTGTTATATTTGGGTGTAATCGTCGCATAGATGCATTGGGTATAAATACAGTTATTTATGTGAAAGGTATTACCCATTTATATAACGGTAACACTCACGCTATTTCACACGAGTGATGTCATCAGTCCAATTTATATTTAATTTCCCCCTTTTTGTGTTACTGCTTATTATCTTAACTGTTTACTTAATCTATTTTTTTCTGTGTGTGTACGTCTTTTTATTCAATCAAAACAAATAAAATGTAGAATAAAATATTACAAATAAATAAATAAAAATCCAGATAAATATTATAAAAATACAAATAATATAGAATTGAAAAAATAAAAATATTAAAATTTAATTAAACTATTTTCTGTGTTTTCTAGCCTTTTATGTTTCTCTAACTTCTAATCAACGACTCCTAGTTATAGTTCATTTAATATTAACTCAGCATAATAATCCATTGTAAAGTAATTTTATCTTAAAACATCTACTAACCATTTTTACGAGCACCGTTATCAAATGAATCACAGTCATCACTGGAGTTAAAGCCTTTGGCCCCGGTACTCCGAAAAGAGCCATAACAGTGGTATCTCTCTGGGTATTAAGGCCATATGCAGTGTATACAATACCCTGATTTTACTATAATTGTGCCCAATAGCTGATAAAATAGCAATTATACTACTGTATGAATACCATCAGAGGTCTACTTTGAGTGCCCAGTGGTAGAAATCTAAAAACGGTATTTTCTTTTCTTTTCTAGCTATATGGAGGTTGGCAACAGTTAGTCTTCCCCTATAACACATCCAATGGTGAATCCAAAGCATGAATGATGTGAATATGATGTACTTCGCAAATCACACGCGTTCCCTCTCTCACACATGCACCGACATATAGCATATGTGCACGTACATAAATGTAACTAAGAAGATATTTTGAATGCATTTGGTATAGCAATCCAAGTGCTGACCTTGAAAATTCAGGTTGTTTCAAAAAGCATACAACTTTGCAGAAACTAAAGAATAACTCTTAAGACCCACAAAAGCTGAGTAAGCATGGAAATATTGGTGAAATACCATGAGGTTTGGTTCTCTAATTCAATTTATCAAATGATAGCACTAGATATTGACATGTATCACATGTTTTGAAAATGGTCCCATTCGATAGTGTAGAGGGATCACGTTTTGTGTAACGAAGTCCGCAACGCAAAGGAGATTTCACACAGAATTACAGAAAGAGACGCACGTGTCACGAATACTTATTCTTAACTTGCAATTTGTAGGTTGAATTCAGTTCATAAAATACAACCCCCTTTATTTTAGTCAACAAATAAATTTGAAAATATTAGATTATCCCTAAAATGGAGCAACCTTTCTCAGAATAAAGTTACCAGCACGTGTATGCGTCTATATGGCAACCTTTGGCATTAACCCAACTGGTTAGTTGCTTGCCAACGCGCCAGTTTGGCGTGCTTTCAAAAGGTTTGTCCAGACTGGTTCGCAAGGGTCAGAGACTCGACGACGTGACTTCTCGACTGTGTGTGTTTTTATTCTGCTCGCCTTTTCCTTTGTTCAGCGGACATGCTGGAAAAGCAAATGTTCTTGTATTTCAATATGTGAGTTCTTTTGTTTTCCATCTTCATTTTGTGACCATGCATTTTTTTTTAGTTATGTGTATAATTCAATAAATTCATCTGAAATGCTATTCGTATGAGTCAGGCCTTTCTTAGTGTTAATTTGGTACTTTTCCGTTATAAGCACTACGCTTGCCGCATTTTTAATCTTGGCGACGCACAGACACAACACACCGTATTGGCGAATAAAATAACTCAAAATAACTCCGGATGTTACTCAAACGTTGCCTGCTCATCTTTAGGCAAATTCCATGTTTTAAAATCCATAAAAAAAATACAGCCCGATTTCCTGACGGATTCTAAATTCCTTACAAACTAAAGTAGGCGTATTTAATTACGGAATTCCATGAAATCTGTTTATCGTCATGATCACGATAATAATCGTCCTCATATCGTCTCGTGATCCTTGAATCTCACGATTTGTGTAGTATTTTAGTATTGCAATTCGACAATGATTTGTGTGATTACATCGCGTTACTTTTCTCTCGCTGCGGCGATTTTTAAAACTGCGCCAAACTGGTGTCAAATCAATTGTAGTGCTTATAACGGAAAAGTACCGTGAAGGGAATGTGTTTTATAGTAGTGCAGGATATGTTCAATATTTCTTTCAGGCCATTTCTTTTACTTACAGTTTAGGTGGAACCATCACCTTATTAAGTATTCACAACGCTGTAAATTTTCGTACTTCACTATACATTATGCCATTTTAGTCTACAATGTTAAGTTTATTTCTGATGTTAGCATTTTCCGTTTATAGCACGTGGCGCCATTTGCACGTACTACTGTGAATGCGTAATTTTTAGCATAGCTGTTATTCATCTAGTGTTAATATTCTCTGTTCGTCACGATTAATACTTATTTCTCGCCCTAATGTTAATTCTGAATTCCGTTGCATCAATTATAACTTCACCCATTACAATTTTAATGGCTTCCACCACTCACATTATTCACAACAACTTATTCTATCACAACAGTTTCTTTATATTTCGCAACAGTTTATATATATTACGCAACAGTTGGTTTAGTGGCTTTCACTTATTTTATCGCAATAGTATCTCTTTATATATTTCGCAACTCACACGGTATACACGAGGCACAATTTTGAGGAAACAAGCTATCCGGGGTCCAAGACTAGCTAGACTTTTCAACGATGTTGTGGAAAAAGTTCTGTAAAGTTTCAACAGAGACAACGTGAAATCAAATAATACTTACTTCTCGAACAAAGTGAGATAAAAATTAGAACAGGACAAAAATATAAAAGCATAAGGAATTTTTTCAGTTAGGATGAGCTTTGCACCATAATTACTACTGCCATGGATTGAAGTTTTCGATAATATGCTCTACCGCTCGTGGAAGAATATTGATTATAAGCAGGAATGAAGCAAACTTTTTAAAGGTAGTCATATCATATTTTAAGGGTAACGCTACATGAGGGCATAGTCATAAAAATTGCCCATCTATCGCTATTTACCTTTTTGGTGTAATTCTAGGTTGTTTACACACTTTTGAAACACTCTGTATCGTAGCTATTAGTTAAAATATATTTTGCTCTTTAACTAATTACATTTCACTTCTTTTCTAAAAAATATAATCTTTTATTCAATTTCCATTTAAAATTTGAAAACTATATATTGTAATGTATTTTATTACTCACATTTTCTGTTAGCGAAACATTATATGGGGTTCTTTTTCTTACATAACACGTTCTACCGGCTGCAATTCTTCAATGATATTCCGTTTTCCTGGGTTCGTTAGGATTGAATGAGAATATCTTCAGAAAGTTCACACAAAATAAATTTCTTATTTTGTAAATTCTTCAGGCTTATACACAAATTAAGATATAAAAGACGTAACAACTCTTCTATACAGCAGAAAATTCTAAAAACACAAGTCCAGACACCAGTGTTTTCAATACAATACAGGCCAATTAACGCAGTTACAACACATTCAAATCCTACTAGGAAATTGAACTGAGGTCCTAATGCCAATGTCAGGTATCTTTATAGATTTCCAAAGCGCCCTCTATAGGTCATTCACAGCTAGAAGCTTCCAGAAAGAATTTTCTAGAAGCTTCCAGAAAGGTTTAGTTGGCGAAAATCGCCAAATCTCGTGACCAAAATAAGTCACGAAATCAATCGCCAATTTGGCGATAACTCTCATATTTGGCGAGATTCCCATAGACTCCCCTGTTAAATACATAGGTATAGGAGTTCTTCCATAGAAGCCATTTTAACGAAACAAAATGCAATATTTACAAAATTTGTAACAATAAACCTTGTGCTCTTCTCTCAAAGTGCGAAAACGGAAAACGAGTTACTTACATGAGTTACTTATAAGAGAAGTATCAAACCAAATCTTCTGAAAGTTTTCCCATACAGGGATAAAACTACAAAGGCAAAAACTTTTAGAAGCTATCTACCATCTCAGCCCTTCGACGAAGCCAGTCTTTCCGGCGATTTAAATTGATCCAAACAAATGGAAAACTTAGTGAATAAAACGTAATAAATGGAAGTTAAAACATGAAGTAAAAGGTTCGAAGTTAACGGTACGACGTTTTGTTGTGTTTACTCCAAGTAGGAAACTATTATGTAAAATGAGCGTTCAGCATTGCTTCACCTTTCTGTCGAAAAATGGCAGCACCTGTAAAATTGTTTTTTCTTATGTTTAAAAAATTTTTTTATGTTTTAGAATTAATAGCTTAAAGATTAATGTTTAAATTGGTAAATTGCTTTCTTGATTTTAAAGAAATTTTGCAATAATTTGTTTAAATATTTATTGCTTTAAACTTAATAGAATTTTTATTATTTTATTCTCTTCATTGTAAAAAAAAGACTGATGCATTTTGGGTAATTTTCGAGATGATTGTTTTATTAGTTGTTCTATGATTATAGTGGAATTTCTCATGAAAACGCTTTTTGCTACTATTCTGTGTTATCCTATTCTTTCATTCTTTTGAGAAATTCCAATTATTTTTTAAAAATCGGAGCATCCAAGTTCTTTTTGTAAAATCACATTATTTTATTTTATTTAAAAAGTATTTATGGCAAATAACTAATGAATTTCCTTAAACTATTCAACCACCATTTTTGGTAAGTAAATTCAAAGCTTATTATTGAAAATTAATTCCCACCGGCGGGGGGGGGGGGGGGCTAGAGCCCGAATTGGATTTTCTTGTTTCGAATTTACAGCCCAGAAACATGGAGTCTGCTTATAGTATAAAGCCTTCGACAAGTGATAATTATTCTACATGGTCTGTGGATATCCGTATGCTGCTGAAGGACAGAGGCGGATGGGAGATTATCAACCGCACAGAAACGGCTCCAGGGAAACATGCTGACCCAGCTACAATTAGAGACTATAAATTGAGGGAAGGCAAAGCCCTTTTGACTATTTATCTCAACACCTCCCCGAAATTTCGAGAGTTGCTAGAAACGAGCCAGAACGCCCCTGACGCCTGGAATAAACTAAAAAGTCACTTCAGGCCTGATAGTAAAGCTCGAATAATTAACTTAAAGCAAGAATTTTTCGAATCCAGATATAACGAAGAAGACGGTATTGATCTATACTCAAACAGACTGTCCAATATCATGGCGCAGTTGGCAGAAGCTGGATCTCCAGTTCCCGTTATCGACCAAATTTTCCAGCTTACAAGACACCTCCCTTCAGAATATTTTCTACCTATTCAAACAATCTACACTTGGGAAGGTACTGCATTTACTTATGATAAAGCAGTCGATTTGCTACTTTCTGAGGACCATCCAAAGAAGAAAGGACTTATCCGAAGAATTATATGCATCCAAGTTGCAGAAAATTGCTATTAAAACTGACAGCGGAAATCGGAAGTCTACAAAATCTTCATCCAGTTCCAGAAGTATTTCACGAAGCCCTTCAAGACCACGAAGCCAACAACTGCAACTACAAGTGCAACTTGCTACAAGTGCAACAAGAGGGGGCACTACGCCTCAAAGTGTACCACCCCACGTGAAAACCAAAGGAAACCGAGAAGTAACAACGAAGCTGGTTTGATAACCCAAGCCATGTGTACAGACTTTGGAACGAAGTCATTTGTTTTTGATAGTGCAGCATCGTCTCACTTCTGCAAACACAAGGACTGGTTTATAAATTTCAAACCCATACGGACGCAGCAACTTGTTGGAGCGGTCTCAGGGATAAGTACCCCAATTGAAGGTAAGGGTGATATACCCCTTTTAATTAATGCTAAAACCTTTGTTATGCATGATGTTTTCTATGCACCACAATTAAGAGTAAATTTAATGTCAGGACCACGTTTAGACTCTAAAGGTTATAAGTTTATAGGTAAAAATTCTAATATTTCTGTTTATAAAAATAATGATTTCCAATTTGATGCAAAACTTTCTAAAGGTCTCTACTATGTTAATGTTAAAGTAAAGTGTAATAGTGTTGATAATAGCCAAGTTCCTTTTTCAACTGAAAATGTTAATTTAACTCATAAAATGTTTGCTCACATTAATTTTGACTATATTAAGAATACTTTAAAAAGAAATGCTGTGAGAAACCCTCCAGAACTTAAAGGTGAACCTGAAATTTGTGTCTCGTGTAAAGAGGCGAAGTCACGTCGTGTTTTATTTAAATCTATTGAAGCAAACCGAATATCAAAACCTTTAGAATTGATTCATATGGACACTTGTGGCCCTTTCCCTGTAAACTCAATTCATGGACATCGATATTTTTTATCACTCATTGATGACTACTCCCGTATGAGCTATGTTTTTCCTCTAAAGAGTAAAAATGAAGTTTATGAAAAATTTACGAATTTCCAAAAACAAACATAAAGGTCCTTAAACTTGAAACTAAAATCTATCCGAACCGATAATGGCACAGAATTTGTTAATACGAAATTTAAAGATTAATGCACTAAATTAGGCCTTAAACATGAACTCTCAAATACTTACACTCCTGAACAAAATAGCATTGCCGAAAGATACCAGTACACTACCGTTGACGGCATTAGAGTATTGTTAAATGATAGTGGGTTAAGTAAAGGATTTTGGTCAGAAGCCTTACTTTATTTTACTTACAGTTGGAACCGTGTTTGTCACAGTAGTAAAAAAAAGACCCCATTCGAGATATATTATGGTGTGAAACCATCTGTTAAACATTTAAAACCTTTCGGTTGTGATGCGTATGTCGGAATACCCCGGCAGGAGCGTAAGAAATTGGATTCTAGGGCTAGGAAAGGTGTAATGGTAGGATACGCCATGAACACTTGCGGGTACAGGATTTGGATAGCTGCTCAACACCGGGTTATTGAAACCAGTAACGTGCGGTTAGTAGAAAATACCAAGCAGAGGCATGAAAACGGTGAAAGCGCAGTGGACGCATCCTGGGACACTTTTCCTGAATTTTTAGATAATAGACCTGAGTCAGATGATTCTGATTTCGCGTCAGATTATCACTATAACAAAAAGCCATGCCCCGAACCAGACACAGTACCAGACCCAAAGCCGAAATCAATTCTTAAGCACAAGGAAGTAAAACCAGTCAGAATATCCCCCCGTTTAAAACCAACGGATATCACTTTAAAAAATATAGCTGGTACATTTTCAGATGATGCCGATAGGAGCTATCGGCATCATCTGAATCTCCGTTAACAGTACGGATGAAAGTGAGAGTGAGACTGAAGACGTCGAGCAGAACGTAAACTGGGTGAGGAAAGCAGTGCCGAGGCGAGACGGTTCTAAAACAGACGTATACTATTATCTAGAGACGTATACTATTGACTAGTACGTGTTCCGAAGCATTTAAGCCAAGCTTTAAATTCACCAGAAAAGGAGAATTGGTTGAGTGCAATGCGAGGTGAGCTTAGCACAATGCAGGAACGAAACGTTTATACGCTAGTTGAGAGACCACCGAATGTAAAAGTCTTAGGCTGTAGATGGGTATACTCTATAAAGAAAGGGGAGAATGGAGATATCATTAGATATAAGGCGCGTCTTGTTGCCCAGGGTTTTAGACAAAAATACGGAGAAAGTTTTGAGGACGTATTTAGCCCTGTTGTCAATTTTAGTCTTGTAAGACTTATGTTTTCAATTTTTGTTTGTTTGAAAAAATGGGTTCACATACAATGTGATGTTAAAAGTGCATATTTATGCGCACCTCTTAACGAAAACATTTATATGCGCCAACCCCCCTGGTTTCGAAAAGGATAAAAGCTTAGTTTGCCATCTACAGAAGGCCATTTATGCTCTAAAGCAAAGCGGTCGTTCTTGGTTCTTTAAAATACACAATGTTTTGCAGAAACTGGGTTTCAAAAAGTTCGACTGGTGTAATTGTGTTAACCGGTATCAGCAGGAGGTCATTTTACTCTTGTATGTTGATGACATTGTTGTAATAGGGAAAAATCAAAAACTAGTTGACTATGTTTTACAGCTTTTAAAACAAAACTTTGATATTAAGGTTTTAGGCAGAACTAGGAAGTTGCTGGGTGTTGAATGTCTTGAAAATAAGGGTAATTTATATATACACCAGGCTGACTACATTTATAAAATAGGTGAAGCATTTCAAAAATTCGAATATCCATTATCTTCACTTCCTATAGCCAAGGGTACAATATTTTCAAAAAGGCAAGGTCCGGTCAACAGTTGTGAGTCTGATGAAATGTCACGAATCCCCTATCTTAGCTTAATTGGTCATCTTTCGTTCTTAGCTTCTCGTACACGGCCCGATATCACTTTCGCGGTGAATATTTTCAGTCAATTTCAAAGTAATTCAGGTATGTTCCATTGGAACGGTGTACTAAAATTACTAGGCCATGTTATGCAAACCAAACACCTTAAATTAAATCTAAGTAATATAAGTTCTCTCGATATCACTGCTTATTCTGATGCATCTTTTGCAAGTTATCGTGACGACCGTGTTTCTATTAGTGGACAGATAATTTTTATTGATAAAGTCCCTATATGCTGGAGAACGAGTAAACAGAAATGCGTTTGCCTTAGTTCAATGGAAGCCGAATTTGTCGCTCTCACGGATGCCGTAAAAGAACTTGTATGGTTTCAAAGAATTTTAAAGGAATGCTAGACATTAAACATAAATAAAGATAATAACGTTTACAAGTTACTTGTTGATAATCAAGCTAGCATAGATTTCGTTAAATCACCAATTGTGAACTATAAAACGAAACATATTGACGTTAAATTATTTTTTGTCAGAGATTTGGAATACAAGAAATTGTTTGACATTTATCATGTCGTAAGTAACAGGAATCTCGCAGATGCTTTTACAAAACCCTTATCACAGAACTATGACAGGTTGCCATTAGAACAGGTAGTCAGACCCATTGATATATAAATATTTATAAGTCATCTTATAGGATATTTTCAGACATTGCGTGAACATAATAAAAGATTGGTACTGTGTGTTCCTATCTTTAAATGACTCAAATCCAAAAATCTAATACCAAACTAGCTATTAACTAAACAGAACGACACAGTCATGCTAAAATTATGCTAAAATTTTAAAACTAGGCACACTGAAGTAGTTCAGTATGTCTAATTTTGTAAGTGACATGTGAGTAAATTTTATGAAATGTAATTCCAATGCATATTCATTTTAACATTCTTAAAAGGATTTGGTTACACGATTCCCCAAATTTGTCACGACTTCAAGAGTTTAATAAACACGAAGAAAATTATGCTGGAAAATAGAAGGTAAAATATGTTAATGTTTCTGTAAAAAGGAGTCTTAAAGCAGGATATTGTGCATAGCACAAAAAAAACATATACCTGAAAGTAACTCTGAAAAACTCAAAACTCAGAAAGTTGAAAGTTATAAATACAAAAGTGAAACAATAATAAAAGCTTCTTGTTCATCAAAGACAAGAACTGATAGTCAGAACTATGATAGGTAACATGAAGCTTTTATTACTGTTTCACTTTTGCATTTATAACTTTCCACTTTCTGAATTTTGAGTACTTTCAGAGTTTTTTCAGCATTGATGCCAGATTTAATTTCGAATTTGTTTTTCGATTTTTAAAAGTAATTCGCTTATCATTACGTAACTTTTGTGTTGTGTAAATGTCTGTACACAACCTTAGAACAGGTAGTCAGACCAATGGATATATAAATATTTATAAGTCATCTTATAGGATATTTCCAGACATAGCGTGAACATAATAAAAGAATGGTATTGTTTGTTTCTATCTTTAAATGACTCACATCCAAAAACGTCATACCAAACTAGCTATTAACTAAACAGAACGACACAACCATAATTATGCTAAAATTTTAAAACTAGGCACACTGAAATATGTTTAGTATATCTAGTTTTGTAAGTAAAATGTCGTAAGTAAATTTTATGAAATGTCATTCCAATGCATATTTATTTAAACATTCTTGAAAGGATTTGGTTACACGATTCCCCAAATTTGTCCCGATTTCAAGAATTTAATAAGCACGAAGAACATTATCCCGGAAAATAGAAGGTAAAATATGTTAATGTTTCTGAAAAAAAGAGTCTTAAAGAAGGATATTGTGCATTGCACAAAAAAACATAATACCTTACAGGTGAGAGAAATTAATTGGAAATTTGGCTGTTGCTCATTTTTTCAACCCGCCTAAATCAATATCCCTCTGGTATGTCAAGCGTGATTTTTAGCTAAAGAAATAAGCTGCATAACGTAAATTAATTTTATCTCGACAAAGAATACTTTTCATTAGAACCTTTAAATTACATTTGGCTTTCACTAGTGTCTGTCACTCAGGCATGCGTCCTACCGATTCTACAATATGTTTCTCCAAAGATGGCATTTATATTGAAATGGTGATAAGAATCAGTAAATTAGTTTTTTTTTTAATATTTACGGCTTTATTATTAACTAGCTGAATACCCGTATTTCGCTACGGAATACATTCAAATTAAATACAACGGTCAATGTATGCAACTGGTGTTAAAAAAAAACAAAAAAAATATTTATAAAAAAATCGTAATGGATATTTTTATAGACAACACAATGTAGAAGAAAATATTCAACATACTAAAGAATATAGTACAGTTAATTTAGTACAGTTTGAGGAACGTATCTTTTACCGTATTTTAATATTATTTTGGATAATGTCCAATCGTTTGTCGCTTTAGTAAGAAAAAATATATTTTTTGTCTATTTCGTTGTTATGCACGTGACGAAAAATTAATTTAAAGTACCAGAAAAAGAAATCACGTGATCAGCATTTAATAAATTAAATTCAAAAAATAAATCTTTAAAAACTCACCAAAAATCAGAAAATGGAGATAAAGATTTGAAAAAGATTTCATTTTAAAGGAAATTTTATGACCTTTCTCGTGATATAAATTTTATAACTCTCAGATTATTATTTTAAATGCAAACTGGAAAAAAGTTTCAAAAACAGCTTAAAATTTAATTTAAAAAATCTAAGAATTTTTGAAAAATCTCTCCTAGTACATCCCTATACTATAAGAAGAATCGCCATGCAAAATTTCAGCCCTTTCTGTCCAGCAGTTTGGTTTGTGCGTTGTCAGTCAGTCAGTCAGTTACGTATATGTTTTATATATATATATATATATATATATATATATAGACTGCAAGGAAACAATGACTCTCATTTCATTACTATGCTTGGATCAAACTGGAAAAACTGTTCCCAAATTTTTACTTATTACTCTATGACGTGTTCTTTTCAGATGTTCATATGGTTTCTTTTATTCGTGTTTATGATTGCGTATTGTCGCATTCATACTGTTATTATTGATGACAGGTATGTTGGCATTAGGTTTACAGGTTTTACATAGATTAGGATTGTAACAGCAAGGAGAAGCAGTGGCTCAGATGGCAAGGGCAGCGGGCTAGTGATCTGAAAGTCACTGGTTCGATGCTCGTCGCTGACAAATCCAGTGCCGTGTACACTAATGGCGGCTGGTGCACCTAAAATCTGTCGTGGCTGTAATGCCCTCCAAGTTCTCAAAATTACCTCTGGAGGGGCGGGGTAAAATGTTCTGGTCTCATCACTTGACTCAGTTCAAAATTGCGGGACTGGTCCCTTGGCCAAGTCGGACTCCGACCCTTGTGGTGCCAATCAAAACAGGAGCCACACCTTCATTGCCCATAGCCTTCGGGACTTGGTCTGATGTTGATGTAGGTCAAGTGGCATAAGCAGCAACAATAGCAAGGAAAAATATTCAGGGTGGTTTAGAAAAGGAAGCAGATTTATTGTAGTCAAAGTTTAAAATTTTGTTTTCCAATAATTGATTTTATTTGCTAGCACACTTCTTTTGCTAAATTTCTGGAGGTAATTATAATAAAATGGCCAAAAGTAATAAAAAATGCAATATTTCTAACGCCCACGTACATGATTCCTTTAAATTTTCTTTCGAGAGTAAATATTTTTCTATGTTTTAGTTACTTTCTAGTACTGTGGTACCTCCACACTCTTCGTTAATGGGTTCCAGAAACCACGACGACTACCGAAAAAGACAGCTGCAGTCACACATGATGTGCTCGTGCGCTGCAGTCGTTATCATTTGCCTATTCCATCGCGGTATACGCATGATGCAAATTTCATGCTGTTTGGTTACTCATTTTGAATGGCCAGAAGTGTATATGCTAAGCAAGAATACGCATTATTATATCGTTTCGATGGGATGTATGATAATGCAAGGTTTCAACATTCATGTGCGTGATCATCCCTTATCGCGCGATCCTGTTGAGTATGAAAACGCTAAATTTATGGATATGAATGTCGATGAATTTTAGCTCTTTCCCGCGCCTAGTTGAAAGTGGTAATTGAGAAGGATATTATGAGAAATGCGCCAAGAAAGAGCAATTCTGTCTTTAAAATTTCTCCGCCGGAAGGGAAAGGACTTGCTATGCCTTGGTTATTTTGTCTTTTCTATCTATACTTATATATAAAGAGAGAGCGATTTTGTACGTTGAGGGTAATCTCCAGAACCACTGCACCTATTTGAAAAATTCTTTCACTGTTTCAAAGGTACATTATTCCAGATGGACATAGGCTATATATTATGTATATCTGATCAGCAGAAATAAAGTTAGGGGCTTAACCCATTTAGCACCGCTCCATGTTTCCCTTATTGGAAATGCACCAAACAGTTTTTTGACACTTCTTAGAACATTAATTACACAAATAAGTTGTTTCCATAAAATTAAATTTATTTTTACGAGAGTTACAAAATGTTGCGTTTTCGCAACATCAGTCCAAAGCGGTATAAAAACTTTAAAAATATAAAAATTTAAAATTATAAAATTTAAAATTTTTAAAAAAATCTTTGAAACATTTCGCATGAAGGGGTACATTACACTTATTACATACAATTATTGCTTGACTTTTGCAGTGTTTACATTTTTTTGTTTATTTTCACTATTTTTAGTAATAATATGGCCCATACGGACTTTCCGAGTTTCGTTGAGAATTAGATTTTGAATTGAAGATGGTCTTCCAATATGTAAAGTTTCAGGTAAAACAGAATTAATCTGCATTTCTGCAAGCCTTTTTATCAAAGATATGGCTCTCTCAAAGATATAGATCTCTGAAACTCTAATAAACTTATTTTAGAATTCATTACATCCATGTAGAGTATCCATTTTCCCATATAATAGGCTCCTTTTTCTTACTATATTGCTTACTTTTACATTTATTAGAAAAAAATGTCAATTTCACCTGCAATGTCTTTAGGTGATTCGACATTATCACATAAAATATTATCATCAATAGCTTCTTCATCCCTCGAATCATACGGATCTGGAGGGATAATGACGAATTATAGTTCATCATTAGCTTCTGTTGAGGACGATTCTGAAATATCATAATCATCTAGCCCAGCGGTTCTCAACCTGGGGGGCGGGGGGGGGGGGGTAGAAGAATTTCAACGGAGGCGTGATTAAAAAAAGTAAAATAAAAAGTAAAACTAACTGTAATTTACTGTACTCAATTTTGCGGTCACAATGTAATCATAACATATTTTCGACATACGAATACGATAATTGTCGTACACGATAATTGTCGTAATTGTAAAAACACTATAATTGTCGCACGTCTGGACGTTGAAAGTGACCTGAGGTGTGCTTTGTAACAGTTGCAACCTAATATTCAAAAACTTGTCAAGGACAAACATTGTGAGCCCTCTCATTAATGTTGTGAAAGTGACTTTTATTACATGCCAACCTCATCTAGATCCTTGATTACCTCAAATATATTTGATCTGTATTTAATTCTTTGATTTCATATGTTCTAATAATGATATGATCCAAATTGAGATATGTGTAGTAATATTAAATTTTTTGTATGAAATTATCAATTCTATATTTTTATTTAATAACCAGCTTCAGTTTCAAATTCCGATCGTACTATATGCATTGATCACATATGGTGGTAGTGGTGGTGGTGGGGGAGGGGGAGGCGTGACCTTAGATCACTGTTCAAAGGGGGGCGCAGAGCCTGAAATGTTGAGAACCCCTGATCTAGCACATGAAAATACTCCAATGTCTCTTCCAATGTCTCTTCCAATGTCAAAAATCGCTTTTTTCTAGAGACAAACTTATCTGGGATGAAAAAAATACCAATTTACTGCATAAAAACTAGGCAGCACTAATAATACACATTGGAATTAAGTAATACACATTGGACTGATGTTGCGCTTTCGCAACATTTTTAAATATATGAATTGAGAAACATAAAAACAAAAATTATGCCTTACCTGTTGAAACCATTTTGTTCTTTAGTCTCTAGTAAACTCGGAACAAGCATCAAATCGGAAATTTAACATGTGCTGCTATCTAAGGTTATTATTTGAAATTAGTCATTTTTTTTCCTTTCAAAACACCAGAAATAAACAATTTTTTCCAAGTGCTAAAAGCGGGCAAATGTGGAAACAACAAATTTATGATCAATTAAAGTATAGAGAATAAAATAAAAATGTTACTTTAGACATACAAAACTTAGAAAATGCCTTTTAAAAAATACAGAAATTAATGTTGCGTTTTCGCAAGGCCAGTCTTAAATGGGTTAATTCTAACAATCTCCATTGTTACCGCTACTGTCCTCTACCGCTTTTTGTGTCGAAGTCTTCAACGATCCTTAGCGTGGTGCTATCGCGGTGGGCTTCTGTTCTGACGATAGTGGTTCGAACCTAGCCGTTCTCCGACACGCCTTTTTTCTTTTAAAAAATTAGCTTTAATTATTTACTATCGTAATATTAATTTTAATATTATTTTAGGAATATTATTTGAAAAAAATTTTGATATTATTTTTAAAAAAACATTCTTTACTTAAAATCCTTTTTTTTATTTTTGTATTTTTATTTCATCTCTTAACCTCTCTCTTTTAAAAAATTAACTTTAATTAACTAACGTAATATTAATTTAAATACTATTTTAGGTGCTTAAAATAATTAAAAATACATTCTTTACTTAAAATCCTTTTTTTTTCGAATAAAACTACGGTCTCAAGCACACCTCTTTCTTTTAACAAAATTAACTTTAATTAATAAATAACGTAATATTAATTTGAATATTATTTTAGGTGCTTAAAATAATTTTAAAAAATTCTTTACTTAAAATCCTTTTTTATTTTTGTATTTTTATTCCATCTCTAATTCTAATTTTGGGATACCAATGTGTATCTATACTTCTATAATAATATGCAAAGAGAGAGAGCAGATTTTGTATGTGGAGGGTAATGTACAACTTTTGTACATTAAAATGTACCTTACATCTTTTCCTTTGTCAACCGCAGTCAAGTAACCATAGCAACACCCTTTAGCTTACGGGGTCCATTTTTCGAAATCGCTCTTCACAACGGGAAAATGTTATCTACTTCCTATCCCCATTTTACGTGGGGGACATACAGCGTGGGGGTCAGGGGAAAGAGTGGTTAATTGCTTTCTTATTGCTTTCTTACTATTGAAGAAGAATTTCAATAGTAGTTCATCGGCACTCCGTGCCTCTTTCATCTCTCAAACGGCTGAAAATGGATGAACCGCTAGTTTTAATATGAAACAGCATAAATGGGGGATCAAAGCTCTGAAGACGAGATAGACCGTTTCCGCTAACAAAATTTTGATATTCAAGTGATACATACTCTGAAATCGACAATACCGAGATAAGTGTGATAACGTTTCACTTCTGGATTTGAATGTCGTCTATGACTCATTTTGGTGAAGAAATGAGGGAGTAATCGAATTTTAGGGAGCATGATTGTTAACCTTTATAGTCGTGATCCGACAAATCATTATCATGTAGAAGGAATTATAATTGTAGAATCAACTCTTATTTACATGAGGTTTATTAACATATTAAAAGCTCGATTAGATAAGTCATTTACAACGGTTCGTTTTGACGAACGTAAAATCCACCATGGGAGTAGGGCTCATTATTTTTCAAGTCCGACGAGCTCCCCGTCCCTCCGTAAGCGTGTTGACCCTTTCAACAGTCCAAATCTATTTTCCTCGTTCGTTACTCGCGTCTGTCTTTTATGCCTCCTTCTCCTCTCTTTCTCGAACGACAATCGGCCTTTTTCAACCGCGTTACGCAGACCACCTGTCGTGGATTTCATTGTCCACGGTTCCCACCTTAGATGAAGTGCGCCGCTGTGTTTCTTTACTCATTCTAAATGAGCTAACTACCTCCTATTGTCGAGGGTTTCTAAAGGTGTATGGCTCTCGACACCTGTTTGCGTTTCTTTTGGGGCTTATTGAACACGCTATTTTACAAGTTCATCAATTCCACTTAGGAATGGGAGACGAGAGTCTGACATACGCCCCTTCCTTTAGAAGTGAAAACAGTCCTTTGAGACGTTTTCACGTTTGAACAACAGTCCCTGTTGATCAGAGGATAATGAAGCAGACCCATGGGGTAATAACTGTGCTTTTTAACTTGTGACGTAGCCGCTTTGTAGCCACAACAATAACACATTTTTACAAGCAAATGATTCCATGTTTTCATCTGCATATGAGATAGCCACAACATTTACAGGTACCAAAAATCATTTTTACACACCTATCCTTACACAAAATTCATATTATCATTCTTGCTCATTTCTTTACTTTAACCTAAACACTAACAAATTATTTGCCTACCAATCACTTATCTTTAAAGCAAGAATTTCTAAGTTAATTACACTTTTGATTCCTTTTTTTTTTCAAACTCTTTAGGAATTTCCTGGCTTAATCTTAACCAGTTAAACTTACATATTTTAATGAAACTTCCCCAAATCTCTAGGGAATACTTAACATTAATTTAGTTCTTCACTTAAACAAAAACATAAACCAAGTGTTCATACAACAAAACAACAAAAAAAAATAAATATCACATAACTTAAATTCTTAATATCATTATATTTACAAATTTAATCCGTTTTTCTTAGGATTCAACATTAGTTATCAATGCAATTACCAAAATACACTTTTAATGAAATTTTCAATGAATTCTTCGAGAGCAACTTAAATCAATTTTAGAACATTTATAAAATACACAATTACATGAGTTTCCCGGAATTCTTTGGGAATTACTTAAATTTGTGATTCTCTCTGTGATTTTTACGGGACCCTAAATAAATACGAATGGGTTTTGGGCTTTATTATTTGACCATCTCTCATTGACTCCTTTGTGGGTTCGTGATCTAGTATCGGTTCAAAATCACCCATTTCTGTGGAAGTCTTTCCTCCCATACTTTGCGTCTGTTTCCTACCCGTATCTCTGGGGCTTCCCTGTGCACTTGATTCTTCATTTCGTGTTTCCCTTTGATTTTTTCCATTCTCATTATTAGTTTCCTCTAACCCTTTATTCCTTAACATATCAATTTGATCATTTCTCTTTTTTTTCGTTGAAAATCCCATTTCTCGCACCTCATCCAAATTCTCATTGAGACTTAATTCCCCATCCAAAATTTTATCAATTTCTCGCACCTCATCTAAATTCTCATTGAGACTTGATTCCCCATCCAAAATTTTATCAATTTCTCGCACCTCATCTAAATTCTCATTGAGACTTAATTCATTACCTCCTCCCTCATAGTACATCTCCTCATCCTTCGTCTGACTTCCCATTTCAAACATATAAAGGGGAATAATCATCTCCTCCTCTGTCTCATCTACAATTTCGAACATATTAGAAGGAATAATCAACTCCTCATCTAATATCTGATCTATACTGTTACTCAAATGCCTTTGATAACATGCTACCCCTTCAAGGACCTCCTTTCCTTGAGTAATTACATCCCTCACTTCCCTTTCCTGTTGGGTTTCAATTTTATTCTCAGGTTGAATAATTTCGCCTCTGTTAAATTTCATCTCAAATTTATTTCCCATCTGATCCCCTCTATTTCTGAGATTTTGAACTCTTTTGGGGCACTGATATTTCAAATGGTCTTTACTATTACAGACAAAACATCTTTTATCCTCCTTTTTCCGGTCAATTTTGGAAAATACCTTATCTGTTTTAACTAGTGGTTCAAGAATAACCCTTTTTTCATCTCTCAAAAATCCTTCAAAATTATTATTAACCCTTCCAATACTTTCTCTGACCCTTAAACTTGAAAGTCTTTGAGTTGCCCTCATCCTCAATTCTTCAACTTCTAATTCTTTCAATTTTAACGTCATTTCTCTTTGTTTCTCTCTTTCCTGTCTATCTATCTCCTGTTTTTCAATTTCCCTTTGTCTATCCCTCTCTTCACTTTTTTCTCGTTCTAATCTCTCATTAATTATGGCAAATAACAGTTCCTTAGCGGACTCTTCCTCATATTTCTCACTTCCTAATATCATTTCCTTAAGATCAGTGTATGTCCTGTTCTCCGAAGACGGACAAATCCCTGTTAACTCTGTAGCTAACAAAATTAAATCGGCTTTCCGCCCCTTCCCTATGAATGCCATTTTTAGCTTATACCACTTAATCACAAATGCAGCAAACAAGTACAAATTCACTTTTACAACTATAACAAAATTTAACCAACTATACTTATCTTGAACTATTTACCTCCACAATTATGATAATTCTAAGAGCATTTAACTACTACAATTATAAATCACTTCCACTAATAACTAGTACGAACACTTGTACACATTTCCCGTTATACAAAATAACACTTTTTCACTTTTAAATTATTATTCCATTTACCAAAATTCAATAACTCAACAAATTACTTCCATCATTATACACATGAATCAACACTTCAAAACTTATCAAAAATAATTCGATTCCTTCAACTAATTACTACCGCTATCTCATACACAGGGAGAAAAGATAGAATCCCTTACCCCTTTTCCACCTCGATGAAAAACTGTCACTCTAATCTTTCTCCGCTGCCGCACTTTGATCACAGTTCAAGAGAGTTCAGTATATAACCACGTCGTTGATGCACACTTTACTCCGATCTTGAATTTCTCCTGATACAGGTGTCTCTTCCCGTTTCCTGACCAGTTCCCGAGTAAATTTCTATCGCTGAAGTCGTGTCTAGTCGAATTCTCTGATGCACACCTCACTCCGACCTTGAATTTCTCCTGGCCCAGGTTTCTGCTCCCGTTTCTTGACCAGTTGCCGAGTAAATAAATATCTGTCGCTGAAGTCGTGCCCAGTAGACTCGTTCGGAATCCAACTTCTCTTGAAACTGCGTCTCCTTGAAGATCTATCACCACTCTCGTATTCTAGATCATCTTTTTCTGATACCTTCCGTATCGCTGAGGTCCTCCTACGTTCTTTAATTCGACTACGCCAATGTTAACCTTTATAGTCGTGATCCGACAAATCATTATCATGTAGAAGGAATTATAATTGTAGAATCAACTCTTATTTACATGAGGTTTATTAACATATTAAAATCTCGATTAGATAAGTCATTTACAACGGTTCGTTTTGACGAACGTAAAATCCACCATGGGAGTAGGGCTCATTATTTTTCAAGTCCGACGAGCTCCCCGTCCCTCCGTAAGCGTGTTGACCCTTTCAACAGTCCAAATCTATTCTCCTCGTTCGTTACTCGCGTCTGTCTTTTATGCCTCCTTCTCTCTTTCTCGAACGACAATCGGCCTTTTTCAACCGCGTTACGCAGACCACCTGTCGTGGATTTCATTGTCCACGGTTCCCACCTTAGATGAAGTGCGCCGCTGTGTTTCTTTACTAATTCTAAATGAGCTAACTACCTCCTATTGTCGAGGGTAAAAAAAGAAAAAAAAGGTCAAAAGGGGGAAGATAGAAAACCCTTATCAGCAAAATTAAAGTGAACAAAATGTCCGTTTTTTTTCACCGTTGGTATTTTTGTTGGCAACATAAGGCAGTACAAAAACTGTTTCCTAGCTCAAGGTATAAATCCTCAAAGGCGTTTTAACAAAATGATCTTCGCGATGTATGCTTTTTTTTCGGTGTCACCATTTTGGTAGAACATTGTTTCACCATAAGGTAATAATTAATTGTGGTGTATAGATTGAAAACCCTCGTCGTCTAAATTTAAGAAAACGAAATGAAATTTTTATCGATAGTTTGGTTGATAGTACGTATGTAAAAAGTTTGCTAATTAGCACTAGATATATGTTCCCAGAAACCACTGTAATAAAACGATGATGGTTGGGAATAATTCTTATCTTGTATTGTAAGTTAGTTAATGAACTGAATTCATTTTCACAAGTTCAAAGAAACAATGGGCATTTAGTCGACTACTTCATGACAAACACCCTCGTGACTGCGGTACTTACTCAAAGAAGAAAAAAAATACATCATATGTACCCAGTATCCATGGACTTAGATTTTGTCATTTTATGTATGTTTCTAAGCATGACGATGACGGCATATATATATATGTGCATGATATAGTAAGGTGCATGATACAGTAAGGAGTCTATAAAACGGGGGAAAACCTTAGACAATGTCTTTTGGTTACGGTGGAAATACCCATGAAGCCCTAAGCATTTAGACTAGTTCCTCCAATTCCTCCTCATGAAAAAAATTTATTCATATATGAAAATATCCGCATTTTAAAATTATGTCTTTATTTATCCCCTTCCTTCTCGTTCCCGTCAAAATTACGGGGTGAGGTTTCGCCCTCTATTTCACGTGCCCGTGATATTCCGGGCTGGAGTGTTCAAAAGTAATGCCCCAAAAAGATTAAAAACAATCCATTCCATTTACCTTGAAAAATGTTTATTTCTTATTTTACATACCAGATGGCAGCACTAGACTATTTATAATGTAATTGGGGATGGGTATTTTTAAACTAGATGGGGTAGATCAAGAAATAAAGGGAATACTCCGGAAACAATAGACACTCTTTTCACTGTTTTCTTGAAAATTATGCGATCGGTAAGGGGTTATATTCATATCATGTAATAAAATATGAATTTTGTTATCAATTTTATATTTTTCTGGCTCATATATGCGAAATGCAATATTTTCGCAAAGTCCCGTCACGATCTGAACATAAAACAGCTCAATACTTTTGAATAAAAATTTTAATTACATAGATCAGAGGATATTAATACGTCACGTATAAAGTATCATAACATTCAAGTAATGCGTCTCGAAGAAATTTCGCAACGGATATTACTTTTTGGACTCACCGAGTAATATATTTTACTTCTAATATAATCCAGCGCAGACAGTATTGGGAGTTTGGGACAAGTGATTAATTGAAGTTTCAACCATAACGAGCAAAATAGAAGTGTATTTAATAATTTATTTTCGGAAGATTCCGGAACGAATATGTTTCTGAACTTAAGAAAAATCTCCAGAATATGTCGAGCGGAAAATTATTTTGCATGCGAACTAAATACGAACCTTCAAAGCTGGAGAAAGTAATTTCGATAAAAAGACACATTTTGTGAAACTTATAGAATTAACATTCCCTGTTTTTAATGTGATTTGATACACATCATGTTCGGAAAATGTTTGGATTATTTTAAAAGGGATACTAATTTATATAAATTACAGTTGAAAGTACGAGATTCTAACAGATAAAATACTGCTTTTTAAAAGATGTATTCATTATACAGTTTATCGAATTTATTTTAATATCGTATGAATTTAAATATAAAACGAATTTATTCGGGAAGACTGCAAAGAAAGAATAAAATAATATTTCAGGTAGTCTCTTCTAACAAACTACCGCGGGTTATTAACGTAGGATTACTTATCGGTGCTTACCTCTTTTCTTTTCTTTTTTTTCTTCTTCTTTTTGACGCATTTTGGAACTTTTCTGTTTAAATGTTTACTGCTACTAGGTTTGGCGCGCTGCCAAAATCATAACCCACGACGCCGGACAATTTTTTTTCTCTAGGACCGTTATTGAGGACCGTTATTGAGGAACGTAATCCTACGTTAAAATGTAAAATCATTGTGGATCATACATTGTCAAAAGTATCATAGGATTAACACAGAACATAGTATAAAGAACCACCTCAAAAAGATTAAATTTCAGCGTTAACGAGGCAAAAAGATTAAATATGACAAAGAACAAATACATAGTTTTTATAAAACATTGAATAAATGTGAGAAAAGTCCATGTATTTATTCTTTCAATTATAAAGGAAAATTTCCGAATTTTATAAGAATCCTTTTCTTATAAAATTTCTTATTAAAACGCTCCCTGAATTATATTAGAAAACTTTTCCTTCCGTCTTTTTGAATATGCATGAAGTATTGAATTTTGCGAGATATAAGGCCTCTAGAGTATTATATTGTTGGAGAGCGTTAAAGAAATTCCAGCTAGTGATGTTATAGTATTAAAATCCTTTGTCTGGGGTATAATTAAGATTTGTTATTCACACAGAAAATATTATATAAAAAGTAGTTTAGTAGTTAGCTGTTCCAGTACAAGGGCATAACAAAAATGCTTTCCTGATAAAAACATCAATTTTCTTCAACTTCTAAACTACGTATTTGCTTTGTTAGACCGCGGAAGGTTCTAGAAAATGACAAAACACTGACTTTTTACCACGCAGAGGCAACTGCACGACAAGCTTGTTTTCCTGAGGAATTAACCATTAGCAATAACTGCCAAATAAATATGACCATTTCTTCTTTTTATCTCCGTTTTACTACATCTCTTGTATTACGTGTTGTTCTTGTTTCTAATGCCCCCCTCGCTGGAAGTTCCAAACCAGGTTCATACAGGCTTCAGTGGGCGGCTCCCCCCACTTATATAGCACTACAGGGGTCGGAGTCCGTTTTTGCTAGTTGCCACCTCAATTTTGACTGAGCATCCCAAGAGGCGACATCTGTGGGGATCGTACCCTCTCCTACCCTCTCTGACTTCATACAGGGACTTCCTATTCTACGGATTTGACGTGCCCATATCCGGCCTAGACACGGAGGTATTTAATCCCTAGGTGGGAACATATGTCACTCAGTCTGATATGGTTTCTTTCACGCTGGAGGCCCCCACCCTTCGACCTTGGGTACTGTGAGTCTACAAGTGCTTCAGTCAACATCTTGTCTTCAGTATGGAACAGGTGATTCATGACTCCAGCCTTCTATGATTCAGGTACGTGCCACTTTTCTAGAACATTGTCTGTCTACTAGACAGATATTCCCAGTAACGTTTGTTTAAATATCTGACTAATATAACCAATGATAATTGGTTCTGTTCAACAGAAGGTGGTCAAGAATTGAGGAGAAATGGTTTGACGATTCCGGCTACCATGAAATGCAGTAAACCACAAATACACTCTGAATTTCTAGGTAGGAATACCTGGGAAAGAGATATTCCATCCACATTTGCCTTACAGGCAGATGGTTACCACTAAGCGGGAAAATAATCATGTTCCCACCGAAGGGTTAATGGCGCGTGTTGGGATTCGATCCGAGTACCCTCAACACCGAAAGCCAGCGCGTTACTACAAGGCTACCTCGAGCCCTCTTGTGTTATGTATACTGTAGAACTTGATCAGTGGCTTTAGAAGATCCCATAACTGATCTGTAATGCCAAGAAAACTCTGCTCTTACAGGGGGATGTTCATAAAAGATGAAAAGAACATGGGGCAAAGAACGTAGGAGGTGAACCCTGGTTCTTCAAATAAGAAAAAAAACAATACTGGGAGAAATGGATCAGTCGTTTGTAAGATTTCTGAAAAAGGGAAAACTTCTGCTGACATGACAAAGTGGAAATCAAAAAAATAATTTTAATAAAAAATAATAATTAAATGTCCCTTACGTTTAAAACGATTAGTCTAGATAGCTCAGAGCCGAGATAATGCACTACGTAACTAATACACTCCAAACACAACTAAAGTGGGGAATTCTAAATATTCAGAAACAGTCTTCTCTTTAAGCCTCTTGGTCTAAGTTCCAAGAAGACTTATTACTATTCTAGTATCTTCTGATGTCGAGTTCCACATGGCATTCTTTTTCTACATAACATGTGTGCTACGCAGCATGCAAACACACTAGTAAAATGTCTCTTTTGTCTTCAGAACTCTTATAATAATATTGTCTTGGAAATATCTTATATATATATATATATATATATATAATCTCTATATATAATCTCTATACAGTCGAACCCCGTTGTAACGAACTTCAAGGGACCAAAAATTTTGTTCGCTATATCCGGTGGTTCGCTATATCCGAACCATTAAGAAAAATGTTAGAGTTGACAAAATGTATAACTCATTAGTTGCTATGTATATTCAATAATGATGTATTGAAAGAATCATAAAATCTATTAAAAATGATCATTAATAACTAAAATCGATTACATTAAACTGACACAAAACTAATTAAACTAACTAAAAATGAATAAAAATGGAAATAAATTCATTTTATCTTTAATAGTTGCTCACTGTTTTGATGCATTTTAAAAACATTTTATGAATTTCTTTGTTCAATACATCAAATGACTCCAACACTCTTTCTTCCACTGTATGTGTTGACAAAAACTTATTAATTACACTCATCGCTGCTGTAGCATCTGAGATAGTGGAGATTTCGTCATTTAAATGCTCCTCTTCATCAGCATCAGAAGCAGAATCTTCGATTTCAGAATGATTCATTTTAATTTCTTCCGCAATATCTTCATTAGTCAGATTTTCACATGTAATGACTTCATCATCACATGTTTCGAACAATCTGAGAAGGATGAAATTTTGTGCTTTTCTATCCACATCGCAATAGGGCGAATTCTTCATCATCTTCTTCAAGATTCTTTGCTTCTTCAACATTCGTTGTATCTTCAACATTCTTAAAAAGTTTAAAAATAAAAAAAAAGTTCAGTAGTCGACTGAAAAAATGGTTCGTTATAGCCGAGTCTTAAGATTTCGGAGGTTCGCTATAAAAGGATAAATTAGCATTAAATACAATAGGAAAACGGCGGGACCAAAATTTTCGTTCGTTATATCCGGGGGTTCGTTATATACCAGGTTCGCTATAACGAGGTTCGACTGTATATAAAACAGTTCCGTAACTGACTGACTGACTGACAGACAACGCACAGACCAAACCGCTGGACCTAAAGGGCTGAAATTTTGCATGGCGGCTCTTCTTATAGTGTAGGGGTGCACTAAGAAAGATTTTTGAAAATTTATTCTTGCATTTTTTAAAATCAAATTTTTAAGCTGTTTTTGTAACATTCTTTCAAGTTTGCATTAAAAATAATAATCTGAGGATTATAAAATTTATGTCGCGAGAAAGATCCTAAAAATTCTTTTAAAATGAAATCTTTTTTGAATCTTTACCTTCATTTTCTGATTTTGGTTAAATTTTCAAAGATAATTTTTAGAATTTAATTTATTAAATGCTGATCACATGGTTTCTTTTCTTTTTGTGATACTTTAAATTAATTTTGCTTCACATGCATAACAGCGAAATAAATTGACAAAAAAAATATTTTTTTTCTTTCTAATGCGACAGACGATTGGACATTATCGAAAAAAAATTTAAATACTGTAAAAGAAATGTTTCTCAAACTGTACTATATTAACTGTACTTTAATACTCTTTAGTATGTTATTTTCGATTTAATTTCAATATTTTCCTTCTACATTATTTTGTCTATAAAAATATCCCTTACGGTTCTTTTATAAATATATTTTTGGGTTTTTTTGGGACTAATTGCATACATGGATAGTTTTATTTAATTTGAATGTACTCCGTAGCGAAGCACGGGTATTCAGCTAGTATATTTATACACACACACACACACACACACACACACACATATATATATATATATATATATATATATATATATATATATATATATATATATATATATATATATATGACCTTTATAAAACACGCTTGATGTTGAAATGCTAGACTGTTGAATCTAACGGGTTTAGAAGTTACTTATTTTCACTGTTTTTCCTATATTGATATTACCTATTGAGGACCCCTGAAAAAAATTAATAGTCAGATCTGCGGCCAACTTTCTTCACATAGAAAAGAAATCCAGGGTAAGAGACATTGAAAAAAATTCCCCAACACCACTGGGGGAAACGTGTCACAATTATTATAAAAAAATACATGAGCTTCAATCCTATATGTTGTTTCTCCGGTTATTAAAAATTTATGAAACTTATTTTACTGTTAAAACTAAAAGATCGACTCAAAAATATAAGGAAGCTGTTAGCTCACGGGGCACTCACGTCAAAATCCACAGATGAATCCTGACAGCGCAGAAAATCTCAGCGAATTAATTCCTCCCTTCTAACTCTTCTACGAATGCATTTTTTTTTTATAGTTTATTTGGGTCGCTGTTGGTCTTCAAAAGGATAGCGACCAATTACTTTCATACGCGCTATGGGGAACAGGAAATAGGGAGTGGGAAAGAGAATGTGTATTGTCATGAATGGTTACCGAGTAGATGCGACACTCGATCAAGTGGGAAATTTGACCTCCATACGTTGCGTTTATTATCACTTGTCTTTTACTTGTCACTTTCTAACTTGCAGAAGTTTCGAGATCCAAGTGTTAAATGCTTGCAACAAACTTAATATCCCACAAAAGAGCAATGGGGGTTTCTTTTTTCAGAGGATGAGTTGTTGTAGATTATTAATGGAATTATTCTTTTCTATCGATTTACAGCTTCCTGGAGGTGCCCTGACCCCAACTTCCCTTATTATGTTACTGCTATCGACTATACACTTGCCGTATCGACTCAGCTTGAACACTGTTTTGGACTGGTTGTTATCTCATTAAGTTGGACTGGTTGTTATCTCATTAAGAGTTTCAATACAAAATTTTTGTACAAAAACCATTGAATGATTCGAATTATTATTTATTATTATTTTTAAAAATTTCGTTTTTATAATTTAAAGAAGCAGGCTGTAAATGACTGGGAATGAATCTTAAGGCTGCTGTGTACTAACCCTACAGCTTTCGCACACCTCGAAGAAAATTTGTCTACTATTTACAGCTACATAAATGCTGATAATCCGATAAAAATGGTATTTACAGATAGCCTGAACTTTTCTGCAACTTGCAACAGGATTCATTTTATAAATTTCGACCACCAAAGGAATTTATGAGCGTATAAAACACATTACACCAGATTTTATTTTCCCAAATCGTTCCCCTTGTTGGATGTTACATAAAGCCTGACCACCAAACCACAAATGCCCGTTCATTTTACATACATACATACATATATATATATTGTTACGAATTTTACAAGTCTATAGTAATCTCGCCAAATAGGAGAGTTATCGCGAAATGGATTTAGTGACTTATTTTGGTCGCCAAATTTGGCGATATTTCACCAAATTTGGCAATATGGCAACAAATGGTCGCCAAGCTTCTGGATCTTTCCAGAAGGTTCCAGAACTTTCTAGCTGGCAGGCCGATAGGGGTTGCTTTGGAAGTCTATAAATATACCTGAGATTGGCATTGGAAGTTAGTATTCTTTTCTGCGGAGAATTGAATATATTGAAAGTGCGTTAGGTGTGTATTGTATTGAAGACTCTGTTATCCTGACTTGTGTTTTTAGTGTTTTCTGCTGTATAGAACACAAATGTTACGTGTTTTCTGTTGAATTTGTGTATGCGCCTGAAGAATTTACAGAATAATAAATTTTATTCTGTGTGAACTTTCTGAAGAGATTTTTATTCAATCTTATTGAACCCAGAAAACGGAACAATATATATATATATGTGTGTGTGTGTGTGTTTGTTTTCTCCCTCCAATGCGGCAGACGGTATACTTGGACATTATACTTACCGTTATATGGTATCGCGGTTTTCCTGGCAACTTTTCTGGGATCACCGTATAGGTGGGCTAACATTACCCCCCTATGGGCAGGTCGGTAATTTTGAACCGAGTCAAGTGACGATACGGGAACACTTGACTCCGAACCTCCAGAGATAAATTTGAGAACTTGAAGGACATTGCAGCTACGACAGATTTTATGTGCACCAGCCGCCAGTAGTGTATACGGCCGTGTATTTGTCAGCGTTCGGCATCGAACCCGCAACCCTCCGATCAATGGCTAGACTACTTTACCAATTGGGCCACCACGCCCATATAAATATATACATACAGACAGACATATATATATGTTATAAATATATAAATAGATATAAATTTTCTCTCTCTATTCCGGAGTATATTTTAAAAAAATCTGTCAATCCAAGTCGACAATCCTAGGATAAATTTTCACCATAGATAAACATTGAGATGAGCATATCCAATAGGGTTAGTACATTATGGCTAGCTTTATTGCTTAACAGCAGCCTTAACTGCAGTCTGAAAAAAGATTTATTTGAATTTCAAACAATCACGGGATATGTTATTACATTCTTTGTTTGGGTTCTTTAATTTCGATTGTCATTTATATATTGAAACCTTTGAATTGGCACCTATAAAATGACAATCAATAACTTTCAACTTCCTTTACAATTACAATACTTCAATAACACGAATACTTCATTGTCTTAATTTTCCTATTACTACAACAACGCGCCATCCGGCAATGCTTGGAACTCACATCTTCTCTTTGAGGCCCTCAAATGACAAATAACTCGTAACAGAAAAGGAAACTCCGACCAACTCACGGTGACCGGCACGATTGCGGTAAATTCCTGGCAGTTAGATTATTTTAGCTTTAAAATTCAACGTCTTCACCTCTTATCCTTTCTGGCGTAATATTTCATTAAATGGCAAATATATTTTGGACTATTATTACGTGAAAAGATAATTGCCATTATATATATATATATATATATATATATATATATATATATATATATATATATATATACATACATACACAGAGGCTGTTCACACATTTTTTAAACGATGTATATTGTATTCACAAAACTAAATTACATAAAATTCTTGTGTTTTAAATGTTCTATTTGACATACCTTATTCTGAACTGTCTTTCGACACCGCAATTTCCAGGATAATAATGCCTTTTGAAGTGTCAGAAGAGGTATTCTATCCCATTCCTCCTGAACAGCTTTCCAGAGTCCTGTAAGGGTTTTGGGACGACGTTTGGATAATGCAGATTTTAAAAGTCCAAAATCACAAAAATCCATAGGTGATACATCGGGAGATTTAGTAGGGATATCAGTGAAGGGTATGACCTTGATACTAGTTTTTTGTTCTTTTAGTAATTTCTTTTAAGAAATTTACAGTGGATTTTGATGTGTGACTGCTAGCTTTGTCCTGATGGAGTCTCACAGATTGATGGCACTGTGGGTAAAGCGATGGTATTTCATTCAGAAAAATTGGCGATAAAATATGTTCCTGATAGTATTTGAAGTTAATCTTGACATTTTTTTCCTCTCTTTATTTTTAACTTGCCATTATAAGAAAAACCAGCAACAATCATGAATCCCTTAGAAAAACTTTCTTTCGATTCTTTGAACCATGTACTTAAATTTTTTTCTCCCCTTTTATGATAATAAATGGCTCTTTTTTTGTTGCAATCATTTAAATACACCCATGATTCATCTATTGTGACAATTGTTTTCCATTTTTCTTTGGATAAGTGTTTCTCATATAGAATTCTGCAGCGTGTCCTGCGTTCAGCGATATGATTTGGAAGAAGACGATGCACATTGCGTTTTTTCGCTTTCTTAAGATTTAAATCAACGTTTATCATTTTGTTTACAATGGACACAGAGCATTTTAATGATTTTGCAACTGTCCTTTGACTAGGGGGATTTTATTTTAACATTAAAAAACGTACCTTTGCAATAGTCGGAGATGTCCGTTTTTTCCTTGGATACTTGTTTGGAATTTTTGTCCCATTTGAGGCTCCAATTTGACGTTTTTTTCCTTTCTTGTTGACGATATTACCTATCGACGCTTTAGATATCACAAAACCATGACTCTCACATCGTTTTTGGATAACGGAGTATGCATATTTCTCTTCGGAAAGAGCATAAATGTAGCCATCGAACCACTGCTTTGTTAAAAACGCCATTTTGAATAAAAACAAAACTTTCAAGCCGCAGACAATAATTTTGACTTTTAAAAACATAGTACAATTGCAATTATTTCTTTTGCAGCAAACGAATTTTTATTACCGCTTACCAAAACCGTCTAAAAAATGGGCGAACAGACTCTGTGTATATATATATATATATATATATATATATATCAATCACACAAGCATGGATCGTTTATATGGTGTATACTGAACAAAAATCGTTTTATGCCTTACCTATTGAATTTGGTAATTCAAAATGTTTCGTTTATAGGGAATACTTAAAAAAGAATACTTTTCTATAAGGAAAAAGTATTTTTTCTCAGTATAAGGAATAGTTTACTTTTAAGGAATACTTTCCTTAAATCAATTCCTGATTTCAGGAATTGATTTCAGGAGAAATTAATTCCTGAAAAAAGGCTTTATTGCTTAACTGTTAATGCGAAATAAAAAGTGTTAGTTAAAATTTAATGCCTTACCAATTGAATATGGTAAATCAAAATGTTTCGTTTATTAGGAATATTTTACTGAAAATTCATGAAAAAAGGCTTTAATGCTTAACGAATAGTATTAGATAAAACGTAATGCCTTACCAATCGAATATGGTAAATCAAAATGTTCCGTTTATACGGAATACTTACTGAAAATTCATGAAAAAAGGGCTTTTTTGCTTAACTGTTAATACTTAACAAGTAGTGTTAGTTAAAACGTAATGCCTTATCAATTGAATATGGTAGATCAAAATGTTTCGTTTATAAGGAATACTTTACTGAAAATTCATGAAAAAATTATTTATTACTTAACAAAAAGCGTTAGTTAAAACATAATTTATTATATTTTCTGCATTTACTAAAAAATTATAAAAATAGTGTAACTTAAATAAAAATTCATGTTTCTATTGCATTACAATAAAAACCTTTGCGTTAAAAATTAGTTTTTTTTCATATTTTGAAAGAAAAATTTAATCTTTCAAAAAAAAATAAGTCTCCTCTAAACGTTGCATAGAAATATTGTCTCTTTTCATTTGAACCTTTTATAATAATTACAAATAATTACATAAAGTAAATAAATTCCTGCTCTGTATACTTTGAATTTAGAAACAGCTTTCTCCAGTAATTACTTTTCATTTACTGAAATTCAGCTTTATATAATTAGAAAATTTTCTTTTTATAAAAAAGTATACGTTCAATGGATAGACAAAGAGGAAAAAAAAATCCATTTATTTAAAATATCCAATGGTGTTGACATTTTTTTCAGTTTAATGCATAAAGATAATTCGCAGTTTTTATTAATATTTTAGTCGAATGAAAAATTGTGGCTTTATTCCCTTTTTATTATGGTGATTTGAAAGAAAATACATTGTTCATTTAAGTAGAAAATAACTAGAATGCTGATAATGAATTATATAATTACGTTTATTTGGAAGATAAATTATTTGTTTAAGATGAGGTACATCCATTTTTATTGGTGAGGTGATGGCTTTGTCTTTTGTAGGTTATACTTTGTATTCAAAGTATGCAGTTTTGCAAAAATTTTCTGGTGTTACAAGCTTTCTTTTGTGCAACGTGTACCAGATGATACCAAGGATCGAATCTAAACACTTAGAAGCCAGCACCCTAAACTATTAAGAGCAATACGAGATAATCTTTTTAAATGAATTTTCACACCAATCCTAACATCTTCTGAAACTCTTCTTCTGAGGTCAACATATAAAAGTGTGTGTCTGCGTGGGTGTGTGTTTCGGTTGGGGGGGAGTCTCTAAGAATTCAGGGTATAAGCCCCTCATGTATTTATTGTTCATTTTTATCTTTCTTTCGCTCCATGAATATTTTTTCCTAACTTTCTTAAGATGTACAAGTGTCCATCCTAAGGGGCAAGGCCAACGAAACGTGGTGGCGCGGTTGGTAAAGGCGTCAAGCCAATGATACGAGAGTTGCGGGTTCGAGGCCGGTCGCTGACAAAACCCACCGCCGTGTTCCCTAATGGTGGCCAGGGCACGTAAAATAGGGCATGGCTGCAATGTCCTCCAAGTTATAAAATTTACCTCTGGAGATGCTGGGTCAGGTGGTCTGGTCCCTCCACTTGACTGGGTTCAAAATTCGCGGACCATCAAACGGGTGCAGTGTGGACCCACCCCCTGTTCTGCGCCCGGCGCTACGCATGCGGCGAAGTGGTCTCATGCTTCCGCCCCCCACATATACACGCCAACCTCCTATATAGCCCCTGTTATCTACTATTTTGTCAGAACCCAGATATGAGGGTGCTATCCAATGGCTGCAAGACTTTGAGCGTCACGCGACTCCACCTCTATTAGATTATAAATAGAAGTGTTTCAATGTACATACAGCTTTTTCGGGATTTGCAATTGCCCGAGAAGATGTAACAGAATCTCAATAAAGTTGTAATGTCCGATTTGAATAGCGGATTTCTTATTGTTGACCACTCGGCTACGTACTTCCTCGCTGTGGCATGCTGTTGTCCGGTCACCATTCCCATGGGGCTTGACCGGCATGTTACTTACACACACACACACACATATATATATATATATATATATATATATATATATATATATATATATATATATATATATATGCATTTATATATATCACTGCAGTTTTTAAGTGGCACAAGCACTTCAAAGATGGCTGAGAGTGTGTGGAGGACGAGCCCCACGCTGGACTGCCGTCGACCTCAAGAACCGCCGACAACGTGCAACGAGTGCGGGAAGTGTGGAAGTCAGACCGTCGGTTAAATGTGCGCATGGTAACAGAAAAAATGGCATTGATAAGATGACATTACACAGCATTATCACTGAAAATTTGGCGATGCGAAAGATCTGCACTAAACTCGTCCCAGAGCACACAGTCACTCCTCCTCCAAGGTCACTGAGTACCTGACGATAAACGGCCTCGCGACGCCCCCTAAGGCTACGGCCACACGAGCGATTTTTCCCGCTACGTCTTTTCCCCGAGCTTGAAAATCTACACCAGCCGGCCACACGTGCATGTGACATTTTTTCCCGCTGGGTCTTTTCCCTCAGCTTGAAAATCTACACATACCGCTAGAAAAATAGGTCTCGTTCTATCCTCCAGCGGGCGACCTTGAGACCGCGACAGATAACTCCCTCGCTAGCGAGAAAAACAGCTGCGTTTGGCCACCCCTATATTACAGAAGCTTATCTATATTTTGGTGCTTGTTCTCCCGTTGCGGTTGTGAGGGAAAAATCGCTCGTGTGGCCGTAGATTTACAGTCCCGACTTGGCAGACTATTTCGTATTCCCAAAAGTGGAATTTTCCCGCAATGGACTCAACCATGGATCCCTAAGTGCTGTCAAAGAAGCTTGCATGCGTACCCTTAAGGACGTTCCGGAATTCGACTACCAGGGAGCCTTCGAGTTGTGGAAAAGCCGCTGGAAAAAGTGTGTCAACGCTTACGGGATGTATTTGAAGACTTTGAGGAATTTTAGCAATGACTCAAATAAATTTATTTTCCGAAACTTTTCCCGATACTTTTTACACAAACCCTATATATATATATATATATATATATATATACATACACACACACACACACACACACATATATATATATATATATATATAATATACATATATATATATGAATATTTTTCTTTAACTGACGAAACATTTGTTCATTTTGTTAAAATTGCTCATTTGAAAATGTCATGCATTTCATTCCTAATCTTTTGGAATGCAATCATTTATTGCAAGCTGCTTTTTACCGGAACAATAACAGGTATATTTTATTACACTTTTATTTATCGACAAGAAAATATACAGCTCATCTCCAAAAGTTTTTCCTCCTGCATTAGCGTTAGCCTGAACATATAGCATTAAAATAAAATAACGTTTTTCTTGCACTCCACCTTCAGAATTCCGATAAACAAGGTTTACAATTTCTCCCGTATTGACTAAAGGAGAAGTAGTATTTCTACCGTTTACTCTTCTACTTCCCTCTTATTTGTCATGCTAAACAATCTTTCACGATTCGACCTGGGAGAGGAAGAGAGTCTGCACTGAAGAAATTGTGGAATAAGGAATTCCTCTGTTACTCTGAACTATAAGAAATAGATTGCAAAGGATCTATATATAACGAAACTGAGTTTTTCGATAGCTCTTCCTTCCGAAGACAGTTTTTGAAAGAAAGAGAATTTTTTTTGAAATGTCAACTTTATTGACAATTTCAGCCACCCGGAAGAGTGTGTATATATATATATATATATATATATATGTGTGTGTGTGTGTGTTAATATAAGAAGTAATAAAGCGGAAGATAAAGGGAAAACGAACCCAAATAAACACACAAAAAATATTTTTACATATTGACTATATTCATTTATTGTTCTCTATTTTATATTTTTCTTCCAACATTGATGATGAAAGAGATTATTATAAAACTTTACCTCAATGCGTTTTGTTAATTTGGTAATATAATTAAATTTTAAAATGCTTTTATTTAACTTTATATCAACTAGGTTATATTTTCCCATTGAATTTCTCCAATGGTTTGAAATATGCTTAATACGATATATATTCCGAAATGCTACAGACTATTTCTACGTGCTCTTGCATGTGTGATTATATATATATATATATATATATATACATACACACACACTTGTGGTTATCAAAATAATGGAAACACTAAGATACATCACGAAAACCAATATTAATACGGCGCAGGATCACATTTGTCATATAATATCACCTGATTCACCTTAGAATTGGATTATAAAAGTCCTGAGTAGTGGTTAAGAATATATTATACCATTTTTCAGAGAAAAATCATGAAAGTTCCTGTAGAGATGCTGTGGTGGATATCGATACCTGGCTGTATCCGCTTATACAGATCACAGTGGTTGGATGATATATAGTTGGGGGGACTGTATAGGGCAAGATAAGATATTTGACTTATTTTTCATGCTCTTCAAACCAATGCTTAATAGATTTAGCTGTATTTATAGAGGGATTATCATCCTGGAGAACGGCACCTTCTGCAAGAAACGATGTTTGTACCATAGGATGGACTAGTGAGCTAAACTTTCGACATAGTCCTTCCCAGTCAATCTCCCTTTTAGAGTTACAGTAGGGTCTAAAGAAAACCAACAGATGTTATCCCAAACCCTGATAAATCTACCTCCATGATTGAAAGTTGAGATGAGACTGCCAGAATCTCACTCTTGTGTAGGTATTCTCCAGACATACACATGTTCTGTTGCGAGGAACAATGTGTACAATGATTCGTCGGACCAAAAGCCGTTTTTCGACATATTACTCGACCATTATTTGCGCTCGTGGCACCATTATGGACGATATTTTGTATTGGCATCTATTACAAGTGGCTTGGGAATAGCTACATTTCCGTAAATGGTTTGTTTGTGAAGTTCCCTTCTACCTCTAATGGTTGATACCGGAATATGCAGATGCAATTTGAGCTCTTCGGCCATTTTGTTTGCAGTTGTTTTCTTTGTTCATGTCACAATCCTCTTCAATTCCTCGTCCGTCTCTTTCACTCAGCTCTCCCTTTCGTCGACTATTCTGTTTGGGAAAGGTTGTTTTTCCGTGCAGTCTGTATGCTACCATAACTCGAAAAACACCCATTAGCCTGGGGGTTGCAGTAATAGATACTCCAATTTAAACGCGCTCCAACAATTTGCCCTTTTTGCAAGGTCTGCAAGGTTTGACATTTTACACTGTTTTCCCCAAAAGCACGATGCCCTTAGCTTCATTACTGCTACCTGACAGTAGAATAATTCATACACTATATTATATAAAGAATACCGGTCACCAGACTTGTTTTTTTAAGGAATTCGAAGCACTTTCATAAACACCACAATATTGATAGGTGTTTCCATTATTTTGATAACCATATGTATATAATATATATATATATATATATATATATATATATATATATATATATATATATATATATATATATATATATATATATATATATACAGTATGCCCACTAAAGTCCCTTTCCACCCTCTTAACTTCCGAACGGCTGCTACTATATTCATAAAAGTGGTGTCTAGGTATAGTAAAGTAGCCATGCGCTACTGAATGAAACCACCTACCGCGGAGTTAGCATTCTTATCTGGAAAACGGAACGAGATAGGAAAAAGAAGTGATTTACAAAGTTGTAGAAAATCATCCATTTAGTACGAAAAGATACCTTGTGGACATTAATGAGAAGACTACAACGGTTAAAACGCACATTTGTTTTTTCGTAATTTCCTAGAATGTGACGTGACAAAAGGATCTGAGAAAGAAAAAAAATCAACTAATTTTAACAATATAACTTTATTTGAGATGTTCAAACTTCTCACCGTCAGCTGCAATTCACATTTGGATCCTCGTTTGAATCTCACGTTGCACACGTTGGAGCATAGAGCGTGACACGTTGGCACAAGCGTCCGAAATGCGTCGTTTAAGGTCCTGCAATGTTTGTGGAGGGGTCGCATACACATGCTGTTTCAGGTATCCCTACAGGAAAAAGGTCCAGTGGAGTCAGATCAGGCGGACGTGGAGGCCACTCTTCGAAACCGCCATACCCAATTATTTGGTCCCCGAATTCCTGGAGGAGGTACTGCTTCACTGCAGATCTCAGCTTTGGAATACTCAGCCATAACCCCTAGCATCAACATACTACAACCCCAAGAAGATGTCTCTTTTATAGCTGTCTCAGGTGAACAGGCGTGATGTTTCTTACGTATTTGCATACTGGAAAAATTTCGAACACCAAGTGCAAGTTGCGTTGAGTTGATGCGACACTATTTTACACGATCTACGTATTGTGTACCCTGTTTATAAAGACAATCAGTACAAGGATGAAACTCTCGAGGTTTGAACCGTGGTCCTTTTGATTGGGGATCAAAGGCGATGTACCACTGTGCACATTGCGGTGTCATGTTTTGCTCGAAAGATAATAATTTCTCCTTTCGTTCAAGTTTCTTGACGTCACAGTGTAGGAAATCCCGAAAAAACAAATGCGCGTTTTAACCGTTCTATTATTTGCATTAATGTCCACAAGGTATCTTTTCGTACTAAATCGATGATTTTCTACAACTTTGTAAATCACTTTTTTCCCTATCTCGTTCCGTTTCCGAGATAGGAATGCTAACTCCGCAGTTTTCCACCAGGTGGCGCGGTAGGTGGTTTCATTCAGTAGCGCATGGCTTCTTTACTTTACCTAGACACAACTTTCATGAATATAGCAGCAGCCGTTCCGAAGTTAAGAGGGTGGGAAGGGACTTCTCAGGGTGGGAAGGAAGTGTTCATACTGTATATATATATATATATATATATATATATATATATGTGTGTGTGTGTGTGTGTGTGTGTGTGTGTGTGTGTGTGTGTGTGTGTGTGTGTGTGTGTGTGTGTGTGTGTGTGTGTGTGTGTGTGTGTGTTTGTTTGTTTTGATATTCACATGCATACAATGAATTTGATGAAATGGGAGAACACATATAAGAAGGCGGTCATTATTGAATATGTAGTCGTGAGTATTTGATGAGAGAAGCACACTCTAGAGTAGAATACTGGGAAAATAAACACCCGTACTAGAAAGCAGAAGAGTGACGCAAGGACAGGGTAAGGAATCAGACAGAAAGAGTGGTCAAATCGTTGTTTAGCCTTTTATATACTGTGAAGGCGCTAGCTGTTCAGAATTCCTTTAATTGGCTGACTCCGATCATGTGGTAAATGAGTCGAAAGTCGTATGATTCTTCAAAGGGGGAATCGAGATCACGGGATTCTGAATCATGTTTAAAAATAACTGTACCACGTGTGTATTGAAGAGAATAGAATATTCGGTTATTTCGATTTTATGTTTGAAATAGCAACATTGCAAGCACGAAGACAGAGAGAAAAGGCCAAAAAGTCTCGGCAAAAAATTTGCTGTGGTTTATATAAACTTCATGAGGTCGTTGTCACATGACCCTTGCACTCTGCAACCATAGGTCAGAGTAGATTTCTGGGCTCACGGATTTGTGGACTGTTATATAAGTTTTGGCGCCCACGAGACTGTGGTTTAAAGGAATGATATTGTAATTGTCTACTATTGCTTTTAGGTTACTCACAATAAAACTAAAAACGAAAAGGAAATTAGTTTGCTTGCGCCCAAGTAATTTTAAAGAAAAATGAAAAGAATTTGGAAATTAGAAAAGGTTTTTCGTTTTGTATGCTATATATATATATATATATATATATATATATATATATATGAAACAAATTTCAAACCTTTTACGTCATTAACGTATCGCAACAGAACATTATCCCTCATTTAAATTTGACCTAGGAATAACCAAATTAATCTATTAGTTTCCCCCTTAAGCAAGCCACGCGCCTACATCTTATATAAGTCGAACCTCGTAGAACATTCGAAAATGATCACCCCATATGACGCGTTATAGTCAGGTGCTAATTCTAACCAATTAAAGTCCAGCGCGCCTGTTCTCAAGGGCATAGAACTAGAGTTTTCGCGGGTCTTGGGTCTCTGCTCTCCGTCCTGGTAACATGTTGTAATTTGCACGGCGGTTTTTATATATTCCATGTGCTGTTCCGGCTGTATTATGGCTGTTCTTAACTATGAGAGTTCTGTAACGAACATAAACTGTATTAATAACGAACTCTAACTCCGCTTAGAGGAAACAATCCAACAATAAAAAGGATTATTACACCAACGGTTTGGATATCTGTGACTCGCCATTTGCCTACATGCCCTATGGTACGACTACAGCAAGATGGCCTGGGACGCTGCGTTTACTCGTCTCTGATGCTCCACCGCCAAGTTATTCCATTTTCATTACTTACACACACACATACACACACACACACACACACATACACACACACACACACACACACACACACACACATATATATATATATATATATATATATATATATATATATATATATATAACACATTTACATGTGTGTATGTTAATTTTTAATATGTTTAGACTAAAGAGAAAAGGCATACAAACCCAAGTAAACTTAGAAAATATATTTTCAAATATTGACCTTATATTTTGTTGGTGCTGTATCATATTTTTCCTCCTTATGTTTGTATTTGGTTTTATTTCGACTAGATTATAGCTCCACATTGAATACGATAGCCTGAAATATACTTATTACAAAATAAATTCCGAAAAGTTACAGACTATTTTTACGTTCTCTTGCAAGAGTGATGATATACAGGTATTCACTTTCAGTGACATATTTCAAATTCCCTTTCCTACTCAATAATACACACATACCTCACCTTTTCTTCCCAACAGTGACAGAGACTTATGGTGTGTTCTGATTTTTACATTAAAGGGGACTTCCTCTATATCCTGTAAATTTCCCCTTCCTGACATTTCCCAATTTCACTTTCGTTATGTTCTGCGAATAGCTCCCATTGGTTCTCCACATTTTTCAAGAATAGTTGAAAATTGCTTATGACTACCGCTTGCCTGTCATTCCTCGGTTTTGAATTTTTGAATAGAGGGGGAGACATCTTCATAGACAGAGAGGAAAAGAATAATTATAAGTTCATGACACATAGCGCATGAAAACTTACTTTGACATTAAAAAATGCGCAGTATCCAGTAAGGAAATGTTTGTTCGAAAGTGATTTTTCTATCCAGAAAAATAACATGCTTCAAAGAGAATGTGCTTTTTTGTGTGCGAGCGATGTAATTTTCTATGAAATCCAGAGCTTTAGAGAAAAGCACATAAAAAATTTTCATAAGAAGTAAATAACACAGACATTATTAATTTGAGAGACACTGAGAGGAAAGGAAAGTCATAAAATAATAAGTTAAAAAAGTTTTTAAGATGAAAAGGGGTATAATGAAAAAAATTAAAAGCAGAATGTAAGATTTACATTGTACATTTATATGTACAGGGTGTTGCCGAATTCGACCGACAAATTCAGAGGGGTGATAGTAGGTATCAAGACGAGCAATAATCACATAGGAATGTATGACCGGTAACGCAAACCTGACGCTGGAGGGCGCTGTTTACTTAATCGGACCGTGCCTCTTACCAACTCCACTGGTTGGCCGGAAATATCGCATTTTTCTGGAGGAGGTAGAAAACTCAAAAAAAAACAGAATAACATAGGAATGTATGACCGGAAACGCAAACCTCGTCAACAAGATGATAAACAAAGATGCAGAAATGTTGACTTTTCATTCCTGCATCTTTGTTTACATTTTAATCCACACACTTCGAGTTGACAGCAATAATAGTAACTCCTCTGATAGAGGTGCAGCCATCTCTCTTAAAAGGAATATTAAATATGATCACATCCTCAGCCTCAATCTCAACATTTTAGAAAATACTATAATTAAAATCTACCCCACCTCCTCTAATCCAATTTACATAGCCAGTATTTACCTTAGAGCTTAAATTTATTTTCCCTCGACGATAATATATTCTTGGCTGGGGATTTTAATATCCAACATCCTTGATGGAACTGTTCCAATAATTATAACTATATCTGTCGCTACGTCAGGGAGATTAAGGATTTTTGTATTGATAACGCTATTGATATTGATTTTCCTTCTTTTGCTACCCATTTTGGCCCTTCTGACTCCCAATCAGTTATTGATTTCACCCTCTTAAATAATATTAACTTTCTATACGATATTAATTCTGTTGACGACTTATCATCCGACCATAACCCCATTATTCTAAATTTGTACACCAATATATCCCTGCCTTCCATTCTCACCCCTCATTTTATTAATTGGAATAATTACACTAGTAATATATTTAATTCTCCGAGACCCTTTGAACACATTAATAGTAAAATTGACATTGATAATGCTGTTACCTCCATCACTGATATCACCAATAGTACCATCAGCTCTGCCACGACTCACCCCCTCTAATAATTGCAATAAGCTCCCCCTTCATATCAAGCACTTAATTAAAAATAGGAATAATGTTAAAAATTTGTCAGCGTACAGGCGATCCGTCTGTACGTAGTGAGTTCTATAGACTAAATGCTAAAATAAAACTTGAAATTAGAAAACACAAAAATAAAAAATGGACTGATTTTATCGAGTCACTCGCAAAAACTGACATATCTTAAACGCATCAAAAAACCTTTTACCCCCTCCCTCCCGTCAACACACCATCTGGCATTCTCACGAGTGATTCCGACAAAATTGAGGCCTTGGCAGACAATTACGAAAATCATTTCTCTCCCCACCCCAACGTTTTCTGTCCCGATACAATTGTTGAAGTTAAAGATATTGTTGCATCACAAATGTTTAAATCCATTCCCGAATCATCTCAACCCTCGGACACAAATCATAACACAACTTTCTCGAACTACATTTTATTAAAATTACAGACCGCTCCGTCAGTATGAATGCAGCAAGCAGAAGTACAGGAATTCGTTCTAGCAGCTGTTGTATTTTAGTAGTGGAGTTCCTGGACCTGCTGATTTTAACTCCTGTCAGCAAGATATTTTGTAGTCAATGTAAATGTGCTCAGTAAAAATTTAGTAGTCTTAAAGATAGATTAAGTATTAGGATATTGATCTTTAAAGGTAAGTTAAAATATTAAGGCCTTCATGAGTTGAAGGAAAAAGATAAGTTAAGTTAATGATAATTTAACATTAGAGAATCAAGTAATTAAGGTAAAATTAATTTTAATATAGTTAATTAGTATTAAGTAATGGAGAAGAAGAATTATCCGGTAAGGGAGGTTATTGGCCCACAGTAAACTAGATGTTAAATTAGCGATGTTAAATTAGGAATTCGTTCTAATTCTGGATGTCAACACTTATATAACTTCAATCCATCACGTGATGTGCAGAACTGATTTAAATTTGTACTGACGCCGCGCCGCGTCTCTTTTCGATAAAAAGACAGCCATCTTTAATGATATTGCCTAAGGCTGTAATAATGGAATTTAACGCGAATGCCCAAAGGGAATTAAATAACTTAAGGGATTAAAAAAGGGGTATGTAATTTTGAATAGTAAAGTGAGGAATTAATAGTTTTTAACTGTTAAGTGTTGAATTAAGAAATTACTAGTTTTTTAATATTATATATATATATATATATATATATATATACACCTTAAGACATATAATATTCACAAATATAATCCATCTGTATATGCTCATATATTGCTTTTGTATGTACAAGCTTACGCCTATATGTTACGAAGGGTGTATGAGTTTGTTCATGTACAGTCGATTCTGGTTAATCGGATCACATCAGGACGCGATAATTTTGGTCCTAATAACCGGCTGGTCCGATTAAACGAACATGCCTTATGTTACAAGACGTGATTCGGTCCGAAGGATTCCGTCCAAAGAAGTGGCTGGTCCGATTAACCGGAATCGACTGTATATATTTATAGGTACAAGAGTGTTAATGTGTATATGCATTCTTATATATGTTTTTAAAGTTTTTTAATATGGTTATGTGCATGTTTGCGTGCATATAGATTTAAGTTTGAATTGCAGTAACACATAAAACTTTCGTTATTAAACACTTCGAGCATCATTAGAATAATTTAAAATGACAGCAATTATAATTTATAGATTAGATTACTTTAAAGCTTTTAAGAATTTTTTAGTAATGGTGATATGCTTTCTTATTACCTGTTGAATGATACATTTAGTAAGTAATGAGCCATAAAATCTGAAATGAGAAGAATAAAATTGAATACTTCACGGTCCGAAAAATCTAATAGTAAGAATGATAGACTCAGAACAAAAAAAATCACGTCGACCAGAAAAAATGTAAATATTTTGAAAACAAGACACGAATATTATCCCAGCTTATCAATTTACAGCATGCTTGCTAATTAATTTGCTTTAGCGAGCTAAAGGAAAGCTTTTTTTTAGGTAAAAATTAACTTATTGAAAGGGGAGACTATCGTAATTAGAATAATTATACCTAAAAGGCAAGTACTGTTTTTATTTTCAATGCATAAAGCTAAGTAAACAAACCTTGTTCGATATATGCATTAAATGTTTTTGAAAGCATTGTAAAATATTATAAAAAATTTTAAAAGCTGATACAGAATGTCGAAATTTAGCTTTGAGTATCCTTGGGGTGGTTTTAAGCTATGTAGATTTATTTTTTACAGAAAGAAGCCAACTGCTTGCTTATGTTGTAGGGCTCGTATATCAGGACTTGAATTTGAAACCATATCTTCTATCAGGCATCTTAGCATCTGAATGACCTCGGTGAGCATTTTTATTTCCAATTTATTTTAGTGAAAATTAATCTTTTATTTTACCGGCAGCAAAATATTGTGTTGGATCTTGCAAATACTATCATTTATTTATTTATTTATTTTAACGTTGCTGAATATTTTGCATGATTAATATGTGCTATAAAAGTCCATTTCCTTTTCTTTTTAACCACTGATGTCCCCTGTAGAAGCGCTGAATGTTATAATTCACCACGGTGTGCGGTCGAGAGATTGTCAATAATAAAACTCTTATAACAACTCCAGAGGCAAAAAATAAATAAAGACTTGAGGAACTCTAAGGTGGCGTTAAAGAAAAACTGTCTGTGTGGCCATTGATAGCGATGAAAAGACTATAATTGTTATAAGATAGACGGTGACGTTATTTTATGGTCCACAATAAAACTTTCAAATAATTGTCAAAGTGGTATCCCAAACGAAAATTATGGTGGGGAGGTACTTGGCAGACTGTAAACATGAGCAGTGAAATAAGGGACCAATCGGGGCAGGAACTGTTAAGAGAAAGGCAGCCCACTGTCCAATGAGGAAAAAGGGGCGGGCACCAGCCCCTCCGAAAAAAAAACGAAAAAAGGTCGATAGATTTCGCTTGCTGATCCCCGAGCTGTGATCATATAGAGAGCCGATTGCGCTGTCTCGGAGACTAGCGGAAGTTTCTGTAGTCTGACATGATGATGCTGAGTATGATCTGATGTGAGCACCTGTCAACGAAAACCTTCATGCTGTATTCGTCAACAGTCGTAAGTGCCTCCTGAAAGATCCTAGAAATAATTGCTTTAACTGAATATTTTGCCTCTGCTTCTGATTTCTCATATATTAAGTGATAATATGAAGGGGAACCTTTTTATATTATTAATTTTACTTTAAAATAATTTTTAGTATTGTCGAATAAATGTATGACAAAGGCCAATTCTCTATGTTTCCTTGCTTGCCCCAAAACATGCAATTTATCAAGGTTCTATTATAATCTATATTCCCCTAAGGGACGTTTACGAGGGGCGGTATTTAAACCAGTTTTTCCTACCCGGGATGTTGATATTTATTCACCTGAAGCCTCGTATCTTTGTGAGAAACTTTTAGAAATGTAATTCCGAATGTTACAAGTTTAATTTATAGGAGTAATTGAATTGTAAATAAAAAAGACAAAATTAGTGTGGAACCGATAAAAAGCGAAAATAATTTTATTATTTTCTTCTGTATATTTACCATCAGCATAAGAATTTCGGCCGCTTCTCTGCCTCACAACAGCTGATTCGCCAGGCAAATCAATTGCAGAAACCATAACACACTTTCCTTGTCCAATTTGATTCCTCGGGCAAGTTCATTGTAGGAATAATTTCAAACGTTTTCTAGATAAAACCCCCTTTTTTTGCAGCTTTGTCAAAATACCTAAGCACAAATTTGCTTAATGCTCGTCACTCAAGGCTGGTCCGTATGCAAGGTTGTGAACAAAGTCAAATACCCTTCTGATAACGTACTGCATTCGTCCTCTCGTTGATAATTGAAGGGTTTGCTACAAAAAGGACGTAAGTTTTCGAAAAATCGTTAAAAATATATATAAGTTGTGTGAAAATATTCCTTTTGGTAAATTTCCTTAATCGTTCTTACAAATTAGGACAGTATTTTCACTCAAAAATATATTCTCTAGATGACGTGGCACATGTGTGATTTCTTGCCACCAAATCTTTCTTGCTACCAAATGGTTGTGGTATCTACTTCTAGGAAAAAGATTTCGAAATGCAATCTACTACCATAATACTTTATTTAAAGAAGACTTCAATTGAAATACAGCATGCATTTTGAATTTACAAACAGAAAATTACATTTTTGGAGGCCGGAAAAGGGCACCGTCATTTCCTTAGAGGTGTGATAAAATGTAGCAATTCCCGCACAATATCGGTGAATACGTACAAAGTTCAACTGTTCTCGCGGGCACGTTTCCTGGACGTTATATTAACGTTCAGAAATTGTTAGATACAGTTCTTATAGATGTCACATGTTCATATTTGCATATTTTAAACCAATCACGGAGCTTAATAATTTCGTGGCTAATCGTTTGGAGGTTTGTATCTGGTTAAATATACAGGGTGTTGCCGAATTCGACCGACAAATCCACAGAGGTGATAGTAGGCATCAAGACGAACAATAATCACATAGGAATATACTACCGGAAATGCAAACGTGACGCTGTATGGCGCTGTTTACTTAATCGGACCATATCACTTATTAGCCCCACTGGATGGCCGGGAATATCGCATTTCTCTGGAGGAGGTAGAAAACTCAAAAACAAAATAGAATTACACAGGAAAGTATGACCAAAAACGCAAATCTGGTCAACTAGAGGATAAACAAAGATGCAGAAATGTTGACTTTTCATTTCTGCATCTTTGTTTATCCTCTAGCTCAGTGGTTCCCAACCTGGGGGCGATCGCCCCCAAGGGGGCGATTTGGGTTATCAGGGGGGCAATAAATAAGTGGGGGGCGATTTGGGGGCGATGAGTATTCAAAGGGGGGAAATTAAAATAGTACTGGACAGTAGAACCTGTACAGTAGAAGTTGCCGGGTAGCACGAGTCACTGGCTATTCTCAGCCGGCGAGTTCACTGCTCTTCCCGCTCTCCACAGTCCCCACCTGTTGTTGCTCAGCGCAGCCTACTGGTTACTCAACCTCCTCCCTCTCCTGCTATCACAACACACTTGCCATTGACCTACATTCGTCTTCAGCCTTCACTAGCCTTTGTGTGCCTCATCATCAGTTTTTGTGCGTGTCTTCTCTGCTTTTGTGCGTTTGTTTTGAAGTGTAGAAGTTCATGTACAATGGATTCAAAAAAGAAGAAGTGTCGTCAATACTCAGCTGAGTATTTAAAATTCGGTTTTATCGCGTCACCGCAAAATGTGCAGTTTCCACATTGTCTTTTGTGTGCGATAAAACATTTACTAGTAATGAAGCCATGAAGCTTTCGCGAATGAAAGATCATTTATCAAGAGTACACAGTGATAAAGTGAGTATAGAACTTAGTTATTTTCAAAACCTCAAAGCTAAAGCTGATAAACGGCTTAATGTGAATGAATTATTTAAAAAACGAGCAACCGATCTTGACAAATGTCTTCCTGCTTTTTACGAGGTGTCTTTATTGATCGCTAAATGTGGTAAACCTCACACAATTGGCGAAACTCTTGTTTTACCGGCTACCAAAAAAATTGTTCAAATCATGCTAGGCGAGGGCCCTAGTAATAAGATAAGTCAATCGGTTCTTTTGAGCAACAATACTATTTCCAGGCGAATTGACGAAATGGCCACGGATGTTGAATCCAAACTCGCCAATTTGTTGAAAAAAAATAATTTTGCATTGCAGATTGACGAATCAACTGTAATTGATAACAAAGCAATTTTATTAGCTTATGTGAGGTTTATCAATGAAAAAAAGGAAATTACCGAGGAAATGTTGTTTGCTAGAACTTTGATCACTGATACGAAGGAATCGTCGATTTTTAAAGTGGTGCAAGATTATTTTGAGGAAAAGAGATTCCCCTAACAAACGTGAGCGCTTGCACAGCAGACGGTGCTACTACCATGTCAGGTCGTCATGCTGGGTGTCTAGCCCCCCTTAAGAAAGAAGTGCCAGAGGTCATCACTATTCACTGTGTCATTCATCGTCAACACTTAGCTGCTAAAAAATTGAATGGTGTCCTGCATGAAACCCTACAACCTACAACTGGTTATTACTGGTGTTAACAAGATCAAAGCTAATTCCCTCAATGACCGTCTGTTCCGACAACTTTGCCATGAAAATGATGAGGAATTAGAAAGCTTGCTTCAACAACATACGGCCGTGAGGTGGCTTTCCAAAGAAAACTGTTTGTGCCGTTTCTTCGAATTATTTGACACGGTTACTGAGTTTCTCGACACTTTTGATCCTGTTTTAAGTGAGAATTTGTAGCAGCGCAAGTTGGAACTTGCGTACCTTACAGATATTTTTGAAAAAATGAACGAAGTCAATATAAGGCTTCAAGGAAACAAGATGAACCTTATCAAGGCCAAAGGAATTATTTCATCATTCATCGCCACGTTTCATATTCACAAGGTAAATATTGGCCGTAAAGAGCTAATTCAGTTTTCGACGCTTAAAAAGTGTTGAGTGTCAGATAACGAGACACCTGAACTCCCAGAAGACAAAATCCTAATTTTTACTGATCACCTTGACCAGTTAAAAACTGACATGGAATCAAGATTTGAAGATTTGACCAAGTTACAAACTCCGGATTGGATTCTAGATCCATTCTCGTTTGAAGCTGTGGATAAGCTTGATAAGGGCCTGTTCACATAGGAGTCCGTTGCGTTGCGTTAAGGAAAAGATGATGTTGAGACGAAAATAAACCAATCATAGGCGTTAAAAATTTCATTGCTAATCGTTTGGAGGCCTATGATTGGTTTAATTTCGTCTCAACGTCATCTTTTCCTTAACGCAACGTAACGGACTCCTATGTGAACAGGCCCTAACTTTTTGCAGACGGAGTTTCTAGATCTGAAGTATGACTGTGAGGCGAAAATCATTTTCAAGCAGAGAGGTTACGAGTTAGCCTGGGTGAAGCTTATGGACAACTGTGGGGAAAAACTGAACCACTTCTCATCTCGTACCTGTCAACATATTTAGTTGAAAAGGGATTTAGTTCTGTTGTCCAGCTCCTCACAAAACAAAGAAATAAGTTGGACATTTGCCTCAAACGAGATTTGCGCCTGAACTTGACGGACATAAAGCCGGATATTCAAGCTTTAACTGAAATCCACCAAGCACAAAGCAGCCATTGAAAAGTAAAATAAAACAATAACAAAGTTTTCAAACTTTCATTTATTTTTTCAAATTTTAACTGCCAACTTTCAATTTTTCCAGATTCCAATTTAAAAATGAAAACATGTACTCCTGTTTTTTAAATGTACGTCAATGATCTTAGTTAATTATTTCACTTCTTTGTTCTTAAAAAAATCTGTAAAAAATGTACATTTTAATTTTATTTCTATTTTATTTAAGAGTGACCAGATAAAACTACTTTGGTTGTTTTTATATACGGTAATAAAATTGTTTAAAATAATAAAACTGCTTTATTAATTACACTTTACTTCAAATTAAAATTAGGCATACAATGAAAATGAAAAGGGGGCGATAGGTGTTAGTCAACCTCCAGAAAGGGGAGATGGGCCACAAAAGGTTGGGAACCACTGCTCTAGCTGATCAGGTTTGCGTTTCCGGTCATACATTCCTATGCGATTATTGCTCGGCTTGATGCCTACTATCGACCCTCTGAATTTGTCGGTCGAATTCGGAACACCCTGTATTTCAATACGAGTAACGCTGACGGATTCTATGTGAAGAGGCCCTAAGCCGAGACATTTCCGCCGACGAAGTTGTGTCTGATGACCCTAAGCTGACTAACTGACAAAGGTAAAAGTGAGGTATGATAGGTGAGAAATTCATTAGAAATTTATTCAGGATTTATTGTGCCCCTGCTCCAGAAAACGACTTGGTATGGTTCGAAATTAAATGTAATTGTACTACCGTATGTTAACTCAAGTCGTGTCTTTGGTCTCTATAATATCATAGATTGTTGTCGGTACGTTTCTCGGTTAAAAACTTCGTCAATTATAGATAACTTTCAAATTGTCAGAAATCTTGATTTGAATATAATGTTAGCTGAGTTCAGTTTTGCGTGACTGAGCGCATTTCAATTAATCTTTTTTTAGATAAAAAAGAAAAAAATTACATTTTCCCTTCGATTTAGAGATTTGCATTAGGAAAACTGTGTGCCTTATCAAAAATGAGAAGCAGTGTTTTCTCTGTCTAGGGGGGTTTAATTTTAAAATAATCAGCTAAAAAAAATAATCAGCTAGCTAGTGAGGAGAATGAAGAAATATTCCATCTCTACAGCAACCTTGTTTTACAGATGTTACAGTTAAGAATACAAAATAGCATTAACCAGAAACCTCTTGAATTAGAACTTAAAAATGGTGCTAACTGCACGTAACACTTACTAACCAATATAATGAACTACTTTATAAGATAATTAAAAACGGAAAACTCTCATTCTTTAAAAATAATATTTAAGTCAAATTATTAATTATATTTAGCAACATTTTAATGCAGAGAGAAATGTTGAGATTTATAAGAAATTCATTTAAGTAAACACTGTAAATTTACAAATAAAAAAGTGAGTAAATCCGAATGTAACATACTAAATTACTGGAAACAGCTCTTTTATTTGATTCATTCCCTTTTTTTCACAGAAATAATTTTTTAAAGGCTTTTTTAATTGGTTTGACTTAAATTTTCCCCCAGTTTTTATTTGTTTTTGGTAACTGTAACAACATCTAAATGAGTGATTCAGTGCAATTCTTCTCAGCTAAGGATGAATTCATTCTTTCTGCTGAACCCTTTGATAATGTAATGGTTGGATTGTGTTCTAACAAGAGAAAAGCGGTCTACATATTGAAGTAGAAATAACATTTACTATTATATTTTTTATATTGAGCGCAATACTATATCGAAATAAAAATATAATTATTGCTATATTTTTTATATTGAACGTAATACTATATCGAAATAAAAATATAATTATTACTATATTTTTTTATATTGAACGCAGTACTATATTGAAATAAAAATATAATTATTACTATATTTTTTCTATTGAACGCAATACTATATTGAAATAAAAATATAATTATTACTATATCTTTTTCTATTGAACGTAATACTATATCGAAATAAAAATATAATTATTACTATATTTCTTATATTGAACACAGTATTATACTGAAATAAAAATATAATTATTACTATATTTTTTATATTGAACGGAGCATTATATCGAAATAAAAATATAATTATTACTATAGTTTTTTATATTGAACGCAATACTATATTGAAATAAAAATATAATTTAAAGTTTACTTGACGTTTATCTAAAAATATCTGTTGTACGTATTAAAATAACGAGACTAAAGCCTTAGCCTGAAAGTTTCTGAAGTACAATAGAAGGAAATTTACGAGTTTTCAACATTTTTTTTAATTCTCTTCCCGCCATGACATATATCTGCTTTCATCCTAACAGTGCAAAAAATATATGACTCGGAGCAGACATTGTACTTTATGCGGACTTTTTCAATATCCGGAAAAATTTCAGTATCTTGAAAGTCCCATATTTTGTTACCGGTCAAAAATTATTTTTGCTGTTACATCTCTATGATGTGAAATATTTTTAAATTGAATCTTTTATCAGAGATTTTCGAAATAGATGTAGAATAAATAGATGAAAATTTATTTTTAAACACATGTAATATACGTTTTTGACATTTTGTAAGTTGCAATAGATACCACAGCGATGTATCTATGTAAGAATGAATATTAGTTTACAAAAAGTCTTTAAATATTTTGCTTTCTCATGATACATTTTTAGAACGTTTAAGGAAACTCCATATTTTTACAGTATAATTATCGTAAAAATGCACCGAATTAGATGAAAATATTTCCTAGTATTTTCATTTAATTTTAATGATATTTAGCTTTATGATGAACATTAAAATTCAGTATTTTTTATGCTTTAATTTGTTGTAGACATATGTTGACTATACTCAAATATTAATATGTCTGCTCAAAGTCGATGAATTTTATATATCGTTGGCCAAATTAACAAACTATGTAACTCGAAAAAATACGATTTTGGGATTTTCATGCTATTACACTGGTTTATGGTCCCTGTCCAACTCTATCAAACCTGAAAACTCCAAAAATTTAATCCATTCAAAACAAGCGAAGAACGACAAATACTACGAAACTCCTTAATCCTGTTGATAACTTTGTAACTCTACATTAATTATGAAGGTGTATAATTAACAATATGGTTTATTTATATATCTCAGACCACTTAAATTATTATCGTTTATGCTTAAAAATTATCTTTTCACTGTCGAATAAATCAGTTTTTTTTCTCATTCTGTAAAGAGCGGAGAATACGGGGTTTGTTAATTAGTACAACAATATCTCATCATATCATTTTGATATTTTCTTGAAACGTGTATTAGGCTTATGTGTTTTTAGTGTATTTTTGATGGCTTTGTTTCACTTTATCATATTTTTCTGCATATCTGATATAAATTGCTTAATTGTTGACATGGGCAGTTAGCATCGCCTTTCCATTTGCTTTTAATATCTTCTAAATTAAATATCGGGTTGGCCAAAAAATTCGTTCGGTTTTTAGTAAGGTGGCTCTAGTAGCGTCTTTAACATCATTCAGAAATCATTGGTCTTTAAAACTAGGCTGCCGTCATTTTGACGGTTTCGGACATACTGTTGAGCGCTATATAATGTCTGTATTTACGTCCTCAGTGAAATTTTATGACTTTTTCTAATTTTAAGCGAAATATGCACACGTTTACAAAATTATATTCGATAGTAAAGAACGGGAGAAAATACGTTGTATACTTACCTAAGACTGAAAGCCATCAATTTGACGGCAATATAGAAAACAGGCAGAAATTTTTAAAATAGTACCGAAAAAATGTTTGTTACTTTTCGACTCTTCCCCCTTTTGCAAATAACAGAAATATTGGCTCTTCGGAAATATATGTGTTGAAAAATAAGGACTGCACAAACCATGCATATATTTTTACGGATAAAGCACACCAGGTTGTCAGCTGGACATACCTGCATAAAAATATATCTAAATATATACTAATTTATTATATGTTGGTATGAAATAGCTCAAAATTTAAAGTAGTATTTATCCATTTTTTTAAAAACATTAAATTTTTAAAAAATTCTTGATTTTATTTTTAACCGTCAAAATGATGGCGTTCAGTCTTTTTAGTAAGAAAAAATTCCCGTCTTTCTAATGTTAACACCAGTTTTGTTACATTGCGTTGTGACGGCTGTCATATCAGCCTGCATTTAAAAGAAAAACTTACCAAAATCGGGGATTTTTTTCGTGTAAAAAATTTAATATTGAAGATGGAAGAAAATTAGAAACATTTTCTGCATACACTCAAACCTGTTTTTGTGCGATTTTTTTAGTGCGGTATATGTAAATAAATGTCCATGAAAATACACAATATGAATAAAAAGTAAGAAATTAACTGAATTAAGTAAGAAATTAACTAAATTGAAATTTTAAATTATTTTAAGTGATTTTTTGTGCTATTTTTTATGCGATCTTTATCCACTGAACAAAAAACAGGTTTGAGTGTATTACACTTTATTATTTTAAGAAAGTTAAAAACGCAAGTAAAACGCAAAAAAAAAAAGATTTGTGCAGTGTAAGTTTTGGGAAGATGGAATGATGAAGTTACCTTAAAGAGAGCGGATGGTAGTGGAAAAAAACGGCCAAGAAGTTGTTCGATCAAGTTATTGGTGTAAATCAAAAATTCATCTTTTCTTTTTACTTAAAAACTGAACGAACGTTTTGGTAAATTTTACGTATAATCCTTTTTATAGTGCTTAATTTTATAAGTAGTTACACAGTCACAACTTTGTTTGATGTGTCCCCTATTTTAGTACTTCTTACAAATAAGAATATACAGGGTGGTCCAAAATTATTGAGCGCATTTCATGTTCGAAAAAAAAAAGAACAAAAAGAGATACGTAAATGTTTATTTTTTTCTTGGAAAGACAATGTAAACCAGTTTTACACAACACAATTTCAAACATTAAATAACTTCCACATAAGCTGGTTGATGGCGTGACAACATTTCGCAAGAAAAATTTACCAATTACTCCAGTCTGCAAATGGCTACCGTACAGGAAAAAGCAATGTGCGCTTTCTGGTTCCATGAAAGCAAATCCGTTGTAACTCATTTTGTTCTTTATTTTTTCAAACATAAAATGCACTCGATAATTTGGACCACCCCAGGATGGTACAAAATTGAAAAAAAAAAGAACAAAATGAGTTAAAACGGATTTGCTTTCATGGAACCACAAAGCGTACATTGCTTTTCCATATACGGTAGCCATTTACAGACTGACGCAATTAGCAAATTATTGTTGCGAAATATTGTCACGCTATCTACCGGCTTATGTGGAAATTATTTAATGTTTAAAATTTTGCTGTGTAAAACTGTTTTAAATTGTCTTTCCAAGAAAACATTAAACATTTACGTACCTCATTTTATTCTTTTTTTTTCTAAAATGAAATGCGTTCAATGCTTTCAGACTAACTGTATTACTGTATTACTTTCAAATTATATTTTAATTTAAAATTAAAAACACATGTGTGTGCTACATTGTTGCTATACATTGAATATTAAAAATATATAAATATTTCAGAAAAATGAATGTTAAATACGGCCAAAAGTAATGTACCAATATTGTTTTAAATATTAAATATCAGGGATTATAAAATCATTAATTTTATTTTTCAGAATATTTACAAGTTTCTCGCAAACTTAGTCTTTGGTTAATTAAATAATTATTCTTAAAAACTACACCAAAATTCTTTCCGCTGTTTGGGTAGAGAATATTTAGAAATGCATTCAAACTATTTGGTTTCTGCATATACGTCTGTGGATAACTCACAATACAGCTAATTTTTTCTGTGCCGTTTCAGACTCTTATCGTCTGGTAGCGCTGCAGCGACATTAATTTATGACGTTTAACTGACACCGTTGTATGTTTAAGACTTCCTAATTTCCGGAAAATTTCTCGACTCCGACAGATCAGTATTTTGTTTTCGTGCCTCTCAGAAAATGGCATCCATAACTTTTCTGCTTACGTGACGGATTTCTCCGCCATAAGCGCATCTGCAGGCAAACAGCACGCAGTCACTTAAAAAGTTTTCGCCTGATAAATTGCATTTCAGTAAAATATAAATCAGTTTACTCTCACATTTTCGGGAGTTAACTTCAGCGATTCGATTATTTGCTAACAATTTGCCATAATTTATTGGTGATTATTTTGAATTTTGCTACTTATTGTCGTATTTAATGCAGGTGTGGAAAAGGTTAGAAAAAATTTACTAATTAACTTATCACACGTGGATGGTTGTAAGTCTTGAATGACCGCATGGTTATGCGTTTCTTATAGCTGTTACCATAACGTAGACCTTGTTTATGGCTACCGTATCCAGGGTTCCCAGATCTGGATTTTTCAGTGACTATATGGGTATATGGTTTTTTTTAAAAATATCTCCAAATCTGGTATTTTTCCTTGTAAGTTAAAATTTAGCAAAAAAATTAATATTTATTTCTCATTATAAGCATAATGTAATTATGCAGTGTAATAACGTAAGTTTATGAATGTAATCTGTTAGAAGTAGAAATCATTTTAATTGAGTCACAATATAACTCCCTCTTAGCAAACGATCTCTGAATTATAGTATTTGTTACATAATATCAACGATGGATTCCATAGTTCCAAATATGAAATTTTATCAAACTGAAATGAATGATGAAATGGATGAAATTTGACGATGATTAAGTAAAATAATTTTAATTTAATTTCAAGCAATTATAGAAAGTGTGTTGTGTATTTTCTTATTTGTATATATATATATATATATATATATATATATATATATATATATATATATATATATATATGTATATATATATATATATATGTATATATATATATATATGTATATATATATATATATATATATATATATGTGTGTGTGTGTGTATATATATATATATATATATATATATATATATATATATATATATATATATATATATATATATATATCAATTTATTTATTTATATATATGTAATATATTAAATATTATGCCCTCCATTCTAGCATTCAGACTCCCTTTTCTAAATCCTATCCCCAGTAATATTAATCTATCGCTTTAAAACCTTTAGCCACATATTTTTACATTTTAGCCCCAGCTTTAAAACCTTTAACTTCCCATAAATAGCATGCCTTTGCATTTCAACACGTGTATATCTCCGAATTCAGGAGTGGGTTAGCATCGCGAGCCCCAAAATCTGCTGACCCTAAAAATAACAGTCACTAGTTCCTCTCGCCCTCGCGTTTAATGTTGAAAGGTGATATTGTTCCGAGTTGTTCTTCTGAAATGATTGGATTTACTTTTGTCGCTTTAATAAACGATTCGTCCCAACTGCTTCAATATTTAATTTTTATTCTTTTCAGGCTGAGTCTAGCTCCATTTAAATATGAGCCAGTTTTTCCTTTCAGATACTAATTTAAAGACGTGATGTAATGGGTATATTACACACACACACACACACACACACACACACACATATATATATATATATATATATATTGAAAACTTTTAATACAAAAATTATTAAAGATATGATTATCTTTGGAGATGGAATCTGGGTTTATCACATTTTTCTCGCTGGGAGTTCCGACCGTATCCCATAGTTTCTTACACTGCAGTTTTTAGCCGAATGCAAGAAGTGGTATGTTTATTCCTTTTTTTTTTTTGCATTTATTTTAGATTACCCAGGTTTTCAGTAAAAGGGCAATACCCGTGCAACGTTTCTACATGTAATAACAAACTTGGAGGACATTGTTTCAGATGTAATGTAAACGAGCAAATCTATAAAACATCTCATCTAACAGCACGTCCGTACCAAGAAAAGCCGCAATTATGCTGTAATTGTTAGAAAGTCTCAATCTTAGTGCTTTTCCAAAAAGTATGACAACTGGAGCTTGCTAGCTTTAAATAGAGCTACAGTAATGTAACACGAGTTAATGTAACACGAAGATTTTTTTTCAGTTATTATGATTGTTCATATGGCACGACATGATAGAAAAGTGAAATGACGTCAAAAATACTCCTTAGTTTTTTTCTATTGTTTTTCTATTGGCATATAAATATAAACTTTTTACTTTTAAAGATGCATTTTTTTCGTACACATTATAAATATAAAGATAAATAGTTAAAGTTATATATATATATATATATATATATATATATATATATATATATATATATATATATATATATACCTGTGATAAAAAAAGAAAAAAAAATTATTCATATTCAATAATTGGTACAGCCTCCACGAGAGGCTGTTGGGTCATTCTCCTGAAAGTGTACATTTTATGTCTTTTTTACAATACATCATTATGATTATATTTGCCTTAAATATTTTTCATTGATATTTACCATAATAATGGGCTAATAAAAACTAACAAATTTTTGTACATTATTTTAAATAAATTTAGTGATTTTTTTCGAACATAATATATCAAACCTCACCTCCGTGACATGTCCTTACCTCTATGTTGTCATACATTTCCCTCTTTTATTCATTTTATATTCAAAAATATTTCTTTTTACTTAATAATTCTGAATTTTAGATAGTAAAAATTAGTTATTACAAATATTTTTGTATTAATATTTTAAAATTAACAATTATTATATTAGTAGAAAGTTTTGTCTGAAGAAGTTTTTTTAAAGAATGCTGTTATAAACTGGCATTAAATGGCAGTGATGTCTTCAGCACATGGTATTCTGACAACACACAATTAGCCATTTTGTTTTGGTGAACAGAGCAACTTGCAACAAGATTGTTCTCATGAGTTTTATTTGATGTCCATTGTGAAATTCGTAAACAGTTACACATAAATCTAACCTCCGGGAACCTTTATTACAGGTAAGAACATGTTCAAGTAATAATTTTAATATTATCACAAGTTTAGTTATAGAGAATATTTATTAATAGCAATTGTTCAGTTTTATGGTTCCACATATTTAGAATAAAATTTTGTGTTAAATATAACGTTTCTCACCTCCGTGAATACCACTTCCGTGAATGATTTCTGTTATCAGTTATCATGGAGGTGAGATTAAATTACGGAGGTGATAAGTAAATTCAGTTAAATTATTCATCATTTAAATTCATCATGATTTTATAATGCAAGAAATTTGGTTCTTTATAAAAAATTAAGTGCAGTGATCATTTATTCATGATATGTAAGCTATATATTGAATTATAAAAAACAGATTATACAATTGAAAATTTTATATTCATAGCAATTTACTGAATGATAATATAATAGTAATTTTGGCATAAACATACAAGCCAATTTACTAAAAATTAAAAAATTTCAGTTTTAGTCAATAACTGAAAAATATTTTAAGTGTACTAAAATGAAATTGGAATGGAATTATGAAATGAAAAATAATTATATTCGCAATAATAATGAGTTCATACAGGCAAACCTGTAATATTATAAATGTAAATAATTCAACAGTCATAAAAACAGATCAAAAGGCAGATTGTAGAAGGGAAAACAAGAAGACGAAAATAATCAACAACAGCTAAAGACAAAAATAAAAAAAATTGGAACAGAAGCTGAAAAACGCCAATAAGAAAGTTAATAAATACAAAAAAAAGACTTCAGCGGTTAAATAATAGTAAGACTGTCTGAAAAGAACGACACTCTCTTGTAGCACAAGGAGAAAATTTAAACACCTTTATCAAACTAATATCAGCCCTTTTAAAACAAATATCAAAAACATTGCCATTTTTTCAATCGCATCAAAATATATTGATGATATAGATAAATTATTGCCAGAAAAACTTGCACAATTTAAAGGGACAATGGAAATTCGACAGATAACATGGTCAAGAAAAGATCCTATGAACATTCATGCCCGAAAAGTTGTTTAACTTGTGGGTCTGATTAATTTTGTGAACATTTTAAGATTGGAATTATTCAGTTACAGCCTACAAATAAACATACCACAAAGAAGCCGCATACTGGTGGCAAACAAGCGTCTCATCGAACACTGACTGATCATTATAGACAAAGTGTGAAAATTAATGAGCATGACTATGTTGTTGTAAAGTTTTCTGGTAAAAAATTTGTAAAATTTTACATAGGAACAGTTCTTTTGCAAGATGCCAGAAATGAATATACCATTAAGTTTATGAAAAAGTGTGGAGATGGAAAATTTAAATTTGCTGATGTAGATGATACTGGAGTAGTAAATGCCAAAGATATTGTTAAGGTACATCCCCAACCTGCAATCAACAAAAGGGAACAATATGTATTTAAAAATTTAGAAGAATTCAATATTAGTTAATTTCAATTGATTATTTCAATGTCAGTTTTAAAATAATTATGTCTTTTATTAACTAACGCTCTATTTAAACTTTTTATTTCTAATTCAGAAATTTTAGTTGTATTTTGTGTAATAAAATTAAATATCACTATATGCATACAGTTTTTTTAATTGAAATAATATTTTTTGGGAAACTTATCACCTCCGTGAATTCCATCTCACTTCCGTTAACCTAAAATATTAAAATTCTTAATTATAACTATATTATAACTATTTTTTAGAATAACCATAAATGATTCTAAACTACTATATGTAAGTAGAATGTAATCATATATATAAATTAAGAAAAAAATTTATTTATTTTTGTCATTTTTACAACTGGAAAATGTACAGTTCTGAGAGAATGACCCAGTTACAGCCTCAACTGCTTTACACAATTCCTTGTAAGACGGCTAGCGGTATTTTCTTCCACTCGGCTTGGAGAAGACATGTAAGTTCCTTCACCGATTTTGGACGGTTGTTGCACCCCTTAATTCGGTGATCCAACATGTCCCAGAGGTTCTCGATACGTTTCAGGGTAGGCCAGTCCATACAGTTAACCCCATTGTCACCATACCAATCTATGGTGGACCTCGAACATGACAGTTAGCGTTGTCGTCCTGGAAGTAACATGGGTCTAACCCGTAAAACTGCCACAACGTAGGAAGCACACTGTCATCCAAAATATTGCACTAGGCGTCGGCGTTGAGCTTACCATGAATTGCATATCATTTACATAATAAAACTATGCTTACAGTGAGAAAAAAACATTGTTTTTTTGCAATTTTATGTTTGCTATAATTTGCTAACTTACAAAGAAAAAATCCCGATTCTGGGATATGTAAAAGGAAAAACAAACAACATCATAAACCTACATGGACACTGAAAAACCCAGGTCTGGGTTTTTCAGAAAACCCTCTTTGGGTCGTATTGATGACGGGAAGCTGTAATGAAATATCCCCATCCTCACTTGCTCCTTCAATGCTCAAAAAATACCCTCGTATTTATTTCTGCAATGATCGAATACGCGGAAGAACATTTGTCTGAATGGTGGATTCCTAACTTTTCGCTTGAAATATGTAGGAAGTGATAAAATCCGAAACAAGTAAGGGGAAAGAAATTTGTTTGATTGTAAGGAGTGTTCAATATATGATGACACTGAACGTGGTGAACTGAAGGTATTTTGAAAGATTTTAAATTGAAAAGCATAATATTTTAAATTGGTTTTTTGCCTCCAGTGTGTGCCTCCTTTTATCAAAATTAGTTGATTGCTTCTTGAATCTCGTTCAAGGAAAATAGCATTTGACGAATTGAATACAAGAGGCCCTAGATGTGTTTTACGATTGAGCTCTACAAATAAGAAAGTAATAAACTGGTTTAGGAAAAGAAAACTCACGGAAGAAAACTCGCATTTCTTACTTAAATACGGTAAATTTTTGATATATATATACACACACACACACACACACACACACACATATATATATATATATATATATATATATATGATACAAAAACCCTAAATTTCTTTCAAGATTCTAAATTCTTCTAAATTTCCATGGCCGTAGAATAATTTTGTTTCCGATCTAAAGAACAAAGACAGCTGCGTAGCGTGCCCCCGAAAATTCCACTTTCTCGCGCATCCTTACAAAACATATCACATGACCTCTGACATCAGAGTCATGGGTTCAGACAATGCCTACAGACATTTTGATCATGTAGCAAGACGCTCGTGAAATTATAAAAGCTCAAGCATGCCTCCAGGAGAATAGATTTTGGCGTGGCTCTGTTGCCTAGTAAACCGTCGTTAGCGATGTTAAAAAATGGATAAATAAAACGTATTGTTTAAATGAAGAGATTCGTCTGATTGGTCGCGAATTCAAGTTTCTGAACTGTGACATATCGACTCTGGTTTCCGTTCACATAGGACTGGGTTGGCAAGTTACATATATATATATATATATATATACACACATACATACCTATATATACACACACACACACACACATATATATATATATATATATATATATATATACACACATACATACCTATATATACACACACACACACACACATATATATATATATATATATATATATATATATATAAAGGAACAAGGCAAACCGTACAAGAAAATTGCGGAATAGCTACGTTGTGCGGAATAGCTTCTAGATGTCGCTGAGGTTTGCGCGGCAAGGTAAACATGCGAGAAGGAAAAACGAGAGAGCGGTCATAGGGAGAGACGAGCGAGGTCATCTCCGAGAGACTGCCCACGAACGGAATTGAGTTGTATTGAATGGTGAAGAGAACGTTCATCTTATTTCTTAATGTCCATATATTAGCTGTGTTGTAAAAGTCCCTATGTAAGTTATGTCTAATAAAACATTAAATAGTGTTCGTTTTTGCAAGAGTTTTGCATAATCATACCCCTAGACATCTTGCCTTCCTATAAACTTGGGGGATCGCCCCGGGATGGACTTTGTGGACAATTTAAATAGTGACTGTGTTAACAGTGAAAGAACAATCCTTGGATTTATTGTTATACTCTATTGGATATACTGGGAATTCAACTACTGATTCGATAGATGCAAGAGTCCTGTGAGAAAAGGTAGGATATCTTCTTTTTATAACTCTATTGCTGAGAAAAAGATTTATGAACAATGTCTCGTACTGTTAATTATAACAAGAATACGCGCAAAGAGGACATAGCAAATGTTCTTACTGAGATTGGTGAGCAGGGCACTGCAAAAGAAACGATTATAGAGTTAAAAAATAAACTTGAGAAATCTAAAGCATTCCATGATGACCCGGAATTTGTGATGAATCTTCTTAACAGGATTATTGTGGATAGGCAGCCAAAAGCCGAGCGTGAACTGCAGCTAACCAACTCAAAACTAGAATTAGAAAAATTAACGCTGCAACGTATAGAACGAGAGGTAGAACTTTGCAAATCGAAAGCAGAAGTAGCTCAAGATGTATCGAAAACTGAGGTTTGTGATCTTGAAAATTTGATTAAGATTGTAAAAACGCTGACAATACAGTTGCTGACAAAAGCGGAAAATTTTAGTCTTTTTTTCCAATCATTGGAACGAGCGTTTAAAGTTAAGGATGTCCCAGAGAAATTGAAATCCGAAATTCTTGTAAATATTCTCGGAGAGAAGGCCCATAGCATTTTACTATACGTTAAAGATGATGAAATGAATAACTATGAGTTAGTTAAATCTTTAATCATGAAAGAATCCAACCCACGGCTCAAGAGTGTCTACTTAATTTTAGAAGAGCTAGAAGGCAGGTGAATGAGACGCATGTTCAGTTTGCAACACGCTTAAGTGCAATGTTCCAATATTACCTCAAAATCCGTAATGTTTCTGATTTTAAAAAAACTTTTTGACCTAATGGTGAGCGATAAATTTTTAGACACACTAGATCAAGAAACAGCTTCTCACATTAAAATCACACAGGCCGATTCGTGGCTGACGCCTGAACAGCTCGGAAAGACTTGTGATATTTTTTTTGTTTCTAAAAATAAAACTTTGCATGAAACGCGGAACTATTCGAATGTTCGTTCTAGGAATGAAAGTGATGCTATCAAAGATCGTACAAAATTTGAATATGGAAACCATTCCCCGAGGCAGTTTCAGAGACAAAATCAAAAATTTTCTAGTAGAGAACCTATATCTTGTTATGTTTGTGGGGGGCCACATTTTGCTAGAAACTGTACAAAGAAATTGTCGAATGCAGAAAACAAAAGTGACCAAAAATACGGCATCAATCACGTTTCAACTTCAATCCCAACTCAAAATGACTATTTGTTCAGTGAGCTTCAGTATGCCGATGTGTTTATAGACGAAAAGCCTTTACTTGCCACGGTGGACAGTGGTGCGAGTTCGATAATCGTAAACAAGAATTTTGTTTCGGCTGCAAAGCCAATTCATTCCAGATTGTTTTGACAAGTGTATTCGGTGAGCGCCGACTGGCCAATGTTTACAAATCAGCATTTCGCTACGCGAGGGTGGGAAAGCACGAGACGCTTTGGCTGCGAGCTCTGAAATTGTTGCGGAAGTTATTTTTCCAGCGAAAATTTACGACATGTTATTGAAACCAAATGACGCAGTGGCGCCTACGAGCGGTACGGGCTTGGAAACGAGAAAACATTTAGAGTGCGCTAATATAAACGATTCATCAGCTTCGTTCTTAGTGAGAGTATCCGAATCGTATAATGATTGCCCTTTTGACCTGTCACACATTTCTGACTGTAAATTGAGAAACGAAATTCATGCACTTGTTCAAAATTATGAGGCAAACAAAACAGAAACTACTGCTTTGAAAATGAACATAATTCTGACCGATGAAAGACCCATTTGTCAAAGATCACGCAGGTTGTCGCTTCCTGAAAAGAGGGAAATCGAAAAACAAATAAACGAATGGTTAGAACAAGGAATAATTAGGGAGAGTTGCTCTGATTTTGCTTCACCTGTTGTGGTGTGTAGAAGGATGATACGATGCATTTGTGCATTGACTACAGAGCTCTGAATAAGCGAATAGTTAGAGACAGATATCCGCTACCTGTTATTGAGGAAGTATTAGATAAGCTAGAAAGTGGAAGGGTGTTCACGACTCTGGATTTGAAAAGTGCTTTCTTCCATGTAGAAGTGGATGAAGCAAGTAGAAAATACACTGCGTTTGTAACAGAGTCAGTCCAGTATGAATTCCTAAGAGTACCGTTTGGTTTGTCCATTAGCAGCAATTACTTTCAAAGATACATCAATTACGTGTTCAGAGACCTATTGAGAGACGGGACTTTAATTATTTATTTAGATGATATCATAATCCCAGCTATCAATAAAAAAGAAGCTCATAAAAAATTAAGTCGTGTGTTAGAAACAGCTTCCAAGTATGGTCTTGAGCTGAACCTTAAGAAGTGCCGATTTTTGCAGAGGAAAATCAATTTTTTAGGCCACATTATTGAAAATGGTACCATTCGACCGTCGTTAGAAAAGACTGCAGCAGTCCGTTGTTTTGCTGAACCCGAGAATGCCAAAGAAGTGCAGAGTTTCCTGGGGTTGACAGGATATTTTAGAAAGTACATACCTTCATATGCCATTATAGCAAGACCACTTAGTGATTTATTACGAGCCTCAAAACCTTTCGAATTTGGCCTTGAACAGAAAATAGCCTTTCAAAAACTTAAGGACGCGTTGTCTAATGAACCCCTGTTGCACCATTACAGAGAAGGGCAGAAATTGGAATTGCACACGGACGCAAGCAAACTTGGGTTAGGGGCAATACTTTTCCAGCAGAGTGATGATGGGCGCTATTATCCAATTCAGTATATGAGCAAAAAAACCTCCATCCAGGAAGAAAAATTGTGTAGCTACGAACTTGAAGTGCTTGCGATTATCGAGGCTTTAAAAAAATTTCGGAATTATTTATTGGGAACCAAATTTAAAATTTTCACTGATTGTGCGGCATTTGCAAAAACCCTAGATAAAAAGGAACTTACACCAAAAGTTGCCAGATGGTCATTATTCATGCAAGAGTTCCAATATGAAGTAGTACATCGCCCTGGAAAACAAATGCAACACGTTGATGCATTGAGCAGATTCCCCGTTATGGTTGTGAATAGTGATGAGTTGACTTACAAAATTGTTAATGCTCAAGACAGTGACGAATATATCAAAACCATCAAGAAACTGTTACAGGCAGTCAAAACTTCCGAATTTATCTTGAATAATAATGTCTTGTATAAGATTGCTAATGATGAAGAGTTACTGGTAATACCTGTAATGATGCAAGTGGACGTTGTGAAGCATGCACATTCTTTTGGACATTTTGCTGCAGTAAAAACTGAAGACTTGGTGAAACGCAATTTTTATTTCCCAAACATGAGAAAGTGTGTTGAGAATGTGATAAGAAACTGTGTTGAATGCATAGTGGTAAATAAGAAGACTGGGAAAGGAGAAGGACTGTTACATCCTATTCCTAAGGAAGATTCGCCATTATCAACATATCATGTGGATTTCATTGGACCACTGCCAACAACCAATAAGAATTACAATCACATTTTCACGGTCGTAGATGCATTTACAAAATTCACATGGCTGTATCCAACTAAAAGTACCACAGCGCAAGAAGCCATCGAAAGACTAAAGCTACAGCAGAAATCCTTCGGGAATCCTTCGACCATAATCAGTGATCGAGGAGGAGCTTTCAGATCAAACGAATTCGAAGAATACTGCACTAAAGAGAATATCCATCATGTACAAATAACTGCGGGAGTACCAAGAGCAAATGGTAAAGTGGAAAGAATACTTAGAACCCTTATTCCGGTATTAACAAAGATGTCCTTAAATGATCCCGCGAAGTGGTTTAAACATGTCGACTCATTGCAACGAGTGTTAATCTGCAGTACGTCACGTAGTACTAAGTACTCACCGTTTGAATTACTCATAGGAACCAGAATGAAAAATCCCGAGGATGCCCTTATAAGAAATTTGCTTGTGGAAGAAAGTCAAGACCAATTTAATCAACATAGTGATAGCATTAGGAAAGACGCTAAGCAGAATATTTTAAAAATTCAAGAGGAGAATCGTAAGATTTACAATAGAAAACGCAAGGAAGCTTATCAGTACAAGCAAGGAGAACTGGTGGCAATTATGAGAACTCAGTTTGGAAGCAAGCTGAAACTCCGACCGAAATATTTTGGACCCTACCGTGTGACTAAAGTTAAATACTATGATCGCTATTAATACGCCAAAATTGGAGATCATGAAGGACCAAATGTTATATCTTCATCAGCGGACCATATGAAGCCCTGGCCCAAATGTTGACTTATATAAATGTTTTGGCCAGAATTTAATGTTTGTAAACTGTGTACTAATCTATGTGTTTTTGTTTTTTTAGTTCGTGTATTTTAGATCCTAGGCTGTTACAGCAGTGAGGACACTGCTAGTCAGGATAGTCGAGCGCTATAGGAACAAGGCAAACCGTACAAGAAAATTGCGGAATAGCTACGTTGTGCGGAATAGCTACTAGATGTCGCTGAGGTTTGCGCGGCAAGGTAAACATGCGAGAAGGAAAAAACGAGAGAGCGGTCATAGGGAGAGACGAGCGAGGTCATCTCCGAGAGACTGCCCACGAACGGAATTGAGTTGTATTGAATGGTGAAGAGAACGCTCATCTTATTTCTTAATGTCCATATATTAGCTGTGTTGTAAATGTCCCTATGTAAGTTATGTCCAAAAAAACATTAAATAATGTTCGTTTCTGCAAGAGTTTTGCATAATCATTCCCCTAGACATCTTGCCATCATATATATATATATATATATATATACACGTCGTTGAATCACGTTCAGTGAAAGTAGCATTAGACGAAAAAGAAATACACGATGCCTTTGACGTGTTTACGATTGAGCTCTATAAATAAGTATCTAATGAACTAATTTAGAAAAGGAAAGCTCATGGGAAGGACTAGCGAATAAGCTTTTACAGGCGAAAAGCGTTTTTTTTTTGTAGAAAAGGAAAAAACAAACTAATAACTCTCTTCTTACTTAAAAATGGCAATTTTCTGTTTTCTCTTTATCTTAACATTATTTGCCTTTCCTTAAAAAAATTGCATTCCTTTTACAAATCCTTATTTATGTTACAAGATGTGAAATTATTATCGAACGTGTGCCAGAAAAATGCAAAACAGCTACAGTAGATAGCGACCCCTCGCTATGTGTGCATACGTGAGGGTTTTTTGAAACAGACATGCGATATAAAATGCAACGTAAACACCCGAAAGTACAATCTGGCCTTTTTGAAATGTGTTTTATTCTTATTCTTCATTGTTAAACAGCTATTTGAGTATTTCAAATATCACGTAAATATCTTATAAAAATTGACTTTTGAAACCAGAAAATTAGGAGATTAACATAAAAATAAATTGTATCCTTCCCAAAATTGAAAACAACCAAAATCAAAATCACAAGTTTCTATAATTTTATAGTATAAAAAGTGTCTCTAAACTGTTATGTTTTTAAATTCTTTTCAATTATTCATACCACAGATGGAGTAAAATTTTTAAGTTAATTTGAACTAATTCCAATTGATACAAATGGATCTTCCAAGGCACTCGAGGTAAGATTTAAAACAAAATGATTATAAACAATTTGAGGGTGATATAAATTTACTTTACATCTAAAGATCTGAATTTGGAGCTAAAAATTATTTTTATTGTGAAAAATCCCTTTGCTACAACTTGAACTGCATCAGATCACATCATCAGCTGAATATAACTTCCTAAATCTATGAATTTTTAACTCATAGAAGTTGTTTGCCAATTGATTAACTCACTCTCAGTCAAAATTATTTCATAGAACCAATGGTCAATGCCACGGCTCTCAGATTTTTGTTTTTAAACCCAGATCTTGGTTTTTCAGTGAACATATGGGTTTATGGTTTTATTTTTAGAATATCTCAAAATATGGGTTTATTTTCTTCTACGTTAAAAATATAGCAAAAATTTAATATTCATTTATTATCATAAGAGTAATTAGTTATGTAATCTAATAAGGTAATTATGTAAATTAATGAATTTAAAATGATACAAATAGAGATCGTTTCATTTGAATCGTGATATATCTCCTCGTTACGAAACTATCCCAGAATTTTGGTATTGGTTACATAATATCAAGATGGATTGAATTAATCCCGAATATGATATCTTATCACACATATTTATCCATTTGACTCTTTTACCTCACTGTTCTGAGTGCGTAGAGAGAGTTTTTTCATAAGTTAATACAGTTTATATATATATATATATATATATATATATATATATATATATATATGTATGTATGTATGTATGTATGTATGTATGTATGTAATGCAACGGACGCGGGACGATGAACGAAGGCGGAGTGGAGGATATTTTGTTATGTATTTTCCTGGCTTCATCTACTTGAAGGCGCAATGGATGAACTTGTCGCCCGGCAGTGCGTCACAGTAAATTAAATCAGTTCCCGCAGCATCTCCAACCTCGGACACACAAATCACACCACAATATATCTTTAACTACATCTTTTATTAATAAGAGTCGTGGACGATAACTTCTCGGGGCAGCGTATAAAATGAAAAGCGCACACACCTACATGGTACAGGTAGGTGTGTGCGCGGTAGGTGTGTACAGGTAGGTGTGTATATATATATATATTAATTGTAATGTTTCAAATATAACTAAAAGGTAAATAATTCAACAGAGAAAGATATTTACTAACAGGAAGAATGCAGACAAAGTAAACCGAAATCACGCACTTAGGGCTCAACGCACCATACATGCAAGATTCTGTAGCAGTAAAAGAACTAAACCATGTAATGTTTCAACTTTCCTACAAAATAAGTATCTTGCCTAATAAAATAAAATTTGAATCTAAAATAAAAATTGCTCAAATTAAAATAGGTAAGACAACAGAAGGAAGGAAAAGACAACTGCGTCGTTAAAAATTAACTAAACATTCATTTGAAAAAATATCGAAACTTTCGATAAACAAAAACAAATAAACGCTAATAAAAAGGCAATGAACTTCTAACAAAATCAAAAAGATAAACTCTAACAGCTAACTAGCTAACTCGCAACCCCTACCCTCACACCTATCTCGTTGTCTGAACACAGATTCATCCTACCTTATATATATATACTAACTTCTGAAATGAATCTGCATACTGCAAAAGTTATCTTAGAAAATAAACTATATTTAAATTATAGTGAGGCTAGTAGGTAGCGTAGTCACACCTTCTAAAATCTCGTGTGAAGTCAGGTTCAAACTAAAACACCGCAAACTCTAAATGTCGTAAAGCAATAGATAGATCGAGTGAAGTTGTGAGGGTTAAAAACTGTTCTATTCAATTCCCAAGTTTTTCCTCTCTCTCTCTCTCACTCTCTCACTCTCTCTCTCACACACACAATATATATATATATCCATTCTCGTGCCCGTATTCTTGGGATACACACTATCCCACTCCGTAAGGAAAGGGTTAAAGATGAAACTGAGCGATTGTATGATGGCAGAATAAAGAGATAGATATCATAAAAACTGTCGTTTCTGGATACCTAAAGTAGAACTGGTAATAGATTTAATAGATGAAGCAGGTGCTAAACGATAAGAGACACGCATTGATAAAAAAATACAACCAAAAAAATCACAGAAAGGTCTTCAGCAAATTAATATGGAAGTAAGTTATGTAATGGATTCAATCTGACAGCAATTAAATAAAATAACTTTAATTTAACCCCATGTAACTTTAGAAAATGGGGTGTGTATTATCTTATTTGTATTTTTTAAATAATTTTTAATAATAAAAAATACATTTTTATAAAAGCTGCTTTTTTTAATTAAAATCTGGGTTTTTTTGAGATGCCATTTGGGTATTATATTTTTCTAGCTGGGAGCTCTGGTCTCAGCAAACGCCATGACAGGAAACTGTTTTTCACCCTCTGATTCCTTCCTCAAATTTATCCACTTCCCTTTTCAGTTCTGCTAATGTGTACGTATACCTCGCCAATTTCCCTAAATTGATTTGTCTTCGCGAGCCCTGTTGGTAATTACCCGAGGAATCGGGTATGAGTTTGCAATAATGCGACATGAAGGCAGCTAAACTAAATCAAGTGTTAAAATTAAACAGAATTGTAATAGATAACAGGTTTTATGCTTTTTATTCTAAACATACAACCAAACTGCTTTATAGAATCGAAGATCCTGCATTAAAAGTAAAACGGTAAACTATCGCTAGGAGTAACAGTTTATTAAAAACTACTGAACTTTCACTATGAGACGATATCACATTAAGGGAAATGCTACTCTCAGATCTAAAACAATTTTAAAATAGCCAACGTTGTTAAAAGAGTGCATTTTAAAACAAAATATAGGGTGTACGTGCCGAAAGTATCCAAAAGTTAAGGCTTATTTTTACCGAACTACCCATTATAATTTAGAAAATGTTTAAAGAGAAAGAACACCTCACCAAGTTTTAATATCAATCATAGATTTCAATCATAGTATCATAGATTTCGAAGTGTGCACCTTTTGCAGCATGACAAACATCTAAACTGTAATCCAGTTCTCTCGAAGTGTTTCGTAGCATATCAGGGGTTATTACACGAATTGCTTGAATGATACGCTTCTTCAAATCATCCACAGTTTCAATTTTTTGTTTATACACAACGGATTTAATGAATCCCCAAGCAAAAAAGTCTGATAACCCCTGATATGCTACGAAACACTTGGAGAGAACTGGATTACCATTTAGACGTTAGTGATGGTACGTACCATTTAGACGTCATGCTACAAAAGGTGTGCACATCGAAATACGATACTATGATCAAAATCTATGACTGATATTAAAACTTGCTGAGATATGATTTCTATTTAAATAAGTATTTTAAAATTATAATGGGTAGTTCCGCAAAAATAAGTCAACTTTTGGATACCTTTAGCCCCGACACCCTGTATTTCAAATTTAAAGGGTTGAATGTGTTGTTTGCCAGTACATGTCCATTTTTCGCCCTTAATGCTGGAGAATCTGTGGTTGTATTCCGTGTGGACACTGTATAAGATAATCAATTACACCTCCTGTGCGACCTCAATTTTGACAGAGCACCTTCATCGGCTACTTCTGAGGGATCGTACCTTCTCTCAGCCTCTCTGACCTCATAGAAGGACTTCGTAGTCTACAGATTTAACGTGTCTATATCCGGCCTAGACATGAAGGTATTTAACGACGTTTGTCGGGATTCTAACAGAGCACCCATAATCCCAAGCCCAGCGCGCTACCACCATGCTTCCTCCGGCCCAAGATTGAATTTTAAAATATACATATAAATTAACTGATGTTTTGACTTTGAAGAATTGAAAATAATTTAGAAATGACCAATAAAAGAAATGAAATTTGAATGGAAAATAATAATTGACGAATGAAAATTTCTATAAGACATGTTTCCTATATCTGATAGAGTTTACAACATACAATTTTATGTAAGAAATGAGATTATACTTTTATAAAATATTTAAATAATAGAGAAGTTTTAGTTTTGTAACGTGTTAGGCACATAGAGAAGAGGCACATAGAGAAAGAGATAAGTGAATACAGAGATAAGTAAGACTAATAAGAGATAAGTAAGACACTGGTAAAATGAACACACCCATATATATATAGGCATCGAAGGAACTATGTGACCTGTTAATGACATAAATTGCCTTCATAGTCTGAAACCGAACTCTATAAAGTATACAAGTCAAAGAGAGTTTAAAACATACTAATTTTTTGAGTACGGAACAAAAATTTATCAGAAGAAGTAATGAGTAAACACATGAATGGAAAGATCAAACAAATGCATAAATAAACAATTATCAATGTGTTTCAAAATATATAATACTCATTTATAATAGAGAACAGTTAGAGACATTGCCAAGAAATATTGGATCTAATTATAGTGTAGGGGGGTACACTGCTGGGAATTTTCATTCAGGTGGCTTTTTTTAATAGAAGAGTCCATATTCACCAAAGACCGAATGTTTAACCTAATTTTCAATAAGCGGTAGGACTATATACTCCTTCATAGTGAAAAATTCTTCTATAGTCGAGGAGCTAGCATCTTTTCATCATTGGAACAGCCTTTTATGAATAAACTAGCTGAATACCCGTGCTTTGCTACGGAGTACGTTAAAATTAAATACAACGGTCAATGTATGCAATTAATGCCAAAAAACCCCCAAAAATATATTTATAAAAAATTGTAACGGATATTTTTATAGACAAAATAATATATAAAAGAAAATATTCAAATTAAATACGACGGTCAATGTATGCAATTAATTTGTATGTTTAATATCCATAAAACATACTAATTTGAATTGAATTCTTAAAAAAAAATCCATCTCAATTAGTTTAGTGGTTACATTTTATCTTTTACTATACTTTAATATTATTTTTTCAATTTATTTTGTTGTTATGCCCGTGACGCAAAATTAGTTTCAAGTATGACAAAAAGAAAAGAAATCACGTGATGAGCATTTAATAAATTAAATTCTAAAAATGAATCTTTAAACATTAACCAAAAATCAGAAATGGAGGTAAAGATTCGAAAATGATTTCATTTTAAAGGAATTTATGATCTTTCTTGTGATATAAATTTTATAACCCTCAGATTATTATTTTAAATGCAAACAAAAAAATATTTACAAAAACAGCTTAAAATTTTAATTTTAAAAAATCTAAGAGGAATTTTTCAAAAGTATTTCTTAGTGCACCCCTACACTATAAGTAGAATCGCCATGCAAAATTTCAACTCTTTATGTCCAACGGTTTGGCCAGTGCGTTATCTGTCAGTCAGTCAGTCAGTTAGTATGTCAGTCAGTATGTCAATCAGTCAGTTACGGAACTGTTTTATCTATATGGATAATTTAATTAGCGATAAGCGCCAATGAAATTCTTCAAAAACATTTTTAGCTTATTTTTGCTTATTTTAATCTGGGAAAAGCAATGGCAAACTAGTTATCTATTATAGTGCTGAGTGTTTCGTAGAGAGAAAGCTTTCCATAATGAGTTCCCATTTTAACCTAATCGCCGTAACCTCTCCGGAGCCCTTTCATGTACACAAATTCAACATTCCTCTTCCCCACTTATTACATGCTATTGAGACGTTTTCGAGCTCATGAAGGCCTTACTCAAATACCATAAACCATGCGTTAAATGCCACATCACTAGGCATAATATAAGAGTTAAAACTGTGGAAGTCTCGTTAAAATGATCATTTTCGCAAAGAAACCGATCTACGAAACACTAGTGAAAAGACTTTAAGACAAACATTCTACAAGATTTTGTAAAAGATAACTAATTTTCAAATACAGAAAAAATAAATTATCCAAACAATGCATGTGAGAGACCAGTCACGATTGAAAATTGTGAACAGTCTCGAGAGAGTGCCTTTCACCGAAATTAGATTATTGGTCTCCCGCGCACGTTCCCCGGCAATAGTATTGTGAAAGTTTACGACATGATGTTGAACGCTTTTATTTAAGTTCGTGGGAATTGTATCTAAATAGGGCACGTAGGATATTGAATTAAGAGATGAAAGTGAATTGGGAATTGGCTGGGAAAGCTTATCAGCTGTGAAGGAGGGTAGACACTTGGCGCAAAACACTTTTTCTATTAAGTTTAAAAGGGATTCTCCAATTTGTTCTTAAATGGTACGAAAGAGGAAATGATTCTTGTAAATAATTTATCGCGCTCTTTTAGTTAAAATAAATCCAATCATGTTTACCCGTTAAGTGGCTGTAACCGCGAAACAGTACAAAACTTTTTCATGTTTTAAAGAAAAATTGGCTACATAATTGATATTAAATAATTTACGACTTTTTCGATAAAATAAATCAGATCATGCTTACTGATATACGACCCCTATAAGGAATATTAATTGAAGATAAAGTTCTGCCCTCATGAAAAAAAATTTGGCTCTGATATCTAATTATAAATAATTTTAGTATCTTACCAAGCATAGCAATTTAGTATTTTATCGAATTTTTCAATACTGCTTTTATAAATTTCTTAATAAGATATGCTTCACTTAATCATACTCGCAGTATTTTTCCATTTATATCAATTTCCCACTAAGTTTACCCTGGATAGCATCATATTTCTTAAGATTGTTGTAGGGCAGATTAAAAATCAAATTTTAAAACAATTCTTTCTTTTTATTTTTAACAATTTTACAATGAAAAATACTTCATTACTTTCACTTTCCTTCAAAATTAAACAGATCCCGCGTACTTACATATGATGCTTGTTAAGGAATATAAATTTGAGATTCTGTATTTTTACCCACATGGAAAAAAATAATTGGTGCCGTTATTTAATTTTAAATAATTGACGATGCATTTATAATCCCTTTATAATTTCTGTCCTGGTACTTCTTTTTCGCCATATATGTAGTATATATCTATTTATATTCCATTTCCATGAAGTTGATTCTCGATTATATGTTGTTAAAGACTGCTATTTTAAAGTGAGTTTAAAACGGTTTTTCTATATTTTAAATGACATTATAAGCAAAATTATTCATTGTAAATACTTTTTCACATTCCTTTTTCATTGAAATAAAACAGATTCCCTACACGCTTCAATACACAATTTGCTAGAAATATGCAAGTGAAAGGGATGTTTGCACGTGAAAAAAAAAATTAGTACTTTTTCTAATTTTAAATAATTTCACATTTTTATTATTCCCTTCAAAATTCCTCTTGACTGCTGTTTGTGAATTTCTTAAAAATATTCTTTTCTTTGACACTTGTACAGCATTTCTCCTTTCAAATTCTTTCATGTCAAGTAACACTCGAGTGAATCCTATTTTACAAAACTTGCGTGTAAAATCACTTTCTTAATGTGTATTTAAAAGTTTAAAATCGGTTATTTCTTTTCTTTAAAGTTGTATGTAGTAAATTATTTATAATAAATCCTTCTGTATGTGAATAATTTATTAAATTAATATTTATTTTTAATTGATTAATAATTATTTATTATTTAATTAATAATTATTTAAAATTAAATATTTTATCAAATTATTTCCATGGGAATAAAACAAAAATTGTTATTTTCTTCTAATTTTAAATAATTATACCTCTTATTTTTAATTCCCTTCATAACTCCTCTTGATTGCTGTTTATGAAGTTCTTAAAAAAATTCTTTTCTTTGATACTTGTACAGCATTTCTCCTTTCAAATCCTTTCACGTCAAGTAACACTCGAGCGCATCCTGTTTTACAAAACTTGCGTGTAAAATAACTTTCTTAATGTGTATTTAAAAGTTTAAAAGGAGTTATTTCTTTTTTTTTAAAGTTGTATGTACTAAATTATTTACAATAAATCATTCTGCATGTAAATAATTTATTTAATTCATATTTAACTTTAATTAATTAATAATTATTTATTATTTAATTAATAATTATTTAAAATGAAATAATTTATTAAATAAATTTCCATGGAAATAAAACAAATCCTCCGTTGTCATTTAAGAAGTTTTTAGGTATTTCAGCATGTAAAATAGATTTTGCTCGAAAAAAATTATCTGAATAAAATTTATCTTATTTTAAATAATTTGAGTTCTTTTTACAGACTTTTCAAAAATTTTCAACACTGCGTGTTATTTCAATGAAATTTGTTTCCCTTTGGCGTATGTACATTATTTATCAGTTCAGGTTCCTTTCCTAAAAAGTCAATCCTCAAACAAATACTGTTTCGCAACACTGTTTCAGGAACCTTGAATAAATAAGCATAGATCTAAATTTACTATCAAAGAATTATGTTCAGTTATAAAACCGATTTAAGAAAAGTGAATGTTTTTCTTGAAAGGTACATTTCGTCAAGTCACAGTTCCTTGGGGGCTTTCAAATCACCAAAATTCGAACAAAAATTAGAATTTTTTTGGGGGTGTATTAATATTTTTAAAATATATAAATCTTGGAATAAAATGCATTTAAAATATGTAATGAAAAGTGAAAGGAAAACTTGGTGGCTTTAGAAAAGTAAGTATTAAAGGTAGGTGAAAAAATATCTTTTTAATGGCTTTTTATCAAAATGAATAATTTCCAGATTTGCAAGTATTTAAAATGCTGCTCGCGTCATATTTTGTTACAAAATTTTATAAATTGATAATAAATACTCCTTATACATTAAAATAAAGTTATGTATCCATTTCAGGTTTCGACATCATTAACATTAGCAAAGTTTAACTTAAATGTAGAAAAGTACAAAAATTTCACGAAAATTCGGAGTACAAGCAAAAAATTATTTCTTAAAAATTAACTATTCTACGAAAGCACAAAATAATACATAAATCTGTTCAAAATGTATTTATAAGCAATATAAATGCAAAATTAAGGGGGAAGTTAAAAACTGGATCTCAAGGAACATTTTAAAAAATATAATAAAAATTTCAATTTTTAAAATACACTCTGTCACAAAAAATATATGCACCCAGAAGACATCTAGCTACTATCACGAAACTTGGCAGGAATGTAACCTGGTAAGAGATATGCAAATGATTAAAATTTCGACGCCAATAAGACAAGAGTAAGCGCACTATACGCATATGACATGCACTGCTGGGAGAGTTTAAAAGCATGATTGCTCGTGCCATAGGATTATTCAAAGAAATCTGTCGACTTGGATGGACGGTATTGGGATAAGAGCGTCCACGTCCGCACCAACAACGTCGCTAGAATCGGTTCGACGCCATTTACCACCTTCCAGACATCCGGTGGTATCAAGGGAACCATTCGGAGACGACTGGCCGACGTCCATTAAGACGCCTACCACTGACCCCACATCATAGGCGGTGTCGATTGGATTTTTGCTGACCTCGGGCAAGCTGGAGTGTGACCGACTGGAGTTATGTGATCTTCAGCGATGAATCCCGATTCAGTCTCAATGCTGATGACCAGCGCATACGCGTGTAGAGCCGGCCAGGCCACCGGTCCGACCCGGCATTTGTTGTCAAGAGGCATTCGGCGATTACACAAAGTGAGACAGTGTGGGTGGCGATTTGTTGGGACACACAATCACCTCTAGTCGTCCTTCAACGCACTTTGACGGCACGCAGTTACGTGGACGAGATTTTAAAGCCAGTTGTTGTGCCTATGCTATCAAGTCGCCCAGGTGCCATTTTTCTGCAAGACAACGCTCGTCCTTCTACTGCGCGATTCTCCCAATTATATCTTCAAGGATATGACGTACTCCCATAGCCTGCCAGGTCACCAGACCTCTCGCCAATAGAGCACGTCTGGGATGTGCTTCGAAGGCAACTGCAGCCGTCCCGGAATACTGATGAATTAACTGCCCAGTTTGAAAGATTATGGCATGATCTTCCGCAGGAGGTCATAGGTGACCTCACTGATTCGATGCCACGCCGTGTTTCGGCTTGTATAGCTGCCAGAGGTGGATTTACTACTTACTGATTTGCAATATTTTTCATGCCATATCTTTTTAATAAATCGGTCTGTTCTTCTGAATTTGAAATCATTAGCTTATCTCCTTATACACTACATACATATTAAGTTTCGTGATAGTAGCTCGTTTCCTTCTGGGTGCATATATTTTTTTGTGACAGAGTGTATATAGAAAATTAAAATATTTATAAAATTTTATAAGATGTTTGTTATATATATATATATATATATATATATATATATATATATATATATATATATATATATATATATATTTATATATATATATATATATATATATATGCATGCAAAATTTCATATCTCTGAGGTAGAAATTTCAAAAATTGCTTTGTAATGTCCACCATCCCCTTTTTATAGAGTAGGATTTTTAGGTCATAAGACATTAATTACCCGACATTTAATTCGAAAAATTGACTATTACTTTTGAATTATTAAAAAATTATTGATTACTATTAATGAAGTGTAGAAATTTTCATTGAGAAAAACTTGCAGGGACAAAAGTCTTAATACTTCCATTTATATCCTTCTGAGGAAAAAAAATCGTTTTTTTCGTTATCATTGAAAGATCTAAATTCTTTGTCAAATAATGAAAAAGATGTTCCTGAACATGTATATTTATCATGTTCTACTTCAATTGCTTTCATTAGGCTAGTGTCTGAACACTAAAAATGTTACCATTAGAACTATATAAAGAATTTTCAAACATTTTTTTTAAACGACATCTGATATTACACGTTTATTAGAACAATTAGTGATATTTTTATTAATTTCACATATCTTCCACAAACACATACGATTTTGAACGCTAATTAATTTTCATTCAGGGAGACGCGATAGCTTACAAAAATTTTCTTGAGTCGAACGTCGAAGTCGCAACATTAATGTACAGGAATTTCGACGATAAACAAGTTTTTATTACGGAAGACGCGAGATAATTAATATTTATTTTAATTACCGCTGGGATTTTTTCCCTTATTGCCAGAGAATTTTTTTTCCCTTGAAAGGTCAAAGTATCATCATTAATACAAGAAACATGAAACGTTCATTGATAGTAAAATAAAATAAAAGCGCCAGCAATATTGAATATTCTAAGTGAAAGGAACTGAAATATAGATAAAATAGTCTATTCGAATTTAGGTATATACGAGGTGCGCCCATAAAGTAACCGGAAAGATTTTTTTAGATAAGAAAAATATTACTCAGCTTCAAATAAATTTATCTCCTTCAAAATAATCGCTACAGGAGTCTATACAATTTTTTGCAACATTTCTTCAAGTCATCGAAACTCTGTTTATATGCCTGGAACTAACCGTTCATAAAATACGCTTAACATTTGATTTAATATCCGAGACGTTTTCAAATCTCTGTCCTTTCATGGTCATCTTAAGCTTTGGAAAAAGGAAAAAATCAGCACGCGATAAGGCGGGAGAATATAGTGGGTGATGTATCACTGTAATTGAATGCTTAGCAAGATATTCTTGTACAGAAAATGCTGTATGGTGGCCCTAGCATTATCATGTAAAAGAAACCATTGCCCAGATTCAAACAGTTTCTTCCTAACTAGCCTTATCTTGTTTCTTAATCGAAAAAGCACCTCCTTGTAAAAATGCTGATTAATTGTTTGATTTCCAGGAACAAATTCGTGGTGAATAAGTCCCTTGTAATAAAAAAAAATGCAATCAGCATCACCCTATATATATATATATATATATATATATATATATATATATATATATATATATATATATATATATATATATATATATATATATATATATATATATATATATATATATATTGACGGTCCTTTCCACTGTGCACTTTGTCTGGGTCGTATTGCTTTCTCGTCCACATTTATAGCGGTTGTACCACTGATACACTTGTTTTCTTGATAATGACGCATCACTATATACTATTCGAATCATCTCTAAAGTTTTGGTAGAACATTTACCTAATTTGTAAAAAAATTTAATGTTTGAACGTTGTTCCATTTCGAAGCAAATTTTTTTGTACAATGCCTTCTCAGTAAATAAAAATTACTACAGCGTTTTGATATGCAAACTACTAAATAACCAGTTTGAACTGGCTTTAATAAGAGTTGAGAACTCACTCTTTCTAGAGAGACGATTATTCTATCACTTTATTATTTAATCATTTGATCTTTTAATTTGTCCAGTTACTTTATGGGCACACCTTGTAATACTTAAATTTTCTTCAGATGTATGTAAATCAATCGTGACCACTAGGTGCCTGCAGAGATTTAGCAACTTGTAAGTCTTGGTAGCTGACTTTATAATAAAAGTTGACCCACTTGGTGTTTTATATCAGTGGTGGGCAAACTGATCAAACTTGGGCATCTGCGCAAAGTGAGGGGGTTGTGAACCCGCGACTCACTGGGAGTTTGTAAAAAATATTGGAGGCGTCACGGATAGCCTGAAGTAAATTTACATTGTTTAATGAAAAATACGTAATAATATTTAAATATTTAGTTTTGGGCGCAGTGGCCCAGTTGGCAAAGACATCTATCTGAATGTCTCTGGTTCGATGCCCGTCGCTGACAAATCCACCGCCGTGTACGCTAATGGCGGCTGGTTCACGAAAAATCTGTCGTGGCTGCAATGTCCTCCAAGTTCTCAAAATTTACCTCTGGAGGTACTGGGTCAAGTGTACTGGTCTCGTCATTTGACTCGGTTCAAAATTACGGGACCGGTCCTTTAGCCAAGTTGGACTCCGACCCTTGTGATGCTAATTCAAAACCGAAGCCTCACCAATCAGCCCAATGGTCTATATGGACTTGATCTGATGTTGCTGCCGGTGAAGGGATATAAGCAGCAACAGCAAGAAATATGAAGTTTCAGTCCCAGGAGGTTTTTCAAAAAACAAGTGTAGAAGCTAAGCAGGTATTTTTTAGTTGTTGTTATACAAAGTAAATGTATACCCCAAATCTATAGGCCATTGATTTTTAAAAATGGCAAAATGTCCTATTTCTCTTTCCTATATTTTGTGATCATTTTTCTAATAAGAAAAAAACTGCAACTACAAGGAAATTTTCATTGGTGTCGAGTGCATTTTAATGTAAAGAAAATGGGTCGTGGTTGAAAAAAGTTTGCGCATCACTGAACAACGAACCACGATTATTACACAATTAATTATTACAATTAATTATTCACAATTAGTTTAGCACAATTAATTGTTTACAATAATATTTGATCTTAACATAAATAAAAACTAATTTTACAAAATAAAATACGTTAAAAGTTTTTAAGGAAATGCTGTAACGTTTAACTTACTTGCCAAAGCATTTTGCTCTCACGAGCCTTCAGTGAGAAAATACTGAAAATTGTTTTCAGCTGACTTCATTATTTGAAATAATTTTTGATCGTAACTCAAATGACAACTACTTTCTTTAAGTAAAATGATGTAAAGGTTAAATACTTATCGATGTATTTTTAAATTATCCGTTACAGAATTCTTGAAGAACCAAACGGGATTAATTAACAATAAACGTAATTTTTTTTATTAGTGATGGTAAGTACAAATCCAGAGGGAGAAAATTTCCCCTATAAAAAGAATGATAAATGTTTTGAGCACAATCAATTATTTATAATACTTGATCTTAACATAAATAAAAACTAATTTTACAAAATAAAATACGTTAAAGGTTTTAAGGAAATGCTATAAAGTTTAAATTAAGGGCCAATGCATTTTGCTCCCATAAGCCTTCAGTGAGGAAATACTGAAAATTGTTTCCAGCAATTTTCAGTATTTCGTCACTGAAGGCTTGTGGGATTAATTATTGAAATTCATTACTTGAAATAATTTTTGATCTTAAACTCAAATAAAAACTACTTTCTTGCTACTAAATGCTGTAAAGGTGACATACTGGCCGATGTATTTTTAAATAATCCGTTACAGAATTCTTGAAGAATCAAACGGGATTAATTAACAATAAACATAATTTTTTTACTAGTGATGATAAGTACAAATTCAGAGGGGAGAATTTCCCGTATAAAAAGAAAGCTGTATTAACGGAAAAGTTAAAAGTATTTTGGATCACCTACAGTGCCTGTTAATATATTTAAATTTTCCGTAACCAAGTGAAAATAAAATACCTCAGAAAAGATGATAATACAGCTTAATTAGCAGAAAATAATTACAAGATACAAAGAACTTTTTATATACCAAGTTTTTAAATTTTCTGTTGAATCATATAAACTTGACAATTCTATGTATTAATAAATACTTTTTTAAAATTTTTTTGATGAATTCGCCCATCAACTTGAAAGAAAATGAAGTTAATTGGAAGTCAACTTGCGTTTAACTTTTCGTTCCCGTCCCGACCGACAGATGGCTGCACCGGTCTACAAAACAAAATTAACTGAAAATAATAAAAATATGGTAAAAATCTGCTTAAAGATGGCTAAAAGTATTAAAAAAATGCATTGTCATCGTGTTCTGAGCTATTCTAAAAGTTTCAAAAGTCTAGCTAGTCGGGAAGTTAGTTAAAAATCGACTGCAAGATTTGTACTGGACAAACACACAAACAAGAAAGCAAGTTAATAAAAACATGGAAAAATCCAAAAATTTTATTAAAAACAAATAATTTTCAGCCACATATATTTTCTCTTGTCGTAGACTTTGTTGAAGACTAGTTTGAAATTTATTTTTAAAAAATCGATCACTCTGTATCTACATGTATTTATCTTAAAGTAGTCTTGTTAGGAGTTGTTACACCATAAGCATTTTTGACTGGTGTCTCCAGCACAATTAGCATTTTTGAAGTCTGCATTCGCCCTTATTATGGGTCAGCCTGGTTTAGCCGCATATTTTAGTTGAGGAAAAACATAACAGAATTACTGTAGATTTAAACTGGTTTCTGACAAATTGCAGCCATTCCAAGGAAGAACCCGAAGTTTTTCTTGACGTAATCTTGACGTTAAATTTCGGTAGCTTGAAAGAAGATAAAATTTCAAGGAAATCCCCCTCGAAAAAGGAGGCACTTACACAAAGATAGGGAAAGATGAGCCAACGTACTAAGAAGCCATGGACACTGGTTTCGCTCTTACGGCTCCTCAGCATAGCAAGTGTACTAACTTCTCCTGAACTACCTCTCTTACTGGGTGTTTTCCATGCAATATCACTTCTTCAAGCTATTTGGACTTTGTACCCTATTTGATGAAAACTCATGGTTTTTTTTCCTTTCTAGGCGGGATTGAGAGCAATCTGTCAGTCAAAAATTGGAGTCTTTGTTTTTGTTCCTAATGCCCCCTGCCGGAATTTCCAGATCAGGTCCATATAGACTTCGGTCTGATATGTGCGGCTCTGGTTTATATAGCCCGCAAGGTTCGGGTCCGTCAAGGTTATAGCCGTCAAGGTTCGGGTCCGATAGTTGCCACCTCAGTTTTGACCGATCAATCCCAGGGGTGACATTTCGGGGATCATACCCTCTCTAACATCATAGATTGACTTTCCGGCCTACTGATATAACGTGCCCTTATCCGGCCAGAAACGTAGGTATTGAATGGCGCGTGTGGGGATTCTATCCGAGCACCTTTCGCACCGAAAGCCAGAGTGTTACCACAAGGCTACCCCAAGCCCCCCCCCCCAAATGGAGTACAGATTATGAAATTCTTTTCTTCTCATCATATTGCTCACTCCTTTCAACAACATCATATCTCAAAAACCGTGATTTTTCAGGAGAGTGATTTTAAAGTTTGAAAGTACATTAAAATGTATTGAAAATAAATATTAATTCTTCTAGCTAGCGGCTAAATATTGAGCGGTGGGGTATGACGATCTTGCAGGGATATCGCTCTTCAGGGCATTCTGAAAACAGGCATAGCTAAAAATCGTCGATTTTTGAGATATGACGTTGTTGAAAGTGAGCAAAATAAAATGTCTTATGTGCAATGTTCGAATACCATTAGAATGAAACTAAGTCCATGATTACGGGGTATTCTTAACATGGCTATATTTGTTTATGGAACTGTTCATAACCATGGTGTTTTCGACGCAATATTATCGTCTCTATGCTGTCTGAAAATTTCCCCAGAATTCACGAAATCACATTGGTGCTTTCCTTTGAGGACTAGAATGAATACAATTTGTCAGGATTCAGGAAAAAGTTAAAGTAATTCCGCTGCTGGGATTCTTTTCTTCCAGCACATATGTTATCTATGCAAAGTTTGAATACCATTAGAACGAAAATCCTAAGATGACTTTTCTAAAGTTACAACTGGATTTTTAATTTTTAATTAAGCTTCAACAAATTGAAAATAAACATTTTGGTGGGATTTGGGCACCTTTTTTTGAAACTGAAACAATAATTGCGAGATTGCTAAGTTAAATTGGGTTTAATTTTAGCAATGAGGGTGAAAAGTTGACCATAGAAACCAAAATGGGTAAATACGGCAAGTCTACCTAAAAGAGAGCCTCACATTCAATAGAATCTGTTTTAACAACCTTCAGTAACTGTTTAATAACCTCATTGATTTTTCTAGACAGCGTCCATTTCAAATATTTCAAATAAAATGTCATAGGATGCCCATAGAGTAAAATATTACAAAACAACAATGAAAAACTTTTTTTTTTCAAAATTCTGATAAGAAGCATAAAAATATTCTCCCCGCACCGAAAAAGCTTTAGTAATGGTAAAGCGGAAAACATGCATTAATATTTTCTGTAGTTCGGAAGGAAAGCATTATTTAGTCTCAGATACCCGGAATATGAACATGATAAGGAGCTGTGGATATACAACTATGCTTCCATGGCAACACACAGAGTTACAAAAGGATCAATATGCTTATCATTTATCATGTTTTATTTAATATTCATATTTCCTTATTTCTAAACAGAATTTAATGTCTGTTTCCAATTTCCTTCTCTTGACATGGCTCAAAACCAAATATATCCATTCATCGACATTTGGTGGGAAATTAATTATTTTAGACTCTTTAGAGGTTTCTAAAATTAATTAATTTCAAACTTTCAGGATATTTACTTTCATCTGTGTAATTAAACATTTTTCAGGGAAGTATAGAATGACTGTTCCATAAAATATTTTAATATAATAACTTGGAAATTTAATCCTGTTGCCCTTTGGAATTAATTTCAAACGAACTGATATAAATATTTTCTTTGTAGCAGTTCATGTTATTCTGATGTTTTAAATACAGTAATACGCGGACTTACGGTACCCCGATTTACGCGGTTTTTGATTTTACCCTTTTCCCCTCTCTCTAGTTTGACAACGTCAGACTATAGAGATCCTTTGTTTATGACAACGTCCTTTGTTTATGACAACACATGACCTTGCGAGGACGTTAAAAAAATTTAACAGGTCCTTAATTCCATACATACCAATTTAATTCGCTTCGGTTTTTATAATGCACGTGAAAAATGTGCATAAGTACAATGTGGACCAAGTGAAATAATTACGCATAAGTAAAATGTACAATGAAAACCTAATGACAATTATAAACTAGACAGAAGGTCTCAGCACAATGCAGAAAGGGTTACAGATTTTTGAGAATACCATCATCATCATATTTGGCACGACAACCCAGGGTAGGCCAGGGTCTTCTGTTGAAGATTCCTCCAAGACAAGCTGTTTCTAGACCTGGTCTGCCAGTTCCTCACTCCAATCACTCTAAAATCTGATTCCAATTTCATTCGCTTCGGTTTTTATAATGCACGTGAAAAATGTGCATAAGTACAATGTGGACCAAATGAAATAATTACGCATAAGTAAAATGTACAATGGAAACCTAATGACAATTATAAACTAGACAGAAGGTCTCAGCACAATGCAGAAATGGTTACAGATTTTTGAGAATACCTTCATCATCATATTTGGCACGACAACCCAGGGTAGGCCAGGGTCTTCTGTTGAAGATTCCTCCAAAACAAGCTGTTTCTAGACCTGGTCTGCCAGTTCCTCACTCCAATCACTCTAAAATCTGATTCAACAGAGTCGAACCATCTTGGTTTTGGCCTTCCTCTTTTCCGACTAGTAAAGAGCCTTGCAACACAAATCTTCTTTACTGGATTTTTTTCATCCATTCTAGCAATATGAGAGCCCCAGTTCCTTCTTTTAATTTTTAATTTTTTAATAATATCGGGCTCTTTAAAAAATACATAGATTTCTGAATTAAAACGTCTCCACCATAGGCAATTTTCTTTGACATTTAGACAATATAGAGTCTAATAAAGATTTCCTGATCACGACAAAGCAGGGAATAAAAAAAGTTAGTCTGCTATGAAGAAATTCTGCGCGAAAAAAAAATTAGCGTGAATATGGCAGACTACTTTAAGGGATTTTTTAAACCATCAACATAATTTTTTTAATATATTGCACGCATGTATAATATTAATATGTAATACAGTATTTAAATTTTAATACAATATTTTCCCTTTAGACTGGTATTTTTATAAGTACTTGGCTTCTAAAACACAAAATTTACCTGCATTTATATGTAAAGTTGTATCCCGACTTATGCGATCATTCGTCGGTCCCACCTGTCGCGTAACTTCGGGGTATTACTGTAGAATATTCTTTACCAACATTTATTTTTAATTATTTATTACTGAAGGAAAGCAAATTTTGAAAGTCGTAAAGTAGTTTTTTCAAACACATTTCATAAATTACAATTAGTTTTGAAACAAGTAAAATTTGTTTGCCCAGAGAAAAATTTAATTTTAGAGTTATATATACAGGGTGTCCGGGCTAAAGGTATCCAAAAGTCATGACAAATTTTTTTCGGAACTACCCATTAAAATTAAAAAAAATATTTAAATTGAAATAACATCTCACCAAGATTTAATATCAATCATAGATTTTTATCATAGAATCATAGATTTCGATGTGTGCACCTTTTGCTGCACGACTAACGTCTAAATGGTAATCCAGTTCTCTCTAAGTGTTTCGTAGCATATCAGGCGTTATTAGACTTTTTTGCTTGGGGTTTCATTAAATCCATTGAGTATAAACAAAATATTGAAACTGTGTAGGAGTTGAAGAAGCGTATCATTCAAGCAATTCAATGTAATAACTCCTGGTATACTACGGAACACTTGGAGAGAACTGGATTGCCCTCTCGAATGCTTAGATGGTTGATGGAAAAGAAAAAAGAAGTATCAGCTCTATTTAAACAGTAATTTAACCCTGAAAAACTTTAATGTATTTTATCAGCTCCCTGGCAATAAAGTAGTGGCACCTAGAAACTATCCAAAGATATAAAATAATACGCTGATTATAGATAAACTAGCTGAATACCCTTGCTTCGCTACGGAGTACATTCAAATTAAATACAACGGTCAATGTATGTGATTAATTCCAATCAATATATATATATATATATATATATATATATAAAATCGTAATGGGTATTTTTATAGACAAAATAATGTAGAAGAAAATATTCAAATTAAATACAATGGTTCAATCTATGCAATTAATTTGTATGTTTAATATCCATAAACCATAAGGATTTGAATTAAATTCTTAAAAAACTTCCATCTCAATTAATCTAGTGGTTAAATTTTAACTTTTAACGAATTTTAATATTTTTTGTCAGTTTATTTCGTTGTTATGCACGTAACGAAAAATTGATTTAAAGTATCACAAAAAGAAAAGAAACCACGTGATCAGCATTTAATAAATTCAATTCTAAACATTAATATTTAAAAATTCACCAAAAATTAGGAAATGGAGGTAAAGATTCGAAAAAGATTTTATTTTAAAGTAAATTTTATGGTCTTTCTTGTGATATAAATTTTATAACCCTCAGTTTATTATTTTAAATACAAACTTTAAAGAATATTACAAAACCAGTTTGAAAATTTAATTTAAAAAAATCGAAGAAAATTGTATGGAAAATCTTTCTTAGTGTCACCCCTACACTATAAGTAAAATCGCTATGCAGAATTTCAGCCCTTTAGGTCCAGCTTTTTGGTCTGCGCTTCATCTGTCAGTCAGTCAGTCAGTCAGTCAGTTACGGAACTGTTTTATATATATAGATAAGTGATTTTTTTTTTCATTCATCACCAGAATATGAAATGAATCATAAAATAGAGTTCAGAGTGGTGAGCACTGGAGAATGTGTGGAACCAACAATTTCCCTGGTTAACGTTTAATATGAAAAGATAAAAATCGATATTTATGAAATTACCATATATCAGTCATTGAGATTCCCACATGCATTAAAGCTTTATATTTATTTCCATATTTCAGGAGCAAAATGATCCAATACATTTTCCGAATTTCAAAAGTAAAGCAGAATTTTATACAAGAACACTTAATAGATGAACTACATCTACGAAGTGGCACAGGGCTAGAAAGAGTATTAACAAATTGTATATTTATGCTTCCTCATGAAATTAGACTTAGAATTTTCATTTTTTTTTTGAAAGAAAACGAAATTGCCGCTTAAATATTATATTTTCAGATGAAATGCAAAAATCATTAAATTCTTTGTCGCGTATATAGGTCACGCAAAAAAGTGATTTTCCTAAAACTTTCCCCAATCATGGCAGGCATATTTTGGAGGCACTGTGAATAGTCATAATAAAATTCTTTTTTGCATGAAACTGCATGTTTTAGTTCCCTGGGCTCTAAATACACGCTATTTTTAAATGTACGTCTTAATTTTTCTAAGACGTCAAAATAACACGGCCAGACGTGTTATAAACTGAAGAAATTGAAGTCTTTAATGTTTTTGCTGTCGGTGAAGAAATAATTCGGTGTAATTATTCTCAATGAAGAGTCCTTACAATATCAGTATTTACGTATTTAAAATGAAAAGAACAATTAGGATTTATACCTTCACGTTAACGGGACGTAATATTGATGTTGTGAGTGGTCTTAAGTAGGAACAACTAAGACCACATTATTTTCTTCTTCAGTTACAAAATGCATTAAAAACCTCAATTTATCCTGTTTAAAACACGTCTGGATGGTTATTTTTGACAAAACAGGAGAGAAAAATTAAGGTACAAAATCAAAATTCTCAAAAATTAAGCCGACCACTGCGTTGGTATACTCGGCAATTTAAGAACATCCATCGCATGACATTGCGAAACAAGGTACCGTCAAACAAAAGACAATAAAAGTACAAGCTAACACATTAACCACTCCGTGGCAACAGCCCCCAGCCCGGAAGCCCAACAAAAGAAAAGCGAAAAAGAAAGAAAATAAAAAGATGTTTCCAGTTACCCGCTCCTGGTTCCACTTGACTGTCCTATCTTAATTTATTTTTAACTAAACATGTACATAAGTAATTAAACAATACATTTCTGTAATTTGTTTTACATTAATAACAAGGCTTCATGGTGCAATAGAAAATATGCATAGGTACAACTCGTACCTGTACATTACTACCAACTAACAGAAATCATACATAGATAATGAACAACAACAAATAATCGACAAATAAATAACATTGCGCCTCAACCGTGCACACCAACAAATAGTACATTACATTAAGAAGCGGCTACAATCTATAGCAGCGAACAAGGCCACTGTATAACGTAAGTTTGCTTAGCTTTCCTTATTGCTTACAATAACACAAAAACGTAACAAAACACTTAACTAGTAATTTAAAAATCAATTCTATAAATGTACTCTACTTAACTTCTCTTTTTAGCCTGTACTGTATTTACATTTATACTATCAATGTGCCTTTAACACATTTCAACAATTTCACATTCTACAATTTTATCACATAGTAGAAGATATGTTATAATGCTATACACAGCACACAACAATATTAAATATTACAGTACTGTACTTTACACATTTCTTTTACATTCTAACTTTTACCACTGACACAAATTACTGATAAGGTAGCACTCAATAGGTTCTCACATTGTTTATTATATACAGTACTTTACTGAAGCATAAAATTCATAATCAGTACAATATAATTAATACTTTACAATTTTCGCTTACAACAATAATATAAACACATTGCTAGTCCACATAATAACAAATAACTTACACTTTTATTGGACTTTATTTAATTTTAACATTATTCGATTGATTACACATCATTAATTTTCCAAATAACTTATACTCAATTTAAAGAGTTTTTTAACTTATAAATTGCATTAATTGTGTAATATGTCGATAGTATGACGCATAGCTATTCAAGATTTAACTCTGACTGTTTAAGTGACACATCCTTTACAATTTCACATTACAACATGAATTAAAACATAGTCTCAGTATATTGTCACATTGCAAAGTCTAAATTTAACACTATACAATAAAATCAAAAATATCATGTTTTCAGAACATGCAGTAACTCTAGATAACTCTAGACACTTACTGTAAAACATGTGATATCATATAATAACACTAGACGCATAATCGCAAAGCTCTTTGGACTAATTGAAAGCTGTTAATTTATTTCAAGAACCATTTTGTTTTTTATTTCCGGGCTATTTAAAGTAATATCAGGGGAAATTTATTGATGATCTTTTCTAAAGCATTTGAGAATATTTTTCCCTCTAAATGTGCTGTTTTAAATAAAATTGTCTGGGAAATCATTGTCTAAGGCCACATTTTATCATATTCCAAAATAGCTCACTTACATAAGCTAGCAAGTTACTGTCTGTCCAGGATATTGTACTTGGACACACAAAAAAACACTGCCAACATATTTGGTGAGGAGTATTTATATGTCTTACTTAGAAAGTTCCATTTAGCGATCCCGAAATAGTTGCTGCCTAGAGGTGGGTAGAGAGGGATATCCATAAACTGTGCTCATCAATATCTCTTTGCTTTTTGTTTCTATACAGGCATGATAAATGGCGTGTTCCAGATTCAGGACAGTTTTACCTAAAATGATGAGCTTCATTTAGAGAAATCAATTCTGTGGTACTCCTATTTTTAGATTGTTAACTGCCGCTGATTATGTTTCCTGTGTTTTTGTAAAGCGGCAGTTCTACAAATGCTCAAAGTTTCTGAAGGTTATTTATTTGGTAAGATATTATCTCCCCAAAACGGGTGATTTCATTCGTCTGCTTCCGCTCGGGGGAAGTCTTTTGTTAAATGACGTTCAAAGATATAATGATCCACTGAATCTTTTTTCTTCGAACTTCGTCTGATCTTAACCGAATCTTTCTCGCCGCTCGGGGAAAGTCTTTTGTTAATTAACGTTCAAAGACATAATGATCCTCTGAATCTTTCTTCGCCGGACTTCGTCTGATCTTAACTGAATCTTTCTCGTCGCACAGGGGAAGTCTTTTGTTAAATGACATTCAAAAACATAATGATCCACTGGATCTTTCTTCGTCGGACTTCGTCGGATATTAACTGAATCTTTCTCTTCGCTCGGGAGAAGTCTTTTGTTAAATGACACTCAAAGACATAATAATCCACTGAATCTTTCTTCGTCGGACTTCGTCTGATATTATCTGAATCGTTCTCGTCGCACAGGGGAAGTCTTTTGTTAAATGACATCCAAAGACATAATGATCCCCTGAATCTTTCTTCGTCTGAATTCGTCTGATCTTAACTGAATCTTTCTCGTCGTGCGGGGGAAGTCTTTTGTTAAATGACATTCAAAGACATAATGATCCATTGAATCTTTCTTCCGACACACATACAGGTTGGATAAGGCTGCTATTGCATACTAACCCTTTTGGATTCGTTCACCTCAATGTTAACCTATGGAGAAAATTTGTCTACTATTTACAGCTACATAAATGCTGATAATCCAATAAAAATGGTATTTTCAGATATCCTCAACTTTTATGCAACTTGCAATAGATTCATCTTATAAATTTCGTCCACCAAAGGATTTTTATGAGCTTTTAAAACCCACTATAGCAGATTTCTCGAATAATTTAAGTTTAAAAAAATATTATTTGCATTAAAAAAAGCGAAAAATGCCCCAAGGTGTAAAATTTCTTTCTCTATTACGGAGTACAATTAAAAAAAAAAACTCTTTCAATCCAAGTCGGCAATCCTTGGACACATTTTCTCCATAGGTTAACATTGAGGTAAGCGAATCCAATAGGTTAGTACACGGCCTTAAACTCAAAATAAAGTGGTATAGGTTTCCTGAAAAGGCATTAAGACTGTGCATCAGTTTACATCACAACTGTTCAATGCCCTTATTGAGGTGTGGTAACTTTCCCTCTCAGAACTTTTCAAATCACATATCAGAAAATGCGTATTTTTGAATTATTTTTTCTGCATTTAATGATCCTTAAATGCAATACGCGAGTTTTTCAGAAATCTTTTTATTGGAATTCAATTTCTTCAGAAGGAAAGTTTAATTTTGTGAAGATAGATATCAATAATTTGATGCGTAGTAAAAGATTAACTTCGGAAAGAGCTTAGTTTATAAAGATTAAAAACTATGCACTTCTTACTTAGAATCATAGCATCAAAAGCATAGAATCAAAAAGCATCTACAATTAAAACCTATGAAGTTACATACAAGTTTTGTCAAGCCTACATATATCAGTCAGATATTTGAGATACTCACGTAATAGAAGCTTTACCTTAACATTATGTTATGATTTATCCATTCAGTTAGAGTTTGTGTCGTTTTGTCATAAGTTAGGGAGCTCTTTGACAATTCTTGGTGAAAGTTTATGAGATTCCATTACCTCCTTTAATTGACTTCCACCTCTACAAGATGACTTCTTCAGCTATAAGGCAGATACAATTTAGGACATTCCTAAATCTTGCCTGTCCTCTAGAGCAGTGGTTTTCAAATCTTCATTGGCTTCGACCCATTTTTAAGAGAGATAATATTCACAACCCACTCGCTCCTTAATGAGATACCCTCTTTTAATGAACATGTAAAGAATATACAGGGTGTCCAGCGAAGAAGTCCCTGATTTCAAAATTAAAAATCTCGAAAACAAAGATCTGTAGAAGAATGCAACAAACGGAATATTTATCGTGAAAGCTTTAAGAATTTTATATACTAATTTTCGAAATAGTTACAAAAGCTGCTAACAGATGGCGCAGTTAGCCAAATTTACTGCAGTTTACTGGCGCAGGCATAGATTGGTCTCCATATTCACTGGATCTAGGTCCTTGTGACTATTTTTTGTGGAGCACATTAAAAGATACTGTCTACAGGACCCATCCCACCACACTGGACGAGCTTCAGTCGGCGATCTGTTGGGCAGCTGAATCGATTTCTGTTGAGACACTACAGGGTGTGATGGCAAATTTTATTGTTTGTTTGCGCCACCTCCGCGTAGCAAATGGTGGACATTTTGAAAAGATTGTGATGTAGTGATTGCAAAGACTGCTTGAAAAGAGTACGAGTTCTTTTATGCAAGCTGATACGAGTTGTAGAGTGCCATCTGTTAGCAGCTCTTGTAACTATTTCGAAAATTTGTGTATAAAATTCTTACAGCTTTCACGATAAAAATACCGTTTGGTGCATTCTCCTACAGATCTTTGTTTTCGGATTTTTAATTTTGAAATCAGGGACTTCCTCGCTGGACGTATTTGAAGTTTTAATTTTTTTCGTGACCCACCTGAAATTTTATTTATTTATTTATACAAATACCAGGAATTTGGCCACAAAGCCTTTAGACTTAGTCTAGCTTCCCAATATTTCAGAACAATAGAATTAAAAGCCATTAATACAGTTCATTCGTCGATATGCTTGTTATCCATACATTGCACACAGTCACATAGAGTACAGACAGGAAAGTCTCTAAGACCAATTTTGTAAAGCTGGGCATTGAAACAATCGTGCCTAGTCAACAGATGAAATAACGCCACGGCTACATCACGGGAAAAATCTGGAACAACGGGCTTTGAACTAGTCAGATACTCCAGGCCTTTCCCCTGGCTATATTTGATAGGTAGGAGGCAAACCTCCCTTTGAATTCTAATTTAATTGCTTATAATGACAAATAAGTCAACATCTTTAGAATGATTAACATTTTAATATGGGTGTTCTTATCCTGAGAGAGGCCACCGGCATTCCACCCATACTTTCCCATAATGAACTCAAAATCTGAAATCATCTCACGATCCATCAGTGGATTGCGACGTACACTTTGAACATCCCTGTTCTAGAACAAACAGCATCGTGGACATTGTGATTTCGGCTGAGCAGACTCTTGTTTCAAGGATTATGATAGCAACAGCTTTGACACGCTTTTTCCAACTGCCATACTTGCTGGACTTCTTTCACAGTTAAAACAGCGTGCTCTTATTTGAATCCCTTGTTATCAACATCTATTTCTAATCCCAAGTTTTCCAGTGCTGTTAGTTTGCATCATTCTCGTGACCAGAGCACCGCTATGTGAGGCAATTGCAGAAGATTTTGCAAGTAACAAAATAAATTTTTTTTTGAAGCTTTCATTGATTGCCCACGTATGAATCGTAAATGTCTTTCTAGAAATTTACTGTCTGAATTACGAGTTTCAATTTAACAGCCTAAGAATCATTTGTTCTGTCAGACAGAGATCTAAAGAATATTTTTCAATTCGTATAATTATTTGAATAGCATAAGAAAGAAAAACACTAAAAGATTAACTCCCCCCCTTTTTTTTTGCTGTGATAACGTATACTTTATTCATTCTCTTATCTCTCGGATTTTTCCTAAAGTAGCAAATAACCCGCGAAAATAGCCAGTTATTTCGAAATTTTTTGCCTAATCAGGGGCAACTAATCACATTTGAGGTGAAAGAACAGCTTTCGTTCTTTTCTAAACTGAAGGAGCTGTGTTTGGTTTTAGAAAAGTTATAATGAAGAAACAAATGAATTTTCACACAAGCAATTTCTGACATCATCCTTTCGCTTTTTCCCTTGAAGATCTAAGAAAAAAGTTACCATCGGACATTTTGAGTTGGTCAAAGCATAAATTATACAATGATTACTATTGTAGGCAATACATGAAAAAAAATTAATCTGTATTCTTATGGATATACAATTACCTTTCGCACATGTAGATTAACAATGACATTTGTTTTCTGTTCTTGGATTCTTCTTTGTAAATATTATTTGTAAATATTATAATGTAACGTAGTCTCTCTGATGGGCATAATTGCTGTCGAGACAATTAGTCATCAGAATTTTCCGGATGCCTTTAACAGGTTGGACGGTATTTCATTGAATTTTTACTCCTTTGAAAGAAAATTGTAAGATATCACCTAATATATTGAGTGATAATCGGTTATTATTGAGATTTTCTTTACTATAGCAACTCTTGCAAACCTTTTGCAACGGCTCATACAGCTAAAAAAATTTATAATTTTTTTCTGGTTCTGGCATTAAAGTAAGAATAACTCAACACAATATAAATTTATAATCTCTTCAATACTCGATCATAAAGGCAGAGCCCTTTTCAATATGTTTCGCGAGAGGAAATGCACTGGAGGCAAAACGTTTATTAAACTCCACTTCAATAAATGATCGGAGAGAAGCACATTTCTTCCAAGCGGAACAGAGCAGCTTAAAAAATTGCTGAATAAGCCAAAATAACCGTTGAGGAAACAATCAAATAGATTATAGCCAATAAAAGAGCGTATACAAAAGATTTTCCTTTCGGCGGACAGGGAATACAAAGGAAATTTGAAATGAACACTCCCTCTAATTAAATTGGATAATGGTAATACACAAATAAATATTTTTAAAAATATTTATACCTTTAATCATCGTAAATGATTTTTAGTTAGCTCTGTCCTCTAGTGCTTCGCTATTATTACTCTCATAGCTAGAAGTGAACACAGATTTAGACATTTTTTTCATGGCCTACTATGAACATTATACACTTATTGTATAATGTCTTTGACATTAAGATATACTTATTAAGGTATACTTAGTATAACTTAAACGATATAAAAAGAACCCATGCATCGATTTCGGTTAACTATATGCAATGATTTAAACAGAAATTTATTTATTTATTGTAAATGCCCCGAAGATTAGCTATGACTATATTTGTTCACAATAAAGGGCGAGACTGCTGGCCATTCATTTAAGGTGGCACCGTATAGGTGGCCAGCATTACCCCCAACAAGCCGGTCTCCTAATTTAGAAACGAGTCAAGTGACGAGACCGGAACACTTGACCCCGCACCTCCAGAGGTAAATTTGAGAAATTGGAGGATATTGCAGATTTTTTGCCAAGCCAGATTTTACGCGCACCGGCCACCATTAGTGATCATAGTGGTGGATTTTGACAGCGAACGGCATCGAACCCCCAACCCTCAGATCACTGGCTTGACGCTTTTGCCAACCGGGCCACAGCGCCCTAAAGAATAGGCGAAATAGAATTTTGTTAAGTAATAATTAAATTTTCCTGTATTGTTATATTTTTCTACTGGATAACGTTTGTATCTTTTCTCCGTTTAGGAGACTTGAAGACGTTTGCTTTCGGACAATTCGTATGGCAGTTAATAACTTTCGCTTTGTGATGCATTGGTATTCAACAAAGCCGGATAATATTTCCTTGTACGAAATGTGTGAGATCTTAAATGTTATGTTGTCGTTGTTGTTTTTGTTTCTAATGTCCCCTGGCCGGAATTTATTCCTGACCAGGTCCATATAGGCTAGCGGGCTGAGGGGTGCGGATCCGGTTTATATTGCCACCACAAGTGTCAGAGTCCGATTTAGGCTCTGTTCACATTGAATTCCGTTAGCGTAAGCGTAAAAGTATTGAAATATATTTAACCAATAACAAGCCGCCAAAAGATTAGCAACGAAATTGTTAAGGCCTATGATTGGTTTATTTCCGTATCTTTTTCGCTTTCGCTAACGGATTGCTAAGTGAACAGGCTTTTAGTCAGGTGCCACCACAATTTTGACCGAGCCCCCTTAGGGACGGAATCTGATTAGGGGGTGGGTGGGTCGTACCTTCTCCTACCTTCTCTGACTTCATAGAGGGACTCTTAGATGTTATATACTTGGTAAATAATACATTACGTTGCTCGTGTAGAAGCACAAAACTTAGTAAAATCTCACCTAGTGGACACTGCGGTGATCCAAATATCCCTCATTTAAGGATGCAAAAAATTTCCCTTCAGGTACATTATGCTATTAATTTATTTCTTGTTCCTTGCCTTGTGGATACCCTCAGATACAGACGCAGACTGTATTCTGATAACTTTCTACGCTGGTATAAGAGACCTATGCTTTAAAAAAGAATATATGAAGGCCTTATTTGAATAGTGGTCTAACATCATTCTTGTTCATTTTGTGATACAGAGACTTAAAGTCTAATGAGGGCTGAGAAATGACTGCTGAAGTCTGATAATGTGTAGTAAAATAAAATTGAAATGTCCTCTGTTCGCAGAAGAAATAAGCTGGCGGTGTACCAGATTAAAAATAAGATAGAAATGATTGTATGAACATGAAAGTGGGGCTAACTCCATTTTTTTGAAAAGTGGAGTTGGACCACTATTTAAAGAAGGCCTTCATATTTCATGTTTGTTTTTATCGCAGTTAGTATGCACATGTATTTCTTAAGGGTAAGTAATATTTGACAAGCGTTGAACAATTTATTCTTTGTTCAGTTAATGCTTAGTTTTGTTATATTTAAATTCCAGAGAAAATTTTGTTTGCCTTGAAAATTGAATGTCTGAAGCTTAAGAGAAGCTTTTAAAATAGAAGATATCCTTAAAAATAATGAACCCATGTGGAGAGAGAATTATTAGAATGGGATGTGTTCTGTTACACTATCTCAAACATCAACATAATTCCCGAAAATTACAACTTATTGTATTCTTTTTCACAAATGCTTCTCCTTTAAATAAACAAAATACTTTATGAATGATTTTTTAAAATGCCGTATGTGTATGCAAGAAACCTTTGTATTTTAATTTGTCCGGCTTTAGCCATCGTCTCTTCTAATAATTTGGTTTTACTTTTTGAATCGTATTTAGTTCCTTTAGCAAGTTTTATGTGTTTCAAAGCTTATCTTCCAAATTTTAGGACCATTTTTCAGTTGTGGTAGGATTGAGTTTTTTTTTAATCCTTTTAGAAATTTATTATCTTATTTCCGATTCCCAGTTTTATGTCCTTTATCACTGTTTGGAAATTTTTTTTTCCGATTCTTTATTCAGTTCAAAGCAGTGAGAATAATAGAGTTCATTTTATATTGTTCGATAGGTATTTTAGCTTTTGAAACATTTTATTCATTTTGTAAATGCGATTCTTGCCGGGTACTAATAATGTAAACCCTCCGTTAACGTTTCTACTGCAGCGACAAATTTTATACTGACGTAAAATATTGATTAACAGGAAAAAATAAATGAAGTTTTTACGAACCGTAAAAACGGAACTTTTTATTGATACATTTCATGCAATCTGAGTTTTAAAGTTTTGATTTAAATAAAGAAGTTTGATAAGAAGGGGACATAAAGAGAGTTTATTGCGAATGACAGCTATAACTTACCCTAAAAGTTTCAATTTAAATATTAATTATCTTGATCCTAAAACACGTCTTCCGTAATAATATATAAACCCTTGATTTTCAATTGTTTGTCAAAATTAAAATGTTTATTCATTAAATTTAAAATTTCAATTTATTTCCGATTATTAACACCTAAAGTACAAATTTTCTCAATTATTTCATTGCTTCGAATTTTCCAAAATGTAGCACAAAGTATTAAAAATGAGATATTATTTAATTCAGAACTTTGCATAAACTTTACATAAGCTTTGCAGAACTTTGCATATATTGAAAATTGATAATTTTTGTTAACATATTCGAAGAGTAAATAAGGCTTGATAAGAGCTCAATTAGTATTTATTTAACAACATTCAGCAAATACTGAGCTATAAGTTCTTAATGCATATGTTATAACACCAACTATAGGTTAGAATAGAACCTTAATAAATTGCGTACAATATAATGCGTGTATGTGTGGGACAAACAAGGAAACATAGGCTTGGCCGTTATCACACATTCATTCGACAATACTAAAAATTCCCTGAAATTAAAATTAATAATAAAATAAGGTTCACATTCATATTACCAACTAACATATGAGGAATCCAGAAGCAGAGGCAAAATATTCAGTCAAAGCAAATATTTCTAAGTTCTTTCGGGAGGCACTTACGAATGGTGAACAATACAGCGATGAAGGCTTCCGTTGACAGGTACCCACATCAGGTCAGACTCGGTATCATCATGCCAGACTCTAGGAACCTCCGCAAGTCTCCGCGGCAGCGCAGTCGGCTCTCCAGGGTCAGTGGTTGGGAATCATCAAGCGAAATCTGTAGATTTTTTTTTGGAGGGACTGGTGTCCGTTTTCCGGGGCCATTTTGACCCACCCCTTTCTCTCTCATAGGATAATGGGTTGCCCTTATCTTAACAGTTCCTGCCCCAATGTGTCGCTCATTTCACTGCTCATGTTCACAGTATAAAAGAAGTGCCTCCCCACCATAATTTTCGTTTGCGATACCACTTCGACAATTATTTGAAAGTTTTATTGTGGGCCATAAAATAACTTGAACTTAACGTCACCATATATCTTACAACCTTTATAGTCATTTCATCGTTATCATAGTGTTCGTCAAGTCTTTAATTTTTTTGGGGGGCCCTCTGGAGTGGTTATAAAAGTTTTATTATTGACAGTCTCTCGACCACACACCCAGGTTTCCACTTCTTGGAATTACATCATCTAGCGCTTCTCCATCAACAATATTTATTACCTACAATAAGAACGCCACTTCTGGTTTAATTCTATCCCATTGAGGCTCTACTTTCATATTGCCTTTCCTCTTATATAAGTAACTGCTGTTTTCACCCTGTGACGCTAGATGTCGCTGAACAGATATTGCACGGCAGACCACATTAAGAACCTGTGTGTGTTGGTGGAAGTTTTTGAATTGCGCACTTTGGAATTGGATATACATTGAGTTCGTCGCTATCCATTCTCTCTGTAATTACGTAAATATCTTCTAGTCTTTATATTTCTTATATGTTAACTTTTAGAATAAGCATATTTGTGCAAATTGAATAGATGTATTATACGAATAAATGTATTATAAATAAATGTATTCTAAATGTCAGTATGTAAAGTTTTTCAAACAATTGAATTGTTTGAGTGAACTTGTTGTCACTTGTTCCTGACTACAAAAAGATAACCTACGTGTCTTCGCAAGCCGAATGCTTGTTCAACTGTTCCCATATCTCGTCGAAGTTGTCGACCAGCCAGTTTCCTGGCTGGTCCCTTGTTGCCAGTCCGATGATACGGTTTTATAAAGCCCCACAAGGTTCGGAGTCCGTGTTAGCTAGTGGTCAACTCAATTTTGACCGAGCAGCCCCTAGGTGCGACATCTAGGGGATCGTACCCTCTCCCACCCTCTCTGATCTCATAGACAGACTTTCCAGTCTACGGATTTAAAGTGTTCATATCCGGTCTAGACACAGAGGTATTTAATGGCACGCGTCTGGCTTTGATCAGAGTACCCTCATTACCGACAGCCAGCGCGCTACCACAAGGCAACCTCTAGCCCATAAAAAGTTTTATTGAATAAACTGAATGGCACGTCAGCACCCAAAGAAAAATCCATTTCTAAAATTTCAAGACGTGGACAAAAAAGTATTTTCCACCTCCGTCCTAGAGTGAAATATTTCAAAATCTTCTTCAGTATCGATTTGAAATACGATCTTCAGATTCTCCTCCATTCATTTTCGGGGAATTCAGCAGGCAGTCCACCCACGTTCTATTATATTCCCTTCATACTCACAAATATATCAGGCATATTTTAATTTATTCTCTCGGAAATGCGTAGTATCTTTCTTATCCTCCGCATTCCTCATGTACAGTGGTAAAAAAATCGTCATCCTTCCTAGTGACAGGAAATATTTATATTCTTCTTCAAGCATTTTTACGCTGCGAATCCTTTCCTATCCTTCAGAAAAATTCGCATCTATTCAGCTCCTTTAGGCATCTTTTTCGTATTTAAAACGAAATGTGCTCCTTTATCCCTTTTCCCATTTCTTAAAGAAACTTTGGGAATTTCCATTTTTCCCTCGAAAAACATAGCTCTTCCATAAGCTATTTATTGCATCTGCATTTCCGACAAAAGAATCCAGGGCAACATATCTGTATAAAATTAAATTCTTTTCTCGTATTTTTCATTATTATGTGAGTTATTGGAGCAAGGTGCTCGTCACGAGAAATTTGAGATTCTTTTAATTTCTACAAATTTTTTTTACTCAATCAGCAATAAACTGTTCTTTAATACTAGCTATTCAATAAACTATAAACTAACTAGCTCTTCAAAAAATTAACTAACTAGTCTACAAACTACTAGCTCTTCATACACTATTTTCTGCATCTGCATTTCCGATAATAGAATCCAGGCCTACATATCTGTATAGTTAAATTCTGTCCTCAAATTTCCCATTTTCATGTTAGTAATTGAAGACAAAGAGTTCGTCTCGAAAAATTTGAGATTTAGTCAATTTCAACGATTTTTTTAAAAATTCAGTCAGAAATAAACTATTCTTTAATACAAGATCTTCAATAAACTATAAAATAACTAGATCTTCAATAAACTACAAACTTACTCGCTCCTCGATAAACTACAAACTAACTAGCTCTTCAATAAAGTATTTATTGCACTTGAAATTTCCCCGGAAGAATCCAGGGTGACATCTCTCTCTCTCTCTCTCTCTCTCTCTGTATATATATATATATATATATATATATATATATATATATATATATATGTATATATATATATATATATATATATATATATATATATATATATTTTTTATATATAGATATATAAATATATATATGTATATATACACACACACACACTTATCTATGGCAGCCAGTAATGATGCGGAAAAAAAGTGGCCGTTTTAAGGGGTTGCAGTGAAAAAGGGGTTTCTTCCATATCACTGCCTCCATGGAGTCTTTAATCGGTTCTGAACAAAATATCACCATTTAGAGGGGTGACCAGCTAAAAAAATACACTGTATTTATAAGGCTATAAAAATAATCTAAAGGCTTTTTTATCTAGGAAAAAATTAAATTAAAATATTTTTACCACCGTAGCTCTAAAATTTCCTGAAAATTAGCTGTCTATTATTTAATTTACTCAAGAATTTCTGTTAGTTAACATAAACTAAGAATCTATTCGTTATAAATTCTGTAAAAACCAAAACTACATGATTTTAATCACGAATTCTTCTCAAGAATGTTATATGAAAGAATCACTTAAACAGTTCATACAACAAAAACCTGAGCGCAATCCAAAGAATTGGTAACGTTTTTCATGCAATCTACTATTTCGACGTCAAATAAAACCGCATTCAACACAGAAAATTTTAAGATTTTTTCCACTGGGAAATAGTTTTATTTACTGGAGCATAAATATCCAGATTATTTTCCGTTTTTCAGTGTAACTCATACGCTAGACAAGTAAAATAAAATACAGAGCAAAATACCTGCAGTCTTTCACAGAAAGGAATGAAAAGAAAATTTAAATTATTGTTTGAAATTTTTTTCAGATAAAATATAAGATTAAAAAAACTGCTGAGGAATAAAAATATTTTTTTTGTTTGAAAAGAGTTTCGAGAAAATATAAGATGCTGTAAGTACCCTATTTTTCGGAATGTAAGACGTACCTTTTTACATAAAAAAATGGACTTATAATTGTATGGTCTGAATGTAACATTAAAATAAAACGAATATTTTATTACATATTATATATATATATATATATATATATATATATATATATATATATATATATATAATTTTTATTTCCAATGGCAAGAATTACAGGACAACAGATATCAAAAATACAAAAATACAAGAACAAGATAGAAAAATGACATCAGTGAATCCATCAACTTATGTGTGGCAATCCAATAGCCCTCCCATAAAGAAACGGGGGGTAGACCAGGGCAAGAAGCAAGGTGAAGCATGTCCATTTCTTCCTGGTTATCACACAAGAAATAAAGAGGGTCAGGAGCCAAGTTCATTCTGTGAAGATGCTTGCAATGGCAATCATGGCCAGAAAAAAGCAGTAGCATTGACACAGATTTACCTCTAGGCCACTCAAGAATATCAAGGCTTCTGACCCCTTATAGCAGCAACAACCTGTAAGAAGGAACACCTGAGGGTCTTTTTAACTATCGTCTTGATGGAATGGTAGAACAATTCCTGGTTGTTTAGCTGTAAAGCAGAAACCCCCTTTTTCGCTGGGAAGTCAGCAGCCTCGTTCCCCTCTATTCCGCAGTGGGCCGGGAATCACTGCAAGACAACTATTTTATTATGATTTGACAACCGTTCCCGAAGGTTAACACAGTCATCAATATCTTTGGATCGAGAGAATCATGAAGAAACAATAGGTTAAAAGAGCTGCTCCTGAATCTGAGAGAATCACCACTCTCGAGAATCGCTCTAATCTTCTCTGAAGCTGGATAAGAGACAAACGGATGGCTGAGATTTCATAATCGAAAGCTGACACATAAGTACCAACAGGAGAGTAGAATGAGAACAGCTCACAATAAACACCGGCACCAACGTAGACACAATCACTTGTTCTAGAGCCATCCGTATAGACCCTGAACCAGTGTGAAATGGGTGTAGAGGTTATTTGTAGTTTCGTATGCTACTTATCTTAGAATTTTATCTCTGACCTCCGCTTTTAACCCACTTTGGCTCAAGCAAAGATGGATAGAAAAGGTCTTGGCTTCGATGAGGTTACGAGGTAATTAAAAATTGTTAAGCTCCAAAATCAATGTTTAGGTGAGAAATCAGTGCGGTAACCCGCTATACTTAGCCTCTCTGGGTTTTTATATTACGCTCGGTCTTAGTAGAGAGATGATCCCACATGGTCATGCAACCGGGAGTTATTATTTTCTCCCATAACAACAGGGTACGTTCCTTAATAATTGTACTGAGAGGCTTGTTATTTGAACACAACATATAATGAATTGGGGTGGATGTCACCGCGACAGTAATATTCATTATATATACACTCGTCAAAAGTTAAATTGCAACACCATGATGGAATGCGCGTAGCGAGGTGAAAATAACTGGATTGGTAGATGTCAGAGACATATGCAAATGATTAAATTCGCGTGCGCATCTGGTCACATGATACCCAGTTTCTGGCTATAAAAGTCAGTAGCTGGCCCGCTCTGTATATGCTATCAATGGCAGATTATTGTTGCAACGGAACTTGAAGAAGGGTAGAAAATGCCTCGGACACATCAGCGAGCTGAATATCAGCAGTTATCGTTTGAGGAACGAGAAAGTATCCTAGAACTGCATGAACTCGGTTTCTCCATGCACGCAATTGCCAGTCGTGTTGGACGGAACGTCAGTACAATTCAGCGATGCGGCGCACGATGGACGCAGTACCATCTAAGAACACGCAAAGAGACAGTGGATCATCCAGGTGCACGTCAGATGGCACCGATAGACATTTTCGGCGAATGCTTCGTGGAGACCCATTCGCCCCGGAAATTCATATTCAAACCTAACTACCATTATCAGATGGGGCATCTGTCTCCTGCCAAACCATCCGTAACAGGTTGCATGAGACAGGGATGCGCGCACGGCGGCCAACCACTGGGGTTCCTTTAACCATTCGACACAGGGCTGCCCGTCTGGCTTGGTGTCGACGTGATCGTTACTGGACGAACTAATGGCATCGGGTATTGTTTTCAGATGAATCCCGACTTTGTTTATGGAGGAATGACGGTCGTGGACGTGTGTGGTGGCTTCAAGGAGAACGTTACATGGAAGCCCATACTGTCGTACGTCACACCGGCCCCACACCGGGCTTCATGGTTTGGGGTGGCATCATGTTCGGACAGCGGACAACCCTTGTGCACATTACTGTCAGTTTAACATTGGCCCGGTACGTAACACAAGTTGTTATGCCTCTTGTTCGGCCACTTGTACAGGTCGCCCCCAGAACGTTATTCAAGCAGGACAATACCCGGCCTCATGTCGCACGTCACACTCTGAAGAGCCCTAATGGAATTCACATCCTTGCCTGGCCGGCAGCCTCATCCGACCTCTCTCTCATCGAGCATGTGTGGGGTGCCATCGGACTTGCGGTGCACAGGGCACCGCAGCCGCATACCGTAGAGGAACTGACAGCTGCAGTGGACTGGCTTGGCAAGGAATACCTCAGGATACGATTAATAGCCTCATAGATAGTATGAATCGCCTTTTAGAGCCTGTATAGCTGCCCGTGGTGGGCACATTAGATGCTGAATAAACAGTTTAATTTTTCATATATTTGTTTGTTTCTTTAATCATCTGCATATGTGACTTACCTCTACCGATCTTGTTATTTTCACATCGCTACGCTCATTCCTTCATGGTGTTGCAATTTCACTTTTGACTAGTATATATTATACACATTTTATATAAATATTATTTATTATATTTATAATTTATATTTTTCATTATGTGTATTTTTTAATCTTTATTAAGAAAGAAATTGAAACTATCTTTATATAGCTAACAAAATACCAAATATTTTTTTCTAAAAATCCTCCCATAAATTTGAGGTCCGCCTTATCGTCCGGTGCGACTTATGGTCCGAAAAATACGGTAACTAAAAATCTTAAATGTATGCATTTATTGCATAAACCTTCTGTTTTTAAATCATTTTATATACTTGAAGGCTGTAAAGTTTTAAATTATGCAGATAAATGTGCGCATCTTTGAATATAAATAGAGATGTAGTTACGAGTAATATTGACTCGGATATTATGTTACAGCCCTTAATGGACTGTGTTTACTGCTAACGATTCCATTAATGATAATGTTGCATATAAACGCTTATATGGAATAGATATGCGAGTATGCCTGGATTATGCAAAATACTATCCACTGTATTAATGATTTTTCTATAAAAATACGTTTACTTGATGATTAATTTACAAATATTTATGTAATGTGTTTTAAGGCTGTTGTATACTAACCCTATTGGATTCGATCGCCTCAACGTTAGGCTATGGATAAAATTTGTCTACTATTTACAGCTATATAATTGCTGATATTCCAATAAAAATTGTATTTTCAGATAGCCTGAAATTTTCTACACCTTGCAACAGGATTCATTTTCTAATTTTCGACCACCAAAGGAATTTATGAGCATTTAACACACATTACGCCAGATTTTATCCCGAATAATTTAAATTTTAAATTATTATTTGCATATTAAAATAAAGAATAATGCCCCAAGGTGTAAAATTTCTTTCTCTATTACGGAGTACAATATTTTTTTAAATTTCTTTCAATCCAAGTTGGCAGTCCTTGGGCATATTTTCTCCTTAGTTTAACATTGAGGTGAACGAATCCAATAGGGTTTGTACACAGCAGCCTTAAAGCTGATGAGTAACATGGCACATAGTGTAGTGGCTAGAATAAATACCCGGATTGCTTGAAATGGTAGTTTAGATTCTTTTCCGAACTAAGTTGTTTCGTTAATGTAAGTAACTTAATGAATCAGGGTGGTGAAAGAAATGAAGTCCCTACAGTAATATATTTTAGCGACTCCAATAGGGTTAGTATAGGAATATGTGAAGGTTGAAATAAAATATTAATTTACATCTATTTGGGAAATGTGGTAGATGACGTTGATTTGGTTTATGATCAACATCATTTGAGTTGCTCACTTGCTAAATCGGTTAAGTCCATAAAACAAAACAGATGGACGAAAAGCGATAAAATAATATACATTTTTTAAAATTCTTTTTAAAACATGAATTCAAATACACATTGAAGAATGCATTATTGCAGATGTAGCTTTTATCTGACGACATAGGAAATCTATAGGATAGGATATCCTTAGATAAATTGTTATTGTTATTACAATTTTTGTATGACTAAGTAAGTTAATCGATTTGGCTAGTGAAAAAAAGTAATAACAAAGTGAAAATGTAACATCAATTTCGAAACTCACGGAGTGACATTTATTTCCTCAAGGGTCATGTGACACCCTCTGCACGAAATTGCGACTCAACTGAAGTCCAGTAGAATGATTGACTTAATACCTGATAACTAGATAGAAGTTACGCAAAAGCAAAATATAATGTGAGCACGGTGACGCGCTTGTAATCCGTGAATATTTTCAAAATCAATCTTTATGTGACTGAAAGCTCCCTTTTTCAGTGACCGTATGGATATATAGGTTTTTTAAAAATGTATTTCAAAATCTAGGTTTTCCCCTTCAAAGTTAAAAACATTGCATAAAATAATGCAAATATTTATTATTACAAGCGTAATTAGTTATGAATGAAATTATCTAATTGAATTGTGTAATTATGTAAATTAATTAATGTGTAATAATTATGTAATTATGTAAATTAACGAAACCATCCTAGAATTTTTATAATTGTTGTGTAATGTCAAAGATGGATTCGATAATATCAAATATGGAATCGTATCACACTTCATGATCCATTTAACTATTTCACCCCACTCTTCTGAGGGCATAGAGAGAATTCTTTCATGAGTACGTAAATAGAATCGCAAAAAACATACGTATTCCTTTAAGGCTGTTGTATACTAACCCTATTGGATTCACAGCAATGTTAACCTATGGAGAAAATTTGTCTACTAGAGCTACATAAATGCTGATAATCAAATAAAAATGGTATTTTTAGATAGCCTGAACTCTTCTGCAGCTTGAAACACGATTCATTCTACACTGCTTGACAATTGCTAAGGAACAACTGGTTTTTTCAAACTAGCGTTCCCGACAGCAGACTAATCACAGTAAAATGAAATGCAGAGGGCGTAATAGGGCAGGACCTGTTATCTGTATAAAAGGCAGTGCACTAAAACTCTTTATTCTTTCAAAAGTTCATGCAGTTAGGTGTTTGACGAAAATAGTGCCGTAGGTTGTCGGAAGTTATTTCTGTGAAAATCAGTGTGGTGTGGCTATAATTTAGTGCAAAATGTCTGCAAGACAACATTTGAGTGCGTACGATGGTGGACGAGCAGTTGGACGGCTCGAAGCAGGACAAAGTCTCACTACTGTGGCCAGAGTAGTGGGAGTGGCAAAAAGTGTCATATCGCGATTTAAAAAGGCCGCTGAAGGCGGAAATGCTATGCGAAAGCATGCCGGTGGACGTGGAAGGAACACCACACCTCAAGAGAATCAATATGTATCCCTAGTGGCGAAATGGAACAGCCATCTCACTCCTAGTCAGATAGCTTCAGACCTTGCAACCGCTACCGGTACAAATGTATCAGCCAGAAACATTTCTAGGCGATTAAATCAGGTTGGTTTGTATGCACGGAAGCCTGTTCAATGCATCCCACTTCAACAACGCCATCGCCGAGAAAGATTACGTTGGTGTAAGGAACATATTGGTTGGGATCAGCAACAGTTGTCCAGAGTGATGCTCTCTGACGAATCCCGTTTCACTATGACAAGTGATTCTGGCCACCAGTTAGTGTGGAGAGAGAAGGGAACACGTTATGCACCACAGAATGTTCAGGAACGTCATCGGTATGGCCAAGGCGTGATGGTGTGGGCAGGCATTATGAACAATGGTAAAACACCTCTTCACATCTGTCAGAGAGGTACCGTTACATCACAGCGGTATTGCAGAGAGATTTTTCTGGATCATGTTCGTCTTTTTAGGGGTGTGGTAGGTCCAGATGTTCTGTTTATGGAAGACAATGCGCGCCCACACAGGACCGCTAAAATATCGGACACACTAGAAAGTGAAAATATTGAACTATGACATGGCCTGCTTACTCTCCTGACCTAAATCTTATAGAGCGTGCCTGGGATGCTCTTAGCACACGTGTTTCTCAAAGAACTTGCCCTCCCCCGAATTATGCAAGAACTGAAAATTGCCTTGAGAGAGGAGTGGGACAATATCCCCCAAGGACTCCCCAATACTTTAATAGACAGTATGATAAACAGATCCAAAATGTGAACTAGTGCCCGAAGAGGTCACACACCTTACTAAGATACTCATAACTGTTTCATTCTGGCAGGAAGACCCATTTTTCGTGGCTGTTTGGAAATGCTCCAAAGAGCATCTTTTTTGTTTTTCGTTTGCTTCTTTTTCCATGTTGTGTAATCTGTACGATTTTACATAATAAATAATTCACATTATCTTTACTAAATATGTACGAAGTTTCATTTCTTCAATCAATGTATATTATGAAATATTCCAAAAAATGTGACTGTTCCTTAGCAATTGTCAAGCAATGTATAAATTTTGTCCGCCAAAGGAATTTATCAGCGTCTTAAACACACTATACCAGATTTTACCCCAAATTAATTCAAATTTTAAAATATTGTTTGCAATTTTTTTAGAAACGAAAAATGCCCCAAGGTGTAAAATTTCTTTCTCTATTACGGAGAACAATTTTAAAAAAATCTTTCAATCCAAATCGGCAATCCTTGGACAAATTTTCTCCATAAGTTAACATTGAGGTGAGCTAATCCGATAGGGTTAGTACACAGCAGCCTTCAAACTAAAAGTGAAAACGATCGTATAATGGTAGAGTAAATAGCTAGATATCATCAAAATTGCAGTTCTTCTATACCTAACACAGAACTGGTAAAAGACGTAATAGAAGGAGCATGTTCTACAAGTACAGAATGATCTTCAAATTAATTTGGAGGAGATATAAAATGGATTCAATATTACAACAATTAGGCCGTCTGCACACGGAGCAACTCAAAAGAAACTGATAACTGACTCAAATCACAAACCATTCCGTGATGAGTCGCAACCTATGTAATTGAATGGAGCCACGCACACGACGCAACTGGTTACAAACCCGTCGGACAATTTTATGTTCCAATATGAAAATTTCCCCCGACTCGTCATTCATTTCCTTATAAAATCAACCCCAAATAAAAACAATTTATTATACATCAATTATTGTACGCCATTTCATTAACAATAGCATCTAAAACATTTCCTGGAAATTTTATCAAATTATATGCATTATTATGTGAGATATCATGATAACGATAGAGATTTGTGCTAAAAAACATAATTCTGAGATAAACGCATTTAAAGTTGTTTGTCACTTCAATTTTGTAGCAGACGATGTTTTTTTAAATAGCTCTAACTCTGCTTCTAATTGATGTAGAATGAAAATCAAAACGGCTTTGCAAAGAGAAAAGATTGAACTACACGATTCTTGAAAAAAATAAAATTGACCAAAATAGTCAAAAAATGACATTTTCAACGTAGGCAGTCACCTTAAATAAAATATATTTAATTTGATTTTATGTAACTGTAGAAAATGGGGTGTATATTATATTATTTGTCTTTTTTAAAATCCTTTTTAATAATAAGAAACAAATTTTTTAAAAAGGTGGTTTTTTTCTTACAATTTGGGATTGTTGAGATTCCATCTCTGTTTATTGAGATTCCATCTCTGTTGAGATTCCATCTCTGTTTATATTATGCACGCACAAAAAATAAACAGCTCTGCGAATGACTAACAAAAACACGATCAGAGAGCTTTTTGTCGGTTTTCTACGCTGAATTTCTGGCGAACGGCGTTCTGTGATTGGATTTTAGCCTCTGTCATATGCAAATTTCCTCCGTGCGCCCCAATCGTGTCTTTGTTGGCCGTTCGAAAAGCTGTTTTTTGTGCGTACATAACGCGTCCGTTTTTTGTGATACACATACCTTTCCAACGCTTTTTAGGGTTTTCGCTCGCGCTGAGCATTTTGCGACGCGAAAACGTGGGCGTTGCCATTTGAAAATTTCGAGTTTCTATACCTATAACCGTAACCGTGAGCGTCACTGTGTTGCCGTTCTCAGAATCCCGAGCTCATACCTCTGAATAACTATATCTAAAATCTCATCTCAATAGGTTGAATGGAACGGCCGCTAGAGATCCATATATCGACAAAATTTCTTTAAGACCACCCGGTATTTTTCGTGCTAGAAGCCTTGATGTGACTCATAAAAGTAAAGAGACGTTTATATTTCAAAATCTGTTAAGATACCCCCAAAAAAATTTACTGCGCCCTTATTTAGCCATTTCTAGGAAGAAAGTATTTCCCCATAAAACCCTTTTCCCATCTTTATGACCTCATATCTACTAGCGAGAAATGAAAAAATAGCGGATAATTTAATTTATTAAAAAAATATTTCGAAATAAAAGAGACGTTATTATTAGTTCAAATATGCGAATGAGAATTTATTCTTAATTGAAACATATATCTATTTGCTCAGTTTCAAAAGATTGCTTATTCTCAGCAATGGATGATTTAATTGTCAAATTTTAAGTGGGTTATCAATTTTATAACATAATGTCATAAAACTTTAGTTCGTATTACTAAAGATATCTCATTTTTAAAGAAAGTTTTATAGGAAATGTTTCATTGAAGTATATATCAGCTGATTCGGCAGATTTTTAAGCTGCTTTGTTCCGCCTCGACAAATGTGTCTTCGATCATTAATGAATTGGAGTTTAAGTTTTTCGCTTCCATTGCATTTCCACTCGAGAAACATATTGAAAAGATTTTATAGCCGACTGTTAGAGGGATTATAAATATATACAGTATAACATTTTTTTAAACGTTGTCAGACCAGAGTTAAATTTTATGTCTGTGAATAAAGTATAAGCAATTCTCCACTTGAACCAACAAAAAATCATTTAAAATAATAAAAGCTGTGTTTTAATCATGTCTATTTATGCTTTTCCAGGGTTATATATATTAAGGAGACTGATTTAATTCAAATTCCACCGTCCTACCCTCCACTGAAAGAAGAATCTTTCATTTACACTCTTTTATTTGTTGTAAATTTTTGTTACATCAAAGAACATTTCAGCTGATATAAGAGGTTTTTAAAGCTGCTTTGTTCCGCTTCAACGAAATATGTTTCTTTCCGATCATTTATTGAATTGGAGTTTAATAAACTTTTCGCTTCCGTAGCATTTCCTTTAGAGAAACATATTGAAAAAGGTTTTTCTTTCATTGTCGAATATTGGAGAGATTATTTCTTTTTCTTTTCACTTATCCCAAGATATTAAATCAGTTCATCGATCCCAGTAACGTTAATTTTGCATCAGGAGGCCGGTATTGTTGCCGATATCGTTCTTTAGATACGCCTAGACCAGGGGTTCCCAACCTTTTTCCTACATCGACCCCGTCACATTTTCTCTATAATATACAGCCTACAACATAATTATAATACTAATAATTGCATATAAATCTCTTAAAGATAACAATTTGACTAAAAATATGTACAAAAAATTAGAAAAAGAGGTTTATTAGGTTTATGTTTTATTATTTTTGTACTATTTTCATTTTTAATTTTACAAATATAAACAAGATTTTAGAAACACAGATTGTAATTGCACGAACATCGCCAATAGAAAACGGAAACAGCTTCTGATTGGTTGCATCGGGAAGACCCATGTGCCGTTTAAGGTCCAGCGGATTTCCCCAGATCTGCCTAGTGTTGGTACACAAGTAAAAGTTGACGGCGGCATTCGAAGCTTAAACAAAAGCGTCTTGACATTCGACTTTAGATGCGTGGATTACTTCGCCCCGTGCAAATCTGTATTTATACATATTAAAACGGATATTATTATCTAATAATTACATTACTAAAAAATTAAATTAAATTTTAAAACAGAAAAATTTATCATAGACCCCCAATAGACCCCTGGAATACTATAGGCGCTTTTTAAACTTCCATCGACCCCCAAGGGGTCCACCTGGACCCCGTTGGAAATCCCTGGCCTAGACGATGAAGATTATGGCCGGGAGTTGTCAAAACGTCAGTACAAGGCAAAAAATATTTGTTACTTTCATCAAACCGCAAGGATCTGATATGTTCATTCCTAATTGAAAGGTTTGCGGCAAAAAGGAGGTAACTCCAATTTTTCAAGTTTTGGGAAAACCGTAAAAAAACATTTGAAAATTCAAAATTATAAGTTGAACTATAAGTTGTGTGAAAATATCCTTTTTGATAAATTTCATTAATAGTTCTTACTTATTAGCACAGTATTTTCTCTCAAAAATGTATCTTCTAGATGACGTGGCGCATGTTTCATTGTTGGAGCTACCTCTTTCTTGCCACCAAATGGATGCTCTACTTGTAGGAAAAAGATTTCTCAAAAAATACAACCTACTATCATAATATTTTATTGAAAGAAAACTTCAATTGAAATACAGAATATATTTTGGCTTTACAAACAGAAAATTGCATATTTCAATAATCACATTCCTGTGTAACGTCTGTCTCATCTGGTCAATTGTCTGGTTGTAGTCCATCGTAAAGCCGCATATCTTGTGCGGCGTATTTGCGGACTATTTCCATTACATCTTTATATTCTGCAGTTAAACAATGTACAGTATTATGTTTATTAAAACCCAAAACTCCACTGTTGATAAGTGTTGTGTAACCTTCCTGTTAACAAACCACGTCAGTCGTCTGAGGATTAATGGAGGTTACTAACGAGTCAGGCAGATCCATGTCTCGAGTAACACGAGAACTAATGATTGAAGTTACCACTTTCTGGTATGAAATTAAATAATTTCTTTTTACCGCAAGATAGTACATGGAACTCCAAACTCCCCCAGGATGGAGCTACCTCTTTTTTGCACCAAACCCTTCAATTCTGGGCATTTTTGCTGCACCAGCTATACCAAGGCTCCAAGTGGATAACTCTCCTGGTTTATTGCAATCGTACTTTTGGTATGGTGAGTGTTGAGTCCGAAGATAATTTCTTTTTTAGATAACAAAATGGTTATCAGAGATAATAAATACATACAGTGGAACAATAGTTATACATATTGTCACTACCAAAAATAAAAAAATACACCATACTCTGAACAAGACTTTGAACGACTCACAATTAATATTTCGATAAGCAAACTGAACGTCATTTAAAACAATCAAAGTTGTGAGCAAAATTTTTTAATTATACTTAATTGTGTATTTTAATAATTTAATTTCTTTAAAAGACATGAGTATACAAAATTTCGTCTCTGTTCCCTTTCCATTGAAAGAAGAATCTTTTGTAGAGGCGTTTTTAGTTGAATTAAGCTATTTTATTGTTACATCAACGAATATTTTAGCTGATACAACAGGTTCATAAAGCTGCTTTGTTTTGCTTCGATGAAATGAGCTTCTTGTCGATAATATCTTGCATCACATTTCAATAAACATTTCGCTTCCGCTACACTTCCTCTCGAAAAACATAATGAAAAGATTTTACTTTTGTATCCGAGTAATAAAGGAACTAGAAATATATATATATATATATATATATATATATATATATATATATATATATTATATATATATATATACTAGCCGGGCTTGACCCGTCTTGCCGGTCGGTATAGGGATCCGCCCTCTTCAGCAATCATTGTCAGAGAATGGAAACACTAAAATATAACAAATAAAGGTATTTAAATTTTGTGGTTACGTATCCCACGTCCTACAAACAGTCGCAGGCAGATGAAAAATTCTTTTCCTTTCCCCCACCCCGCGAGAAGTTCCCTACTCTCCACCCCTCCGCGTATGGGCGAAAAATTCTTTCTTCGAGACTTTCTCCTCCCGCATATAAAATGCTATAAAGTACTTTATCATCTGTAGCACAAACTGTATCAACAGACTTACCAACAGAAAAGTTAACTTGCGTTTAACTTTTCGTTCCCGTCCCTGCCGATAGATGGCTGCACTAGTCTACAAAACAAAATTAACTGAAAATGTATTCAATCCTGCTTAAAGATGGCTAAAAGTAGTAAAATAATGCAGTGCCATCGTGTGCAGAGCTATTCTAAAGATTCAAATGTCTAGCTCGTCGAGAAGTTAGTTAAAAACCGATTTCAAGATTTGTACTGGACAAACACACACACAAACAAAAAAGCGAGTTAATAAAAACATGGTAATAATAATAAATAATTCAAAAGAGATAAAGTTTGACGTCATCGCATGGGTATATTTTTCATTTATCTCTTGATAAATTACGCTAACGTGTAGGGCACTGGAATTGACGTTTATGTATAATGAAGAATGGCAACTACTACCGCCATTTTATTCGCTTTCCATTGAAAGAGGAAAACAAAAGGAGTAATATTAAAAATTAAATTTAATAAAACAAAAACGAAATTAAAAACCAATAATTGCGTTCACCTTACATTGCACAACTAGAATTAACATCCTATATGTGCACAGTTCGGATGAATGATTGATTCCAACAATCGGAGATGAAATATTCATTAAAAGCTGTATTTATTTATAATTATTTAAATGCTTCCAAACTTATCTCAGAATTAACCTAAGGCTTCAAATATAGTATACGAAGTTTCTACCGGTCCGTCAAGAAATTTAGATTTGTACACGATATATACATATGCATACATACATAGAGACACTTTGCTTTATACATATATATATATATGTGTATATATATATATATATATATATATATATATATATATATATATATATATATATATATATATATATATATATATATATATATATATTATATATCACAGAGGCTGTTCCAAACATTTTTTAGACGGTTTTGGTAAGCGGTAATAAAAAATCGTTTGCTTGCAAAAGAAATAATTGAAATTGAAATATGTTTTTAAAAGTCAAAATTATCGTCTGTGGTTTGAAAATTTTGTTTATATTCCAAAATGGCGTTTTTAACAAAGCAGTGGTTCGAAGGCTACATTTATGCTCCTTCCGAAGAGAAATATGCATACTCCGTTATCCAAAAAACGATGTGAGAGTCATGGTTTTGTGATATCTAAAGCGTCGATAGGTAATATCGTCAACAAGAAAAGAAAAAAACGTCAAATTAGAGCCTCAAGTAGGACAAAAATTCCAAACAAGTATCCAAGGAAAAAACGGACATCTTCGACTATTGCAAAGGTACGTTGTTTAATGTTAAAAGAAAATCCCCCTAGTCAAAGGACAGTTGCAAAATCATTAATTTCTCGGTGTCCACTGTAAACAAAATGATAAACGTTGGTTTAAATCTTAAGAAAGCGAAAAAACGCAATGTGCATCGTCTTCTTCCAAATCATATCGCTGAACGCAGGACACGCTGCAGAATTCTATATGAGAAACACTTATCCAAAGAAAAAGGGAAAACAATTGTCACAATAGATGAATCATTGGTGTATTTAAATGATTGCAACAAAAAAAGAGCCATTTATTATCATAAAAGGAGAGAAAAAAATTTAATCACATGGTTCAAAGAATCGAAAGAAAGTTTTTCTAAGGGATTCATGATTGTTGCTGGTTTTTCTTATAATGTCAAGTTAAAAATAAAGAGAGTGGAAAAAAATGTCAAGATTAACTCCAAATACTATCAGGAACATATTTTATCGCCAATTTTCTGAATGAAATACCATCGCTTTACCCACAGTGCCATCAATCTGTGAGACTCCATCAGGACAAAGCTAGCAGTCACACATCAAAATCCACTGTAAAATTCCTAAAAGAAATGGAACAAAAAACTGATATCAAGGCCATACCCTTCACTGATATCCCTACTAAATCTCCCGATGTATCACCTATGGATTTTTGTGCGTTGGGACTTTTAAAATATGAATTATCCAAACGTCGTCCCAAAACCCTTCCAGGACTCTGGAAAGCTGTTCAGGAGGAATGGGATAGAATACCTCTTCTGACACTTCAAAAGGCATTATTATCCTGGAAATTGCTGTGTCAAAAGATAGTTCAGAATAAGGGATGTCAAATAGAACATTTAAAACACAAGAATTTATGTAATTTAGTTTTTTGAATACAATATACATCGTCTAAAAAAATGTGTGAACAACCTCTGTATATATACATACGGTATGCCCACCAAAGTCCCTTCCCACCCTCTTAACTTCGGACGGCTGCTGCTATATTCATAAATGTGGTGTCTAGGTTTAGTAATGTAGCCATGAGCTACTGAATGGAACCACCTAACCGCGCCACCTGTGGAAAACTGCGGAGTTAGCATTCCTATCTTGAAAACGCAACGAAATAGGGGAAAAAAAAGTGATTTACAAAGTTTGTAGAAAATCATCGACTTAGTACGAAAAGATACCTTGTGGACATTAATGCAAAGAATAGAACGGCTAAAAACACGCATTTGTTTTTTCCTGAATTCGTAAAAAAAAATAAATTATATATATATATATAATATATATATATATATATATATCGATATATATATATATATATATATTATATATATATGTGTTGTGTGTGGTGTGTGTATGTTTCTTGTATGTTATTTTTGGTCCATAAAAGAAACTCAAAACTGTTAATGATGCGTAATCAGCACTTTACTGGGACAGACTAAAAAATCATTTACAATGATTAAAGGCGTAAATATTTATAAGTATATTTAATTGTGTATTACAATTATCAAATTTAATTACAGAGTTTATTTATTTCAAATTTCCTTTTTGTTCCCTGTCCGCCGGAAGGTGAATCCTTTGTATACACCCTTTTTATGCTATAATCTATTTTATTGTTGCATCAACGAATATTTTGGCTGATTCAGAGGGTTTATAAGCTGCTTTGTTCCGCTTGGAAGAAATGTGCTGCTCTCTGATCATTTACTGAAGTGGAGTTTGATAAACTTTTTGCCTCCAGTGCATTTCCTCTCTCTAAACTTATTGAAAGGGGCACTACTTTTAGGATCGAGTATTTAAGGGATTATAAATTTATACAGTGTTGAGTTATTTATGTTCTAATATAAGAACCAGAAAAAGATCATAAAATTGTAATTAATGACCATATAATATTTCACTTCAAACGAATTAAATATCGTTTTACAGTACTAAAGCTGCTGAAATTTTTAATTATATTAAAGTGTGTGTGACTTTAATGAGATATAAAATTTCATCGGAGAAATTACATTTCATTCAACATCATTAAACGTACACTGCTGGCCACTGTAAATGCAACACCCTGAAGGAAAGATGCAATAACATGAAATTTACAACATGCATTAGCGGAGGTGAGATATGCAAATGATTAGAATTTCAGCGCAGACGCACATCACGTGCGCCTGTGGCGCCACTTCAAAGCGCTATTTAAGGCTTGGAGATTTCGACGATTTCAAGTTCGGCAATTGTGGTTTTTCTTGTGGTTTTTTTCAAAAAAACTATCAATTATGCATCGTCGAAAACAGCGATCATCTTTTGATCAAGTATCCGAGTTCGACAGAGGAAGAGTAGTGGCCTACCGAGATTGTGGATTATCTTTCAGGGAAATCGGTAGTCGTGTTGGACGAAACCAAACAACTGTAATGCGGATATGTGAATCGTTGGATGCAGGAGGGTACGACGGACCCGGCGTGTATCGATTGCATCCACCCTCAGGCCACCACTTCACGGAATGACAGGCAAATTGGTGCGCATGGCAGTGACAAATCGCCCAGTCACATCGCGAACCATAGCACAGCACATGCAGTCTGTAACGCATCATCCAGTGTCTGCGCCGTACCATTCGACGCCGTTTACAGCAGAGTGGTCTGTCCGCAAGACGTTCCATTGCTTTGTCTACCTTGACGCAGAACCACAGACGTCTCCGCCGCCAATGGTGCGATGACAGAACGATGTGGACGCAGAATGGAATGAAATTGTCTTTACTGACGAGTCACGCTTCTGTCTGCAACACCACGATGGTCGCATTCGAGTCTGGAGGACACCGTGAAGAGAGGATGCTGAACAGTTGTCGTTATGCAACCGCCACACTGGTCCTGGCACCGGTTATTGTGGTATGGGGCGGTATTGATATCACTCTCGCCCACCTCTAGTACGCATTGCCGGTACTTTAAACAGCCAGCGCTACATCTCCGAGGTGTTGGAGCCAGTTGTCCTTCCTTACCTTCAGGGCTTGCCCACAGCCATATTTCAACAGGATAATGCGCGACCACACGTAGCACGCATTGTCCAACGGTTCTTCGTCAATCGGCCAGATTGAATTGCTTCCCTGGCCGCCTCGCTCTCCGGATCTTTCGCCGATAGAAAACATGTGGTCCATGGTTGTTCTACGATTAACCCATATTCCATCCCCAACTGCCACAAGCAGATCACTTTGGCAACGTGTGGAAGCTGCTTGGTCTGCTGTACCCCAAGAACTCATCCAAAGTCTCTTTGAATCAATGCCGATGCGTGTGGCAGCGGTGATCTCCAACAATGGCGGCTACTCTGGCTACTGATTTTGGCAGGAACCACACTTCACAGAAGTCTATAAATTTAATCATTTGATACTTGGTGAACATGTTATCTACAAAATAAATTTTGTTGTGATATTTCTTGTCTTTCTTGGTGTTGCAATTTGGGTGGCCAGCAGTGTATTTACTTCATAAACCACACACACACACACACACACACACATACATATATATATATATATATATATATATATATATATATATATATATATATATATATATATATATATATATATATATATATATATATAAATATGTATACGAGGGATGTAAATAAAACTAATGGCAACATACCCAGAAAACTAATTTTAATGTATGTACAAAACAAATTACATTACCCTCCTTCAATATAATCCACCAGAAAAGTCATGTACCTTTTGTCAGATGTCAGAAAGTCGTAGGATACCGTTGGCAAGGTTTTGATGTCAGCGACGGAGCGCTCTAATGCTCGGATCACAGACGGTATGGTCAGGAAAATCTGATGCATTGACGGGGTTCTTTCAAATTAGGAAAGAGGTCGTGTCCAGGGGAGTACGGACGCTGTTCCAATAACTCCAGTGTGCAGATGGTACTGTAGCCACGGGCAAACCTCAATTTTAATCCCCGACCGCTGATCACTTTTTTGTAAACTGATTTAGAGCAGTAGAGACGACACTGTCCGCTTCAAACGTCACGCCAGCAACTACCTCCTCTACTGGAGTCTACGGTTTTATGTACACTACACAGTCGAATACAGCTCCACCTCACTCCTCCGATATCCTGTTTGAGCATGCCCGATGATCTACGATTTTTGGGTGACGTTGACTCTACTTTATTTTACAACCCTCGTATATAGAGTCGATTCCGATTAATTGGACCACATCGGGACGCGATCATTTTGGTCCCTAATATCCAGCTGGTTCGATTAAACGAACATGCCTTATGTTACAAGACTGGATTCTGTCCGAATAAACGCTGGTCCGATTAACCGGAATCGACTGTATATATATATATATATATATATATATATTTACCCGGGTGGTCATAAAAAAAAACTTGCCGATATATGGTACCTCTAGCGGCTGTTCATTCAACCGATTGAGATGTGATTTCAAATATGGTTATCAGAGGTATAATCTCGGGATTCTGTGAATGGCAACAAAGTGGCGCTCACGGTTACGATTATAGATACAGAAACTCGAAATTTCGAATGGCAACATCCACTTTTCTGATTATGTAAACAAAAGCATGGATTGTTTCGGTGTAAAACCTTTAATTCTATTTCGGTAACTGAGGGTTGGAATATTGTAAATGAGCACAAACTATGCCAAAATTGTCTACGCCAAAATCATACACTTGCAACATGTCGTATAGGCATGGGGTGTAAAAATTGTGCAGAAAGACACCATACATTGCTTCATATTTATATTCCAAATGCTAACGACAATAGTGCTAATCATATTGTTACGGTATCAAATAATTCTTATTCTGAATCCAATATGCAGTGTAATGTAATATTATCCACAGCTATCATTAGAATTAAAACTAAATCTGGTCAAATGATTAATTGTCGTGCATTAATTGATAATGCAAGTCAAAATTCACTGATATCAAGGAAATGTATTGAGCGTCTTCAATTGCCATTAGAAAATACTACTCATCGTTTGATTGGCATAAATAACACTGCGGCAGAAACATCATTATTCTTAACTGAATTCGAATTCTCTTCACATTTTTCAGCTGACTAATTTAAGGTAAATGCCTTAGTAGTGGCAAAAGTTACTATTTTCCTACCAAATTTCAACATTCAGAATAATAAGTGGCCACACATTCAAGGCCTTGTTCTTGCTGACCCATCATTCTACATTTCAAGAGAAATTGATATTCTTTTTGGGAGCAGATATTTTCTTATCATTAGTTTAACGGTTTCTCAATAATGGGACCTAAAGGTACGCCATCAGCTTTGCCTACCAAATTGGGGACATTTGTTATCGGGAATGGTAAATTCGCAACCTAATCGAAAATCTTCTCTTGTGTGTCACACACTGATGAATATTGAAAACACATTAAATAATTTCTGGGAAATTGAAACAATCCCTTGCTCAATCAAGTCTACTGATGAGGATGAAATGTATGAATCAATATTTATCAAGTCCTCATACGAGAAATTCAGAAGGAAGGCACGTGGTTAAACTTACCTTTAAAAGTAATTCTAGTCTAGGGGATAGTCAAGAAAAGGCAATGATAAGATTTTATTCACTTGAAAAGAAACTACGAGCAGACGAGCAATTGAAAAGTAATTATATCAAATTCATGGAGGAATATCAAAGACTCGGTCACATGACTCTCCTTAACAATTCAACTACTGGCCCAAAATTATTTCTACCCCCCAACCACGGTGTAGTTAATGAACATAGCTCTGGAGTATTGGAGACAATATGTTTAATTGGTTAAAATCCATCCTTTCCCAAAGAATGACCCTGTAAACTGTCAGACAAACCTTTTCTAATTTGTCCAGCTCCGTGATGGTTTGCCACAAGGGGTTGTTGCAAGCTGTAACATTGTGTAATGTTATGATAAATGATTTAATTGTAAGCTAGCAAAAATGTCTGGAATTAGGTGCCTTGCTTTTGCAGATGATATTCTTATTTTACTACTGGTGCTGCTATACCTGCCTTAAACAGCAGAATAAAGGAGACTATGAGTGGCTCTTGAGGACTGGTGTATTGAAAATCTCATGACAGTCAATTCTGATAAGACATTTGGTCATTTTTTTACATTGTCTTCCTAAAAACTATCAGATTACAGTGAACTATGACCACCAAATTCTAGGCCGGGTTGACTCCTAGGCTATCTTGGGCTCTCTTTAGACGATAAACTTTTGTGGAGAAAACAGGCTGAGGACATGGGCGGGGAAAAGGTATCAAGAGATTGAAACTTTTAAAGAGACTTTCAGATATCACTGTAATGAAGCGTATACGATTTGGAAAGAAAAATGAAATTAAATTTTAAGAGAAGCTAAAGTGATCGAAGGCTGTTTCCATTACATTTTGTAAGAAGTTAGGAAAGCCGACTTTGATTATAGGAACGGGACCGTCTTCTTTATGACTTAGCCATTTAAAAGCGGCTGAGCGGGGTTGAGGGTCTGAAGATCTCAGACACAGATAGAGTTTGGCACCGAGTTTGACGTTAAGTCACAAAGCCCTTTTGTTGAGAATGTACGATGGGGGACTCGGTTCCAAAACCGCAGAACACGTGAGGTGGATTTTGGGTGGTCTTGAAATGACGCAATGAAGGGCGTGCATGTTTGGAGAAAAGAATAGCCAATCAAGAAAATATAAATTGAAGCTAAGGAGGCGGAGTTTAAATGCTTTCCTGAATGGATGTAGGAGTTATGAGAAGGCGTGGGCAACGAAGTGAAAAAATAAAATGAATAGAAGAATTAGAGTGTTTTCGAGGATTCACTTTGCGTGCGGGCCCGGGGTTTGCCTCTTCCGGGGCTTTAGCATTGTAGATTATGAAGAGGTTGGTATTTTAAAAGTCGAGGAACAGTTGAGCTTTCCCGGGAGTTTCCCGAAGAAGTATTTCGTTTTGCGGTGCAGAAATCCAATTAATGCGTCCCAGTATGATCGCTTCATGATCCTGTTATATGTGGTTGTTTTGATGATGATGAAAATCTGGTCGCTCCCTTGACCAATAAATAATTTGAGATAAAGTGTGGAGAGAATTGCGCCTTCACATTGGAATTCCGATTGAGTTGTCCCGGAGATGAGAAAAGTTTCGATAGAGAGAGTTTGAGGACATCATGTTCCTGATAAATACCCCATCTTTTTGAAAAGAGCGGAAGTAGCCTACTACAGAGCCACGACAGATGTCCCCGACAGAGCTAAGAATGCCCACTATAGCCTAAAGATGTCGCATACCTACTACCCTAGAAGAAAGGAACGAGAACCCATGCCCCCTGGGAGCGTCGACACCTGTGTTCCAGTGCGGTTAGCATCCAATTGAGTGAGTGTTAATCATTTTGTATTGTTCAGACCCAACCTCGCAAATTGAATGATTTAGTGCGGTATCCATGTTTTCAGAATATAGATTTTGAGGAATAGAAGTTCTTTGCCATAGGTTAAATAAATAAATTGTGCTACCTGAATCTAAATGTGGTAGGTTTAACTGAAATACATGTTTATTGAACCATAAAATAATTAGAATGCTAAAGATAGTAAAATAAGTAGACTGTGTATTAAGATTTGTTGATTTTGTTTGAGTTAAGTTGCAAATAGATAAAATTGTAAATAAATTATTTTTTTTTTGTAACATAGAAATTTGAGTCAGTCATCTTTTGTTTTGCAGTTTATCTTAATAAAGGTTATCTCTAGTATTTGAACAAGTTATTTGACCTGTTCGTTTGCCAACTGATGTCCAGAGCCTTGAGTTGTATTCATCAAAATAAATTAACACAACGCACCCAAATAACTATTTGTTATAAAATAATATGTACTACTAACCCATTTAAACTACGAATCACAACCCATTTAAAATAAATCAGGACAGGCCATACCACACTCCACCTGGGTTCCTCGGCTGACACTTATCGATTGCGTGTAAAACTTATGTAGACCTGTTTTTTGAGTCTGGAGGTGAGCTCATTGTCATTGCCTCAAACACCTGTTCTAAAATAGTTTATCTGGTTCAAAAAACGGCTTTTAGACAAGTAAATGGTGGAGCTCGATCTACTCCTATCAACGTTATGTAGATCCAAACTAGTATTGTGCCTTTGAGGCTAAGAAGAGAAAGACAACTTCTGAGGCTCCTTGTAAAATGCAAAGGGCTTGCCTTACTTCATTGGCAGACTTATATGCCTCTTAACTCAAGATTGAAAACTCACTTGACTTTCTTGTCTAGAGCTGAGGAGCTCATGGTGGATTAAGATTTGACTTCCAGTTCTTATTATCCCTTTAGTAATGAACCTCCTCCTGATCGAAAGGTCCCTACATTTTGCCTCACTACTTGTGCCTCTGTAAAGAAATGTGATGCTATCCCTGAGATTTTCGGGGCCCACTCCTTGGAAATCATCACTGAAAAATATCCAAGTGTCGAATGGCTCCATATTTATACTGATGGTTTTGCAACGGAGAGTGCAACTGGGGCTGGTAATTACTGTAAGGGATTCTTCCAGGAATTTTATCTTGTGGGGTCTAATGCCACAAACTTCGAGGCTGAAATCCAGGCCATAAAATGATCTATTCTAATCTTGCTAAATCTATGTACTCCACTTAGGAAAGTTGCTTTCTCTATAGACTCTTAGTCTGCCATTTTGTCTATTACTTCACGTACAATAAGTGATTCCTACCACGTGGAAGACACTAACAAGCTTTTTAATCAAGCAATTTCTACAGGCTGGAAAATTGTCCTTCAACGGATTCCTAGTCACTGCGGGATTCCAGGAAACGAAAAAGCCTACATCCTTGCAAAAAATCGATGTATCTTGCGGCAACCTCACTTTACTCTGTCCTACCAGCAAATCTGTAGTGTAATAAAATATAAATTACAAAGTTCCCTTCGAAATCACTATTCTGAAGTTGTGGTGGGTAAGGCCTGGAGTTCATTGCTGTGTTCTCCACTTCCCATGAGCCTTCCTCTTTCGGTCCTCACTGCTAATTTTAGACTTTTAACTGGCCATGACTTTTTACGGGATCACCTGGGCCGTATTGGTGTGGTAGATATCTCTGACTGTATCCTGTCTTCTTCGGGCGCTCTTGTGGATTTTACTCATTTGACATGCTGTCCTGCGCTTTCTTTTTTGAACTGTCCTCCTGACAACAAGGCTAATCTTTATTGGGCTGCCAGAGGGCGTATGGTTTATGTGGTCATTGCCCGACGTAGGAGGGAAAAAAACCCTGACAAAATACAAAATATTCTTTTTTAAAAATCCACCCATAAATTTGAGGTGCGTCTCTTATCGTCCGATGCGTCTTAAGGTCCGATAAATACGGTTGTTAGTTCTATCTACGAGAATTTAGTAAATCTCTCGTAAGTATTTCTTTCTTGAGTATTTCTCAAGTATTTCTCAAGTATTTCTCAAGTATCAAGTATCAAGTATTTCTCAAGTCTTTTCTTAAGGGGTCAGGCAAGAGACTCATCAAACCTATCCCTATATTCAATCATCAGTAGTTACTAAAATAATTTATTCAGAAATATGAAAATTTTACTGTCAGTTAAACGCTTTTTCTTCTTTATAAATATGGCTCTCCTTTTTTCCTACGGTGAAAATAAATGTTTTAATTTTTTTTTATTTCAAGCACTGTTTTTTTTTTCATTGTTATGGCAATGCGCGCAGACTTGCGTCCGTATATTAATGATTGTACATATTTTTTCATTTTTTAAAATTATGTTGTGTAATATATCTTTAAAATGAACTACTTTGAAATCAAAATTCTTAGTTCATAGAAAAAAAAGGGTTTATTTTTAAATTTAAAATTTCGAAAACATTTTTGATAAATTTTACTGTAATTAAAATTTTTATCTCAGGAATGACATAATAGTAGTTCATTTTAATGATACTTATCTATCCTACCCGTGTATAAAATTTCATGGCATTCTTACCAATTGTTTTAGTGATATCACGTGCGAAATGATACAACAATGAAAAAAACAATGGTTAAAATTTTAAAAACTTAAAAAATTTCTCTTCAAGCTAGAAGAAACTGAGAGCCATATTTATAAAGAAGAAAGAGTCATTAACTCACAATACAATTTTTATATATCTGAATAAATGGTTTTAGTAACTACTGATCATTGAAAATAGGGATACGTTTGTCCAGTCTCTTGGCCTTTAAAAGGTATGAGCGCCCTTTAAAGGGTATTACGAGGCCTTTAAAAGTTAATTACGAGAGAATATACTAAAGAAATACTTAAAGGATTTCTCTTTAATTATTTCTTTAGTATATTCTCTCGTAAGTATTTCTTCTCGTAAGTATTCTGTCTTTGGTATTTCTTGTAATTTAGTGATGCAAGGTAGGTGACTCTGCGTTTCTGTCCTAGTGAATCAATAATGATGAACGAGAGAATGGCAGCGTGACGCGTTGTACAAGCCCAGTTCGGTTTAAGCGTGGTTTTGCATTCATCGACAGCGCGAATTTTTGTTCCAGAACTCAATCTTTTAATTTTTATTATGGTGTTCATCTCTCGTGAGGTAAGGAAGTTGAGTTTCTTTGTCTCTTCACCAAAACAGCGAAGTGTGTTAACGGTGATTTTCAAACCGGTGTCCGCGAATGGAAGGCTGATCGCAAATACGTTTGCCAAAAAGGGCGTTGGTGTCATAGGCATTTAATATAGCGTGTTATAGCGATGCAAGGTAGGCAGATATAAAAGGAAAATTTCTTATAGATGGAAAACAAGCAAAAATTGTAGTCATCAAAAGCCTTTTTAGACAATTTGAAACTCAGTTTCTTTGTGAAGCAGTTATGCTACTTCTCATAATCATGAGGAATATTTAATCTAATATTGAAATAAGAAGAAAAGGAATAGTTTGAAACATTTGTGCACTGGATGATATCTTTGTGAAAGATTATTTGATTTTCCCAATAGAAAAATTGAATGCCCGGGAATCCTATGCAATAAATCTTTTTCTATTATTTTTATTTACTGCCCATCAACATAAAAGCGTAGAAAGTAACAGTAAATTTTCCTATTCATTTTATTTCATATGTCAAATCCAAGGTTTTTCATCTGAATATTTTATGAGCTAGAGTCTTCGAAGTGGAAATAATTCTTGGACAGAAAGAATCAAACTTTTAACCTTGCCTGATAAAACATTCTTCTCGACTGTTCTTACAATCGAGAACTATATTTGCCTTGGGTCGTAACTATGATGTGTTATATTACACGGTTGTAAGTATTTAAATAGTGATATAGGTCTCTTTCTAGTTTTTCACTGTCGATTTTTCTTTAAAAAAATATTATTGACATTTTTAAGGCTGCTGTGTAATAACCCTATTGGATTCGCTCATCTCGATGTTAACCTATGGCGAAAATTCGTCAAATATTACAGCGACATCAATGCTGATAATTAAATAAAAATCGTATTCTTAGTTAGCCTGATACTCTTTTGTATCTTGCAACAGGATTTCATTTATATTACCACGTTTTTATTAACTAACTTTCTTGTTTGCCAGTACAAATCGTTCAATCAATTTTTAACTAACTTCCCGACTAGCTAGCCATTTTGAACTTTTAGAATAGCTCAGAACACTATGACAATGCATTATTTTAATACTTTTAGCCGAAAAAATCCTCAAGGTGGCGCTTCGATCGAACTCAATGCTTGCACTTTTGCGTAACGGTGTTTGACGATTTTGAAAACAGAATACGGGTGAATTTAGTTTGTTTACAAAAATATGTGCGAAATATTTAAAAAATTGTAAAAGTTAGCAGTTTATAAAGTCTGTGGATAGTAGAAAGACTACCAAAGTGATTAAATTAAATAAAAAAAAAGTGAAAAAGAATAATTAAGTGAAGGTTTGTGCAATTAAGAGAGAAAAGGAGAGACAAATAAAAATAAATACAATTGAAAAAATAATGAAATACGAAAATATTAAAATTATGATTTGGCGAAATAAGAGGTCTTTCCAGTAACTTTGGCGCAGTCAAACTCTTCGATGCGCAGTCCTTCCAAGGTTCTAACTCGGCTTAAATGCGACGTAAGCCTGTCCCTTGGCGAAGAGTTTTTATCCGAGGTACAGAACTGCATGGTTCACGGTACATCCTTGCATTTTGAGCACAGTGCAGGCCGGTCATTTTCTTTCAAGTTGATGGGATAATTCATCAAAAAATTTTAAAAAAAGTATTTATTAATGAACAGAATTGTCAAGTTTATATGATTCAACAGAAAATTGTAAAAACGTGGTATATAATTTTTTCTTTTTTATCTTGTAGTTATATAAATTTCTCTCACCAAAGTACGTTTTAAAAAAAATTACCTGATTTTTGACCCTGAATAATTAAATTTTAAAACTATTATTTTCATTTTTTAAATACAAAATAGCCGAAAGGTGTAAATTTCTTTCTCTATTACAGAGTACAATTTCAAAAAAAAAATCTTTAAATCCAAGTCGGCAATCCTTGGAAAAATTTTCTCCATAGGTTAACATTGAGGTGAGCGTATCCAATAGGGTTAGTACACAGCAGCCTTACTGCAAGAGACGTGACAGATTTTTATGTCAATTAGGAATATCAGATGCTTACAGGACTTCCTAAGGTATAGTTTATAAAGCATCATGTCTAATTATAGTGGTATTAATTATTTTATTAAATATTTCTCCAATGTCAGTGAGTTAAAAGCAGTATGCATGCTTTGCTTCTGCATACCAAATCAAATAAATTAACTAAATACACAAATAGCCAGTAAATTCATAAAGAAAGTAAAAGATACAAAATTATAACAAACGCAAAAAAAATGACTTTGTTCCTATCTTTTTTATTCCAACATAGTGTCTTATGATAAAAAATAATTATTAATTATCACTGAATTCTGAGAGAATAGCTTCATATTGTTTCAAATCTATTAACACTGAGAATATTTATTAGTTGGTAAAATAAATAATTAATTAAATGTTTGATAAATTAGTTAATCCCACTGTAAATAGACAAATTACGTAACAAAATTTACTCTCAGTATTATTGGTAAATATTTGATATTCCGACTAATGAATATAATAAAGTTTCTTTCCGTATCTTTCATTTAACATGAATAATATTGTTTGTTTGTTGTCGTGTCTACGAAGAGTATAAACGCGCTATCCATAGAAGAGGGGGTGTCATTGCCTCAAGAGAGGTTGGACTTCTGACTGGTCCGCGAATTTGAACCGAGTCCAGTGACGAGACCGGACCACTTGACCCCGTACCTCCAGAGATATTGTTTGACAATTATAATATAAGTTTGTAAAAAATAAAATCAATATATTGTATTGGTACAGTATTATTTAATCACTGTAGCTGCAAAAAATGTTATACATTTGGTAATGTTTTAGAAATTACACAAAGTTAGTGTACAGGCAATAGTGTAAACAAATGTGTAATTGTGTAAATAATTAGGTTAAATTGTATTGTTATGTTTTAATAGAAATTCAAGATTTAATATTTAAGCTTGTAGCAATAGAAATTTGTATTATTGTACGTATGTGAATGTATTAGAGTAAATTGTTTTTATATGTCGGTGTATTTACGTAATTGTCAGATTAAATTGTATTGTCATGTTGATATGTATTTATATAAATTTGATGTAATTATGAAAAAACAATAATGTGAAATAGTAATAATTGTGTAATGATATTGTAAGCATTATAATGCAATCTGTAAAAATAAGCAAAAAATAATAGTAAGAAGAAGAAAAAGAGAGAAAAAAATAGGGAAAAGTGAACATAGGAATGATGGTTGCCACTAAACTGCTAAATTTTAAAAAACAATTTGCTAATGAAATATTGTACGGTCTTCGGCTTAGGGGCTGGGGTTGAAGGCCCCGGGAGTCCTTGAGCCAGTGTGTCCCAGTTGAGAAGGATGCGCTCGGGACGATAAGTTAACAGATTTCCCTATACCTTAACGGTTGGACGGGCATTCAATTAATTCTTACCCACTCGTAAGAAGGGACCCGGGTGGTCCAGTGGTCGGCAGCATCTGTACTGTCCGACCGGCACCCAGGCCTATAAAAATGACGTTTCACCGAACATGGGAAATTAACCTTCGTCTGCGTATACAGGAATTGCTACGTAGCGGCCGGTCTTCGGTGAATCATGGGCTCATACGCGAAAGCGGGGGAGCCTCTGTGTCAAAGCGATTACCCACTCGTAAGTTAAGCATTAATTCAATGATATTTTTCAAAAGAAAAAAGCAAGGGTTACAATCTTAAAAGATGACCGTGATATCTGTGTTATCTAATACCTCATATTTAAATCCAGGGTAAATATAATTCTAGGATATAGAAAAGTCGAAAGGAGAGCTATATCTGGAAATGATAAAGTTTTTCGATTCTTTTTAAAACACGAAAATGTATCAGTGAAACTTAGATTCTAAAAATACTGAAAGATATTGAAATTAGCAACGTGTAGAATCGCTGAATGTTATAATCACCGCGGTGAATGGTCGAGAGGCGGTCATTAATAAAACTCTTATAACAACTCCAGAGGCAAAAATAAATAAAGACTTTAGAAACACTAATGTGGCGTAAAAAGAAAAGCTGTCTGTGGGGCCATTGATAGCGATCAAAGACTATAAATGTTGCATGATAGATGGTGACGGTATTTTATGGCCCACAATAAAACTTTCAGATAATTATCAAGTAGGTATCCAAACGAAAATTATGGTTGGGAGGTAATTAGTAGACTGTGAACATGAGCTGGGAAAATAAGGGACCAATTGGGGCAGGAACTGCTAAGAGAAAGGCAGTCCACTGTCCAATGGGAGAGAAAAAGGGCGGGCCAAAATGTCCCCGGTAAACGGGCAACAGCCCCTCCAAGAAAGAAAAAAAACGAGAGATGTCAATAGATTTCGCTGGCTGTTCCCTGAAGCTCGGACGATATAGAGCACTGATTGAGCTGTCTCGGAGTCTAGCGGAAGTTACTGGAATCTGACACGATGATGCTGAACACGACCTGATGTGGGCACCTGTCAAAGAAAAACTTCATCGCTGTATTCTTCAATGGTAGTAAGTGCCTCCGAAGATCGTAGAAATAATTGTTTTGCTGAATAGTTTGTCTTTGCTTCTGATTCTCATGTGAAATATGAAGGGGAACCTTATTCTATTATTAATTCCACTTTTAAAGAAATTTTTAGCATTGTGGAATAAATGTATGATAAAGGCCAATTCTCTATGTTTCCTTGCTTGCCCCAGCACATACACGCATCAATTCATTAAGGTTCCATTACAACCTATACAACGGTTTGTATTAATAGGTATAATCCTTCCCCACAAGAATAGTTCCCCACAGGATAGAAGTTCAGAATAGTTGTGATTATCTCTATGCAAATACATTAATTTTCTAAACAGTTTACCTTCCTATTGATTTATCCATAGAGATAAGCACTCCTAATGCTTTGCAGCCTGATAAAGGATTATACCTGCAAATCAAACCCTATTTGCAACTTTTAATTTCTATTACAGGGTTTCAGATGATTTGCGGATTCATCAACATTCGAAAGTTTATGTTTTCAAACAGCAATGTGCTTTTAGATGTGCATCTATGATTAAATGTGAAACTATTTTCTTCACTCGTAAGTTAAGCGGTTAATTCAAGGAAAATGACAAAATTTCCTCGCAGTTTTGTTTCACTGTTGGAAGTGTTCACCGGGAAAAAATCAATATTCAGAAGAATTTTCATTAGGTACCCATTCTCGCGTTAATTAAAACGCTTCGAGTGTAAGTAATAAAAAAAGTGAACAATTTTAATTCCGGAACAGAAAATAAATTCGGAGCATGTCAATAACAGTCTGTTCGAGAAGCACAAAGAAAAAACCTCTCTTATTGGCTTCTGCTGGATGCTTAAAGATATTGGATTATGTGTGGAAGATAAAAACAATAAGCCTACATAAAAACAAACCTACATGTACTGATAAAAAATGCATGTGTGCCGGATATGAATATCACGAAAAGATTGTATTGATTCGAGTTTCTACCTATTGGAAGTTAGTGAAAAATATCGTGCTCTGAATATGTTATCTCGAACAAAGGCCGACGTGATTTGTTTAGATGATTTTCAGACATCACAAATTTGTCGTAACAAATGCAATATATTTTTATTTAATGTATCAGAGCATAAAAGTTTCTCCGATTCGTTGCGATCTATAGATTGGGATATCAACGTAAAAGGAAAGTTTTTCAAATATAGGATAAAACAAGCGTTCGTACATATTTAATGTGCACATGTGCCGGATATTAATACCATTTAAGTATTTCCTTATTTTGGATTTTCTCAGCTATATTAAGATGCTAACTTAAAACTAAAAATTGAGAAATATTTTCGTATTGCTGTTATCAAAATGGTCTAGATCCATAAAACACTCGGGGTCATTTTTTTCTTACATAGTATTTTATTAAAATTAGTAGACATATACATGTATTTAAACTAATGAAATAAGAACGATAGACAACGCATGAATAATGTTCATGTAGATTGAAATTTCGAAAAACTGCGTATTTTGAAGATGGAAGATTTGGAATCAAGAGTTATACGCATTACAATGAATTGTGTTAAAGCTGATTAAGATTTTGAAAAGTGTAGGTTTGAAATAAGACGATATGTATAGAAATGACGATATGTATAGAAATTAATTCATTTCTATACATATGAATTCCATTCATATGTATAGAAATGAATTATAATAAGATATCTTGAAAATTTTGAAAACAAACTAAGCACTTTGAAGCGTGTAGATTTTAAAGTAACCTATTTTTTAATCATAATTGTTTGTCTCAATAAATTATTTAGAATGGAATGATATCAAAGACATTTGAAACAAATATAAATATAAATTTTGCTGCCCCATTTGCAGTACCAGATACAAAAAAGAGATTTGTGACATCCTTTTCCCTTAGGATAGAAGGACATATCAACATATCCTTCTAGAATGACTTCATAAAAATTCCATTTACGCTGTATCTTCCACTGAATACTAATGTTGACTAGAAAGGTGCGGTAAGATTGCAGGGTTTTTTTCTTCAAAAAAATTGAAATTGCTAAAACCCAGATCTACGAACTAAGATATCAAGATCTCTTATCCACATTTTTTCTCTCCCAGTGAATGACAATCGCTAGCAAAATATCATCATAGTCAGTAATTTGTAGCGATTGAGCTGGAGATGCTCAAAATTGAAGTTTGACTGTCAAGTCTGAATGGGATGACAGTTTTAAATTTAAGGTTGTTTTACAGGAATTCATACAGCAACCTCTTTACACCTCTTTACTGGGCATATTGTATACAGAAAGCCCTTCACATATGGTATCCCCTAGAGTATGACATATTTTAATAAAAAAAAAAACACAGAGAAAAAGCATTTCCATTACCAAAAAATGGATATGTCATAGTGATGAAAATACCATTCATGCGAAGTCTACTGTAACTCATACAAGAGAAAAGGAACAGAATATCTGAAGACAATTTGAGTTGCAAAAACATCTTCATCCTCATTTGGAATCTAGTTGTGGATGTTCAGGCAGCACTTGGGGACAACTGAGATCCAGACAATGGTTAATAATTGTACTAGCGGTAGTGGCAACCCGATGTGTTGCTTTTTTGATTTAAATGAAATGGTTTTATATCTTAAAGATTAAAAACTGTTTAATCACCTTTTAAAATATATTTGATTTTGTTATAAGGGGTACCAGAGATACCCCTTTGCGTTGTGTAAATATAGGGAGGTGAACTCCAAAGGGAACTATGCGTTTATAAATAAAAATAACAACATTTATTATACAATATTTTACAAGAAAAAGGACGGGTTTACATATTATATTTAAGATCTTGGCTATACATATTTTTAACCGAATTAGGGCATACTTCATCCGCTTCCTGCGGCATAACCATTACGGGTCGAGTGAAATAAAAGTCTCGTAATCTCTCAGAAGGCATGAGCACTATTTAGAAGGGGAATTATGACCAACCTGGGAGTTTTGATGAAACAGCAGAGCATGGCATCGTTGAGGCATTTCTACAGGAGGAGGCTTAGGCATCGGGTAGAATTCATGTGGCTCTTCACTGGCGGATGCAACAGGATTCGGCGCTGGCCGGTTGAAGACGGGGTATCTCGCATTTTACGGGGGCGTCTTTTCTTCCCAGGGTCTCTTCGCAGCTCGCTACCTCAAAATGCTCTCTCTCGCTCTCCCTCCGAACGTCGTTTTTCTCCCACACTCGGGGCTCCTACATTCTTCATTATAACCCCTCCCCAGGTTAGTTATTTCACGTAAATTTATTGCCTCTTCGAGTTTTTTTATTCGAGGGCAGGATGCTCTGACATTCCCATGGTTGACCCACGTGGTTACGCTTATTTCCAAAGAAATTGGAAGTCCGTTGAATTTCCTGGAATTTCTTTCCCCCGTCTGAGGGATGCAGGGGGTGCGATGTTTCTTGGAAATTGGTGCAGTTCCAATATGGCCGTTTATGCCCCGTAATCGTGTTGGAAGAACAAAATGGCTATAACGTTGGAAGGAGTTCAAAATGTCCAAATTGTGGATCCTTCACAACAATCAATTTCTTTCCCCCGTCCTTGAGGGATGCAGGGGGTGCGATGTTTCTTGGAAAATTGGTGCAGTTCCAATATGGCCGTTTTATGCCCCGTAATCGTGTTGGAAGAACAAAATGGCTATAACGTTGGAAGGAGTTCAAAATGTCCAAATTGTGGATCCTTCACAACAGATTTAAAAAAAATAATTATTTAAAATTTCCGTTTTCAAATTTTGCATTTTAAACAAAAAAGCTCATTCAATTAGAAAAAATTTCTAAAGGCTTTAACTTCTCCTTTCCTAAAACTAAAACTATTTCTGCTACTTCAAATTTATTTCTGGATTTCAATTATTAAATGACTCGTTCTCAACTAATAATTTTTCCTTTTGGCAACATGGCCGAATGAAAATATTGCCACGATGATTTCGGGGAATACGGAAATGACACGAAGCGTAGATCAGAACAGATTTTATTGACCAGATTGCGGGGAACATCGCCTAAAATTCACCTCCGGAACGTTCTCGACATTCCCACCGGAAGTGTGAGGATTATTCCAGAAACCTAGGAACCGGAACTGAAATACAAATAATAGATAAATTTGCATACAGCTCGTGTGCAGAGCAAATTAAAATAAATGATGTTCTTGCACCCGATGGCGGATGGTTTCGAACCCGGGACCTCAGGAGACGTCAGGAGTGATACCGTTGAGCCACCGTTACTTCGGTGAAGTGTGGCAATATTAAATCTTATGGGAGGGGAAAGTGCTTAAAAAAAAATAGAAAGACAGTTTTGATGAATTCAAAATTGGTGGCTGAAGAATTCTCATCAGTTGCTCATTAATTAGAAACAAATTTCCTGAACTTGCTCGAATTATTAGTGAGTAAAATAATAAAGTCGAAAAATTACGAACTCGGCATTCAGTTAAAAGTGAGTTTTGAAAGTACGCTCTTTTAGAATAAAAATTTTTTTTAAGAAATTCGGCAAACTGCTTTGGGGAAAAAGCTGTGAAAAAGATTTTTAAATTTATAAAAATTGTATATCCTTAAAGATGAAGAGTTGTAAAACATATGGAAATAAAAAAATTTGTAGATTGGAGGACGGAAAAGTTGAATTTAATATGCATGAAAATAGTGGAAATTTGCGAAACGGAAAGGAGCTGGCCCACCCGGAATGTCAGCTGTATCTGCTCTCCTCTTCTATTGAGTTAGGCGGTTTTAATTGAATAATTTAAAAAGTTTAAAGTTTTGAAAGTTGAGGATAGCATCAGTGCACGCGTCTCGGCCGTCCGCATATATCGGTACCAGTCGCGATATCCGTCCTATGCTCGGTTCGCGAGATTAGCCCGTCCCCGTGTGTGCTGACTAACAAACTAACACTTGTTTACCTTCAGCTGTTATTAGTAAGACTAGCTGAGTGGCAACCCGATGTGTTGCATTTTCGATTTAAAATTAAATGGTTTTATTTCTTAAAGATTGAAAACTGTTTAATCACCTTTAAAAATACATTAGAATTTTAAAAAAAAACAAAATATTGGTTTAAAATTCTTTTTTTCAAATTTTAGTTTTTGGCTTTTGAAATAATTCTTTCAAATTTCAGTTTTCAAATTTTGCTTTTTAAACAAAGAAAGAAGCTCATTCCATTAGAAAAAAATTCTAAAGGTTTTAACTTCTCCTTTCCTGAAACTAAAATTATTTCTGGTGCTTTAAAATTATTTCTTGATTTCAATTATTAAATGACTCGTTCTCAACTAATACTTTTTCATTTTGGCAACATGGCCGAATGTAAATAGAAAATCTCATGGGCGAAAAAGTGCTTAAAAAAATAGAAAGACAGTTCTCAGGAATTCAAAATTGGTGGCGGAAGAATCCTCATCAGTTGCTCATTAATTAGAAACAAATTTCACGAACTTGCTGGAATTATTAGTGAGTAAAAGAATAAGTCGGAAAATTACGAACTCCCCATTCGGTTACATTAAGATACTATGGCGATCAGCGCGGGAAATTTCAAAAGTGAGTTTGGTAAGTACGCTGTTTTAGAATGATAACATTTTTTCAATTAAATGTATTTGGTATATTTTTGAAGTTGAACATCTAGGCAATGCTGATAAATTATAAAATTGACATTAATAGGTGCAGAAAACCGAAATATTTGTCCATCAAAATTGTCGATTTCGTAAAATTCTGAAAACTGCTTTGGGGAAAAAGCTTCGTTTGCAGTGAAAAACATTTTTAACTTTATAAAAATGTATATATAATTACAGATGAAGAGTTGTAAAACACATGGAAATAAAATATTTGTCGATTGGTGGGCAAAAAAGTTGAATTTTGCATGCATGAAAATAGTGGAAATTTGCGAAACGGAAAGGAGCTGGCCCACCCGGAATGTCATCTGTTTCTGCTGTCCGCTTCTTTTGGGTTCGGAGGTTTTAATTTCATAATTAAATATTTTTAAAGTTTTGAAAGTTGAGGGTGGCACCAGTGTACGCGTCTCGTCCATCCGCGTATATCGGTACCAGTCGCGATATCATGCTATGCTCGGTTCGCGAGATTAGCCCGTCCCCGTGTCTGCTGACAAACAAACTAACATTTGTTTACCTTCAGCTGTTATTATATAGACTAGCTTAGTGGCAACCCGGTGTGTTGCATTTTCGATTTAAAATGAAATGGTTTTATTTCTTAAAGATTAAAAGCTGTTTAATCACTGTTAAAAATATATTAAAATTTTTTTAAATGAAATAATTATTTAAAATTCTCTTTTTCAAATTTCGGTTTCTGACTTTTGAAATAATTCTTTCAAATTTCCATTTTCAAATTTTGCTTTTTAAACAGAAAATTTCATTCAATTAGAAAAAAATTCTAAATCATTTAACTTCTCATTTCCTGAAACTAAAATTATTTGGAACAGCTTTCTCAGACGCACCGCCCTTGGCGACAAATTGGCGGAAAAACTTTTTGACGCCAACTTGACGAAAAGTTGGCGTCAAAAGTTTTTGGCGCCAACCTGACAAAAAATTGGCCTAATAAACTGTCCAGTACCTATATAAATAAATACCCCAATAAGGGAGGGCGGATTGGGGCCTCAGACTTTGTGAATAAAAGTCATAAAAAAATAAGCCCCTGACGTACGCATATTTCTTATAGAATCTGCTGGAAAATTGTTACACTTTTTCGGCATTAGTTTCTATATATATTTTTGCATGTTTCTCTGTCTCTATCCCTCTATTTGCTACACGATAACCAAGACCCAAACCGTAAGCTTCTCTGCGCACCACACTCCTTCCCATCGATCTTATTTCTACACACCCAAACATACCCATCAGAAACATTATTCTTTTTTCTTAATTTCATTTTTAAATCACATTTCACGCAAAATATATCAGGCTTTAAAAACTTCAAATCCCACAAGAATTCGAAAAATATCATTCGATCAGGATGAATAAACCCATGTACAAGTGACTCATTTACCACCCCTTCCGTATATCTATCACAAGAATAACGCCCTCTAACATTACCCAAAACCTTCGCCTGGTATTTACTAACAACATCCTTCACACTCAAAATGACCGCCATCATAAATCTCGTAACAATTCACAGTCAAAAAACTTTCAAACTAATTCAAGCAACAACAAAAAACGATTAAATACCCATAATTGGTCAAAATAAATCACGTGATACATCCGTCACGAAATAATCACATGATAAAAACGTCACGAATTTACAGGAGCCAGAACGTTGGCGCCTTAACTGCCTCAACTTGACAACCAAAAAATTTCGCCAAAATTGAACGGTTACCCCGCCATACACAAAATCGCCAAACTTGGCAGGGCGAAAGCTGTACAGTCTGCGAAAGCTGTACCAATTAGTTCTGGTACTTTAAAATTATTTCTGGATATCAGTTGTTAAATGACTCGTTCTCAACTAATAATTTTTCCTTTCGGCAACATGGCCGAAGGAAAATATTAAATCTCATGGGGGAAAAAGTGCTTAAAAAATAGAAAGACAGGGAAGAGTTCCGTATCCTGTGCCGCTTGGCGCTATTTGGCTCGGTTTCTGATTTTCTTTCGCGTTTGGCGAAAAACTCAGAATAATGCAACCTACCTAAGCGACGCCATTTTTTCGGCGGCACTTAGGCTTACGGTATCCGACTATCTTCGGAGCACTTAAAAAAAATACTTCCGTCAATTTCTGTCTTATTTTTCGAAGGGGTATAAACATAAAAACACTAAAATGATGAAAAAATAGACCATGACTGTGCAACTTTTAACAAAATTTATGAATTTGTGTCAAAATTCATCAAATTTTTACAAAACGGTTCTACCTCTAGCTAATCGATATCGCGAAACCTAAAAAAATTACAGATCATTATATGCAATTATATGTAAAATTTTAGTAATTTCTTATGAGATTTTCTATAAATGCAGCTATAAATCATCCAATAAAATACATAGAACTAAATCTGTAGTTCATAGCATTATAAATATTAACAAAAACATACGTGAAAAATTTCACAGACATATCACAATATTTATTTGCATTTTTTATAAAAAATGAGTTCTTCAGAAAACATAATGGAACAGATGTATTTCACGCACCTCCCTTGGCGACAATTTGGCGACAAAATTTTTTTGGCGCCAAATACTCGTCAAAAAAATTTTGTCGCCAACTTGTCGCCAAAACAGGCCTACGCGGTCATTTTACACTTAAAATAACAAATATACACAAAATATCAATAACAACTCAAATATAAAAATAAATTCAAAACAAACTTACCAATGGGAATAATAAACTTTCAAAAACATGTCACAAAACCACAACAGCTACTTTAAAACATACACGAATATATCTAAAAACGGCTGTATTAAAATTCAAAACCTAAACAGAAATGCTCAACCGCTACTTTAAAACACGCAAAAATATCTAAAAACAGCTGTATTAAACTTCAAAACCTCAGCAGAAATACTCAACCACTTATTTAAAACATACGCAAATATATCTAAAAACGGCTATATTAAAATTCAAAATCTAAACAGAAATGCTCAACCGCTACTTTAAAACATACGCAAATATATGAAAAAACGAAGACATTAAACTTCCAAAAACATTACACATATCCGCAACATGTATTTAAAACATACGCAGATATATCAAAAAACGAAGACATTAAACTTCCAAAAACATTACAGTAATCCTAAACCGCTACTATGAAACGCCAACAAAAATATCGAACACCGGTATATTAAACTTCCAAAAACACTACACAATACCACAACACCTATTCAGGGTTGCAACAAAAAACAAACATCAAGCCAAATCGCAGGGCACCCAGACCAAACAAAAAAATCGCTAAAATTAAAAAAATCGCCAAACATAAAAAAAATCGCCAAATTGAAAAAGGTGCGTGAAACACATCTGTACCAACATAATTAAATTTTTCAACTTGTATTGAAATTATAGCTGCTGCTGACCTTTAAATCGCTCTCATTTCATTTCTAATGATCATTCAGAAAAAATAAAAGAAGATTTAGAAAAACAAATTTACAATCTTTAAGAAAATTAATAAAATCACTTTCGGAATATTCGTTAAAATCGACGTTTTAAAGGTAGTTGGATACCTAAAAACGGTACTTTTCCGTTATAAGCACTACAATCGTTTTGACGCCAATTTGGCGCATTTTTAAAAATCACCGCAGCGAGAGAAGAGTAACGCGATATAATGGCACTAATGATTGGTAAATTACAATATTAAAATATGCAAATCTCGAGATTCAAGGATCAAGAGACGATATAAGATATATTATTTTCGTGGTCATGGAGATAACGAAACTTCATGGAATGCCGTAATTTAATACGCTTACTTAAATTGCAATGAATTTACAGTCCGTCAGAAAATCGGACCGTATTTTTACGTAATGGATTTTAAAATATGGAATTTGCCAAAAGATGAGCAGGCAGCTATTACATTACTTCAAGAATGGCAAACCGATGTGTTGCTTTTTCGATTTAAAATGAAATGGTTTTATTTCTTAAAGATTAAAAACTGTTTAATGACTTTTAAAAATATATTTGAATTTTTAAAAAGCGAAATAATTATTTAAAAGTCTCTTTTTCAAATTTTGGTTTTTGGCTTTTGTAATAATTCTTTCAAATTTCCGTTTTCAAATTTTGCTTTTTAAACAAAAAAGTTCATTCAAGTAGAAAAAATTCTAAAGGTTTTAACTTCTCCTTTCCTGAAACTAAAATTATTTCTGGTGCTTTAAAATTATTTCTGGATTTCAGTTATTAAATGACTCGTTCTCAACTAATACTTTTTCATTTTGGCAACATGGCGAATGTAAATAGAAATTCTCATGGGCGAAAAAGTGCTTAAAGAAATAGAAAGACAGTTCTCAGGAATTCAAAATTGGTGGCGGAAGAATCCTCATCAGTTGCTCATTAATTAGAAACAAATTTCACGAACTTGCTGGAATTATTAGTGAGTAAAATAATAAGTCGAAAAATTACGAACTCCCCATTCAGTTACATTAAAATGCTATGGCGATGAGCGCGGGAAATTTCAAAAGTGAGTTTTGTAAGTACGCTTTTTTAGAATGATAACATTTTTTCAATTAAATATATTTGGTATATTTTTGAAGTTGAACATCTAGGCAATGCTGATAAATTATAAAATTGACATTAATAGGTGCAGAAAACCGAAATATTTGTCCATCAAAATTGTCGATTTCGTGAAATTCGGAAAACTGCTTTGGGGAAAAAGCTTCGTTTGCAGTGAAAAACATTTTTAACTTTTTGAAAATGTGCATATGCTTAAAGATGAAGAGTTGTAGAACACATGGAAATAAAAAAAATGTCGACTGGTGGGCGGAAAAGTTTAATTTTGCATGCATGAAAATAGTGGAAATTTGCGAAACGGAAAGGAGCTGGCCCATCCGCAATGACATGTTTCTATTACCCACTTCTTTTGAGTTCGGCGGTTTTAATTGAATAATTTAAAAAGATTAAAGTTTTGAAAGTTGAGGATGGTACCAGTGCACGCGTCTCGTCCGACCGCGTCCATCGATACCAGTCGCGATATCCTGCTATGCTCGGTTCGCGAGATTAGCCCGTCCCCGTTTTCTGCTAACAAACTAACATTTGTTTACCTTCAGCTGTTATTATATAGACTAGCTGAGTGGCAACCCGATGTGTTGCATTTTCGATTTAAAATAAAATGGTTTTATTTCTTAAGGATTGATAACTGTTTAATCACTTAAGAATACAGAATTTTTAAAAAACGAAATGATGATTTAAATTTCCCTTTTTCAAATTTTGGTTTTTGGCTTTTGAAATAATTCTTTCAAATTTCCGTTTTCAAATTTTGCTTTTTAAACAAAAAAAGGAAGCTCATTCAATAAGGCAATGTCTCGCAGCATGTCACATCTCAACTCTTGCAGATTTTACTTCTTGCTTGGCGAGGAGTGGCAAAAAATTGCATAATTTAACATGGCGTTCAATGAGCATTCTTACAGCTCGTTGAATAAAATGCTCTCAGATTACGCAAAGTCTTTAGATACGGTATCTAAACAAAGGTATATCACTAAATTAAACATTCAGGTACAGCCCTGAAAGGTTTATTCAGTATGTGACCCGTATTTATTGACAGAGGAAGACTGGAGTTACGATACAAGACGCTGGCCTGAAGTAACTTATCCTGATATCTATACATCTCAACATAATAATAATCATTCTCATTATATTCTCTTAAACCTTGCGAAATATTAAAAAAAGTGTTAAAATTCCTGTTACATACAACTAATATGAGGAATTTTATAAATAAACTTAAATTATTTAACCCAAAATGAATGTATTGTCCAAAAACACATGCAAACGCTTAGGAACTGCTTCTGTTTTCTGCCACCGGATAATGACGTCATCTATAGCAGAAGAAAACTGACGTAGGCAGTGACGTTGCGACGTTTCGCCTTATTAGAAAAAAATTCTAAAGGTTTTAACTTTTCCTTTCCTGAAACTAAAATTATTTCTGGTTCTTTAAAACTATTTCTGGGTTTCAATTATTAAATAACTCGTTCTCAACTAATACTTTTTCATTTTGGCAACATGGCCGAATGTAAACAGAAATTCTCATGGGCGAAAAAGGGCTTAAAAAAATAGAATGACAATTCTCAGGAATTCAAAATTGGTGGCGGAAGAATCCTCATCATTTGCTCATTAATTAGAAACAAATTTCACGAACTTGCTGGAATTATTAGTGAGTAAAATATAAAGTCGAAAAATTACGAACTCCCCATTCAGTTACATTAAGATACAATGGCGATCGCAGTGCGGGAAATTTCAAAAGTGAGTTTTGTAAGTACGCTTTTTTAGAATGATAACATTTTTTCTATTAAATGTATTTGGTGTATTTTTGAAGCTGAACATCTAGGAAATGCTGATAAATTATAAAATTGACATTAATAGGTGCAGAAAACCGAAATATTTGTCCATCAAAATCGTCAATTTCGTGAAATTCGGAAAACTGCTTTGGGGAAAAAGCTTCGTTTGCAGTGAAAAACATTTTTAACTTTTTGAAAATCTGCATATGCTTAAAGATGAAGAGTTGTAGAACACATGGAAATAAAAAATTTGTGGACTGGTGGGCGGAAAAATTTAATTTTGCATGCATGAAAATAGTGGAAATTTGCGAAACGGAAAGGAGCTGGCCCACCCGGAATGACATGTTTCTATTACCCGCTTCTTTTGAGTTCGGTGGTTTTAATGGAACAATTTAAAAAGTTTAAAGTTTTGAATGTTGAGGATGGTACCAGTGCACGCGTCTCGTCCGACCGCGTCCATCGGTAGCAGTCGCGATATCCTGCTATGCTCGGTTCGCGAGATTAGCCCGTCCCCGTTTTCTGCTAACAAACTAACATTTGTTTACCTTGAGCTGTTATTATATAGATAGATAATTTAAGATAGTATACCACACTTACAGAATATACATAATGTTATTGGCCGTTGTCATCAGCTTCGTTTACATTTCCTTGGAGTCTAGTGTAAACGTCCCATCTTAACCGTATATGAAAATCAAGCCATTATCTTTAAAACTCAACTTAGGATATTTTTCATACTGCTAATTTTTAAGTACTCTATGTGATATTTACATTTTAAAACATTATACATACTCATATACGGGCAAATAAATTTATATAAATAAATTTTTAGCAAAGACCTGCACCAACTAACGCTTGTTCAATCCTGATGTTTTGTTGTTTCTTGTTGGAATAGATTTGTTCCGTCTAGTACAACTCTGAAGATTATATTTAACCTACCTAGAAGCACAAGCCATTTAATAAGAATTTCCATATGATGTTTTAGAACCACAAACAGTAAAATATTATTGACCAACTGTCAAAATTGCCATCAGACCACGAATAGTCTGGTGTATCAGTAACTATTCTATAAATTATATACTGATGCAATTTAAAGTTAACCGTTTTCTGCATTTCTAGCTATCAGATAGATAAAAATCTCATCAGCGGATATTACTCCTTGAAGGCTTAACACTTAGCATACTTTGAAAGAGACGGTTTCCCAATTGTTTCCTAATATTCTTATGCTACTTGGGAATGACCTTGCATTTCTATGTAAAACATATCTATATCTATAAAGGAAGAAGTCCTGACTTATATATACATATATACATACACGTATCAACGCCCAGCGAAAACTATTGGAGATACAGATATCAAATTTTAGGAGCTTATTACTTTTGTGCTGAAGGCGTCATTTAAGAAGCGATTTTTCAAAATTCGCCCCCCAAGGGGGGAAGGGGGCAAAACGTGTTTTTTACATATTCCTTCATATCTCAAAGAAGGATATTGATATCCATAACATTCTTGCTTTAAAATATAAGTAACATGAATACCTAAAAACCAATTTCAGGATTTTTCAAAATTAGGCCCCCAAGGGGGGGGAGGGGGGAAAACGTGTTTTTACGTGTTTTATCACATTTTCCTTCATATCTCGAAGAAGAAAACAGATATCCATAAAATTCTTGCTTTAAAATGTAAGGAACATAAATACCTAAAAACCAATTTCAGGATTTTTCGAAATTCGGCCCCCATGGGGGGGGGGAGGGGGCAAAACGTATTTTCCCATATTCCCTCATATCTCAAAGAAGAAAATTGATATCCATAAGATTCTTGCTTTAAAATGTAAGAAACATAAATACCTAAAAACCAATTTCAGGATTTTTCAAAATTCGTCTCCCAAGGGGGAGAGGGGGGGGGGGGCTAAACGTGTTCTTACGTGTTTTATCTATATATATATATAAAGGAATCAACACCCAGCAAAAAACTATTGGAGATACAGATATCAAATTTTAAGAGCTTATTACTTTTGTGCTGAAGGCGTCATTTAAGAAGCGATTTTTCAAAAATCGCCCCCCAAAGGGGGGAGGGGGGCAAAACGTGTTTTTTACATATTCTTTCGTATCTCAAAGAAGGAAATTGATGTCCATAAGATTCTTACTTTAAAATGTAAGAAACACGAATACCTTAAATCCAATTTCAGGATTTTTTAAAATTTGGCCCCAGGGGACGGGGAGGGGGGCTTAACGTGTTTTTCACGTATTCCTTCATATATCAAAGAAAGAAACAGATATCCATAAGATTCTTGCTTTAAAATGTAAGGAATATGAATACCTAAAAACCAATTTAAGGATATTTCAAAATTCGGCCCCCAAGGGGGTTAGGGGGGCTAAACGTGTTTTTACGCGTTTTTTATATATTCCGTCATATCTCAAAGAAGGAAACAGATATCCATAAGATTCTTGATTTAAAATGTAAGAAACACGATTAAATGTAACAAACACGATCAATGTCACGATTTTTCGACATTCGCTTTAGATTTTGAAAAAATTGCTAGAAACAATCCAATAATTTATATTTCCTATATATCACCATTTTGAACACCAAATTGGTGGTAGGAGAAAAGAGAGAGATCAATCTTAATTAAATGAAGTGTGGAAAGGTGTGTGTGTGTGTGTGTGTGTGTGTGTGTGAATTGTATATATTTCGGTTGTTAGTACGTATACATCTAGAGCTCAGGTTAACTCCATTCATTTTTATTATCCTGGGCAAGGTCAGGTAATTCTTTGTTTATGAAACCGGCAATTTTCACAAGGGTTTACGGGAAAGCCCTCAAACTCCTAGAAGGACCGGGATTCAGTGGGTTATCAAAATTGAAAGAAACATTTTAATGCTGACATTAGCATGGGGGGGGGGATTATTATAATATGCTGATGGGATGATGACCAGTGGAGAGGGGTATAGATTGCCATAAAATACAAATATACATATCATACAAGTAAGCTTTATTAAGGGTTCACCCATGTAACGCCGGGTATATAAAGCTAGTTTATCTATATAATTCACATTTTAGTTCAACATACACCCTAATCACACAGCCCTAATCACATTATTTTCAAAATCAGTAATCGGTCTTTGCTCTTTTAAGACGTCGTCATAGCTGAAACACCGTGGCATAAAACAGTGGTTAGATAAGGAACTACCTCACAGCAACACTCTAAAGCCCATAGCACGCGACAAAAATTCGCTCAGCACAACACGTCAAGTTGCAATATCGGGTGACGGAAGGTCGATCACAGTAGATCTGTTATCCCCATGAAGAAGTGCTTGCTAATTTCTCATTGGTCAAGGGAGATATTTTCTGTTTCAGGAAGCAGTTCTAAAGCAGTAATGTTGTGCTGGGCGTCATGTGTTATGGTCTTAAAAAAGGTTATTTGTTAACCAAAGGAATCATAATAGGAGAGAACGGGAACATCTTATAGCGAGATTAGAAAATTGCTCTACGATATAACTAAGGTCTATATACTTTATAAAGTATTTGGAGATACTTAATAAAGTACTAGTTGGTACCCGTAAAAACATGATGACTGGATAGTAAATAAATGCACTAATACATGAATTGTACCCAACATATCATTACCAAATGATGAAAATCATAATACTTAGAATAGAGGAATACACTTAAAAAATTCTATTAAATCCAATAAAAAGAAATACGGTTACTCAAAAGTGTAAAATAAACAATTTCTGTCAGATTTAGTTCTATATCTCACGAACGTAATTAAAAATAAAAATGGCAGAGAGAAAGCGCTAGAGAGATTCCTCGTAATAAATAAATTAATGTGTTTATGTAGCCTCGTGCTTAGTGAGTATCTAAAGCCAGATTTAAAAATGTCACTGATCATTCACAGAAAGCAATTTTTGATTATAAATTATCGCTAATTTATAGAAATTGTGGCTACAAAAACCAAATTTGACACATCTATAGATTAAAATCTTTTGTTTAAGACCAAAATGAAATAAATTGATGCAGTAGTTTTCACTCACGGACTGCCCAAAGAATCGGCTTAACAACTTAAATATATAGATTTCCATCATAGACAATCATTAATTTTTCTAGGATTATTTTTTAATATATATTAATATGGAAACTTCTAATCTGAGATATCCAAAATCTAACTATTATATTAGATACCTTAGGTTTTATATTGGTCGAATAAACCAAGAAAATATGGTTTGCTTGGAAAACTTCTTTATCCTCTAAATGGGTTTACAAACGTAACTTCAGGCCTCTGTTTCGGGAGTTCATAGTAACTCAGATTTAACAATCAATAAATAATTAAAACCTATAGATATTTAATGGGATAACTGACAATAAACTCTTTTTAGAACAAATCGTTACAGCTCAAGATCATACTATTGAAAGCTGTAAAGTCCATATCACAGCTTAAACAAGCTAATTGTTTCATTTATTATGCTTAGCATATTTTCTGAATATTTAAATACATTATAATGCATCATTCCCTACATTTTTAATAGTCGCCAAAGTTAAATTTCTGCCAAATCTAGTAAAGCCTGGGTAACAGTAATTTTAGGAATTTGTGAAGAGATGCGCTTCTATGATTAAAATGTAAGATAGTTAACATATTATCTAAAATTATATTAGTTAGGGTAAATCTGTAGAAGAAATTTTGAAAACACTGAACTTATATATTTTTTAATCCGGCAGTTAATTATTAATAAAATCTTTCAATAAGTTTTTATTGTAGCCAGCCAGATAAATTACACAATACAACAGATTCCTTCCGCACAAATTAGAAAATTTTCTTGCAGCTCATAACTAACCCTAATTTGATGTAATATACTTTGTTAATTTGATTGCTGAATGCCCCTTTTCCCAATTAGATTAATACTCGTTAATAAGTTACAGACACATTTTGCTGATCTTCTCTATTAGTTCAAAATCTTTTCCATCTTCCGCGCCTAAGCGCCCGCCTTGATTGAAGCCTGAAGGGCGATCCCCGTAACACAAACGCTTTAGGTTTGTAATTTATTCCTATTACCCGAACCGGCGTTGCGTGTTTTCCGAACCAAACATTGTTTAACGTTTTCCCGCATGTCATCGGGGATTCTTGTAGGGAGGATGTGAGCGAATGACCTGTCAGAGGGAAAATTTCCCCTCCTTGCTTCCGATCGATACCTGTGGAGGCGGGGAACTGCATCGAAAGGGAATAAAAAAGGATACAAAAAATATATAAGTGAAATAAAATATCTGGTTATTTTTTACTGGGTAAAGGAATGAGTAATATCTGAAAAAAAAAACTTATAGATGGGAAAGATACAAGTCTTGCTTTGCTTGATTAAATCTGAAAGCAAATGTTACACATTTTACACTAAACAATATTTATGAAAAAGAGTTATTTTTTGAAAAAAAATCAGGGTTGGGCATTATTTTTATACTTGCGAAGGCTGTTATTAAAATGACAGCAAAACATGTAGAATTATTAAAATGGTTTATTTAACTGATTTTACGATTAAATGAATTCAAATTAATGTCCTGGCATGTACTACATTTTTTTAAATATCAGTAGGAAATGCAGAATAAAAGCAAAAATGGCATCTAACTGCTAGCAGAGAGGAAGAGCCATGGTGTTCAATGAATGAAAGCGGGCGAAGGGGTTGAATGGCTATTTTATTCTTAATCTAAGGATTCGAAGACTGTTTCATTTCATGGCAATCTCGTCCAGCACACGACTGGTATTGTGGCAGACAGCCGGGAGGAGCTATGGCTTTTGTGGGCAATCGTGCTCAGCAGACTGCTTTGTCAAGACTCCTAAGTGGTCACCTGAAGTGTCGTAAATTTGATCAAGGCAATAAGATCGTCCCCATTTGTGGAAAATGTAACATCAATCATTCCACCCCTGACAATCTTCTTTTTTGATTGGGGCTTGAAAAGGATGCAGAGTCCTTTTGATGCAGAGTCCCTTCCTCCTATTCCTTATTTTTTTAAAAATGTTTTCTGTCTCATGGATCTGGTCTAGCCTATCGGCTAGATTCGATAGGATTAGTAACAACAACAGCAACAAGACCAACAATAACAGACTGCTTCAAACGTGAGTAACCACCTTAAAGTATAGTATAAATTTTACTCAATAAATCTTAGGCAATGCGTTTATCCAATTACTTGTCCTTTTCACAAAGCATGAAGATTGGTAATCAATGTAACTATTTCTTGGTCTAAATTTAGATAATTCTTTGGGGACCTCCCTATAGTAGTTCTGTGATATCTGAATTATTGATTTCTTGACAGCGTTTTTACTACAACTCTCAAATAAGTGTAGTGCATAGGAATTTTAGACGACATTTTGCTTAATATGATATCATTAACAATCACAATTGTGTTGAATTTAAAAATAAAGAAGAAATTGAAAGACCTTTGAGGGTCTAATTCATTCTTATTCTGAGCGTTTTAGAACGTCTTCATACTTGGGTAATCGCCTTAAACATGACATAAGTCCCCTTCCAGGAATATGAAGCCATGCGTATTTGTGCTTGTCGTACAGCTCGAAGAAAGATGATGGATGTTGTAAGTTCGTAGACGTAGTTTAGATCAACCCTTGAATCTCCAGACATCCTTTCTTTTCTGTTTGGAATGGCTACAATCAGTTTTTAGGTATTCGCAGTAATTCTAACTATTTTTTTACATGTGGATTGTAAGGGAGTATCCATTTCTCTTATCTCTAGTTTCATATCAACAATACTCTGATATCTATTTTGGATACAATTTCACGACGATCATAAATTGATCTGATGGTTCGTTGCTTTGTGTTGTGTCCATTGGAGTGGTCAAATTAAACCCTGAGCGGTCAGTACTGCCTTAGCTTTTTGAATACACAAGTCCGTATATAATTTGAGAGTAGATATCAATGCTCTGCAGAACGCTGCTTATTTAGAGGGTAGATAAAATATGGTTTGGAGTGAGTTCAGTTGGAGTGAGTTCAGTTTCAGGGGTTTTCCTACACTATGCGTAATTTCTTGTGGGATTCGGATGAATATTCTTCTTCTCTAATGTTGTGATTTGAGCATCGCAACAATTGTAGTTATATTTCTGTCTGCATATAGTTCACAGAAATGACATTTTTTCAATAGTTTATTAAGTATATACTTTGCAGCCGAAATCACATTGCACCGAGAAACAAAAATTGGCATTTTATTATTGACTTGCCTGTCTACCAAGGCATTATCAACTTCATTACGTTCAATATTGCATGGTACAGCTTTTCTTCAGCTGGTTTATATTGTCGAGAAACTGGTGAATATTGCGTGTCTGTCTTGTGTTATCTTACTGTATTGCCTGATGGGCCAATTTGGAGTCACAAAATTTACTATTTCTGCCCTGTCAACATCACTTAATGGTATCGAGGAATTTATAGCTTCTGATAGCATTAACTGATGTGAAGCCTTGTGGCTATACGTGTATTGCAAGCTTTTCGGATAACATGCGTTGTTTTAAATTCATCCCAGCAAGTGAGCAACTTTTTTTCCTTCTTATACTATAATAAGTACAATTGAACAAAAGAAAATTAAAAAACACATCTTGAAAACAACGTCAGCGTATTAAAAAAGAAAAGTATAGATGCACATTTTTTATCCACAATGAATAATATATATATGAAATTTACACGTAGGAAGTACCAATAATCTGAGCTAAAATTTAACAGTTTTCAAGTAATTAAATGGCTAACTTCGATTGAATTTTCGTAACTTCTAAAAGAATTGAATTCGAAGAATTTATAGGAGATGGCAATTCGATCCAAAATACAATTGTTAAATTTGACTCTACGGTAAAATATTTTTTAATTTCTTTCGCTTTGTGAACTAAATAACTTGTTGCAAGATCCCACCCTTATTATTTCATCACTGATTAGATTAAGCAACTATTCTTTCACCTCTAAACTTTTCCCGGAAAAAGCGAAGTATGGATAGCTTTTAAAGTTATGCATGGAAGACTCTTTCTAAAGAAATGAAATTAAAATCCCTAAAAGCCAGTTGAAAAAATGATGCATTATAAAGTACTCAGTTTCGATTCAAGATGAAAATTACATGATTGCTTAGGAACTGATTGAATTAAGATTTTCTGGTAGACTAGAATTAGTGAATGCGTTTCGTAGAAAATTAATTGGTTACAAAATATATTAATGAATCTCCTCAGGCAGTTCTGTATTTAGTATATTTCTACCGAGTGCGTACTTGTGTTCATCACCTGCTGTACTTCTCAAGACTGAAGGATTCGATGAAAGAAGAAATGCGTGCATTTATTGAGGAAAAATTAGATAAAAGTATTAGAAAGTAAGGACTTATAACTGAGGTAAGATCTGTTATAAAATAACATCATTTCTGCAACTTCATACGTCATTAAATTGTAATTACGTCATTAAATTGTAATTACGTCATTAAATTGCCATTAAATTTTACTGAAGAAATTTAAAAAGAAATAAACTCAACTGGCATTATCTCTGCTCCTAGCATATCACATGAGGCACGGCTAAAATTTTCCTGCTGTTTCTAACATATCACTATGGTAAGTGGCTGAAAATGATTGTAACAACCCAGTATATCTGCAGTGATATGTGAGAAAAAATTATCTGTATTTTTCAATAACACTAGATGGTACTACAAACTCGTTAAATTTATCTCGCAGTTATATTCTTCATAACGACCTTGTCGTCGTGGCATTTGATTCTTGTTTGTAGGGTTTGTAGAAGGGTGGAGAGAGAAAAATGCCTTAAGGGCTTCTGGGGGAGAAAACTCATTAATTTCCGGGAGAGAAAATTTTAGAATATTATACAATGATTGTTTCCATATAATGTGTTTTTATATAAAGATCACAAGGCTTACAAAAACATTTGTACAGTTTGAAATTTCCTTTTAAAACTTTTAAATTCAAAATTTTAAACAGTTTAGTTTCTTATATGCCTGCTAGTCTTAATAACGCTGTTTATTGATTGTTTTTCCTCCTGTACATTGAGAAGTCTAGAAAACAATTTATTTCTAGGACTAACAACAAATTTACTTTTAGAATTTTTAATCCCTTTTGATGGCAGAATACAAATAATTTTTCAGTTTAATTTTAATTTCTTGGAAATATTTTACGAGTTCCTATTTCAGATTAACATTCTTGACGACTGCGACTGTTCATTGAAAACAGAACGAAAAAACGACTTACAAAATTTCATTGAAATACTTCGTAAAGAATTTCAGATACGCCCTCTTAAAAATTTCAAATCGGAAAAAATACTTTTCCGAGATAAATTAATATGAAGTACAGATGGATAGCAGGGTAAGGAATGACTATACAGTATGGAAAATATATCAGGCAATGTAAGCATTGTAGAAATATGTGGACTGAACATAAAAAATACATCAGGCAATAAAATCATTGTAGAAATATGCGGATTGAGTAATTATTATAAGAGCTCTGTAGTTCATTTCAAGCCAAGAAAATAAATGTGTACTTTAAATGATAATTTTGGACCTCGGATGAGCTCAATAAACCACTTTCTGAGTCTCTTCGTATTTGTTTATACTGATTTCACGTAGCTTATACATTTTACTGTTTTTCCTTCTTAACATTTTTGTAATTAAAAATTTGCATCGTTGCATGTTTTGGGTCGTTAGGGACTTTGGTAACAGATTTTAAGGGGTTATTCCTTTTCGTTATATACCATTTCGCATAATTTTCCAATGATCCTTGGTGAAAAGAATTATTCCACTTCAAATATTTATCATTGAACTACTATAAACTCATGAATGGTAACATTATCTTCGCCTTCCACACCATGAACTTTGGTTCGTTTCCGTATTAAGTCTTGTTTCTCATATGGAGTCTGTCAGTCTTCCTCCTGAAATAGGAAAACCCGTTTTGAAAGAGAAGCTGTGAAATTACCACTGTCCAGCACAGGGGTCATCATCTGTGCAAAAATTAAATATTCTTATGTCTGTATTTCTTTCTGTATTGTTTACTCTCTCTTCATTTGTACTCCTAATTGAGAACCTTATCTATGAGGCCCCAGAGACATAAACAGCAACGATCACATTTCTTTTGGACACCCAAGGGAAATTAACAATATTGTTGATGACGCTATATCTAACGTCTTTTATTTACTACACCGTACTATGATGATAAATGATACAGAATGATGAAAAAATGCTTGACCTTCTTAGTGGATCAGCAAAATATTCTTCAAGCTCTTTGTAAACGTACTACTGATGATGGGACCGAAAGTTTACAGGAATGCTCAACAATTTAGAACATTACCAGCGATACCTGTTCATGTCGAGAAGTTGCTCAGACGGGTTGAAAGCAAGAGAAACGAACCAGAATCGTTCATTTCTGATGCTTTCGAAGCACAAAGATAATTCAGAGAAAAATGTTAACGAAACTTTATTGTTATGTCTTTAGAAATTTGCTTAAGTCTCATACAGTCATACCTCGGTAATCGTCTGCTTCGGTACTTTAGAACATTACCAGCAATACAACGTACATTTTAAAACAGAAAATTGCTTCGGTACTCGACGTTTTCTCGCTACTCGTTACGTTGTCAAAGAAAGACTGAAATAGGTTGAATCACAACATTTAGTTCAAAAGTATACCTAGCATAGCTCTAGCAATCCGCATTGTGGACTTGCTTGATGATCAAACAATGGCTCACTTAAGAAACATTTTGAAACGTAGGCAGAAGCAAGTTTCTCTCGATAGATAAGTAGTGAAATTCCCTAAATTTGAGTCTACAACAGGGATTGATGGTGTTTTCTGGAAGAACCCCTGTGCAAGCCCCTGATATTTCATTGGAAAGAAACTCCCCTTCCAAGCAATAACCCCTCTCCTCCTCTAAGTCACCAATATCCCATTAGGCAATCAATTCCTTTCAGTACAGGTTGAGTAAAGAAACATTTTATTTTATTTTATCTAATTATTGTCTAACATTTTATGTAATATATATACATCGACAGAGTGTACTTCTGAATTCCTAAGAAGTTAATACTTCATAAAAAGTGTAGATGTTAGAAAAAAAACTTCCGATAAAATATCGGAATTATTTCTCTCGTATGATAGCCTGTACAAGATTATTAGATTATCCTGTGTAGGAAAATTATTCAAAATCACAATTTAAATGAAATTTCTTAATACATTAAATACTCGATAGTTAAATGGTTTTCGTTCTATAGTTGATTAGTTTTAACAGCTGTTAATATTTTAACTATTAAGTTTACACTAGATAAGTTAATTTGTATTTAATGAGTTTTGTTCTTGGCGAAGTTTTAAAGAAAAGAATAAATTTGGAGAATATATTAAGTGAAGAATTAATGAAGTCTGACAAATACCGAAGAAGAACTACGTTAAATGTGGACTTCAATAGACAGATTGTACTTCTTAATTCCTAAGAAGTTAATACTTCATAAAAAGTATAGATGTTAGAAAAAAATCTTCCGATAAAATATCAGAATTATTTCTCTCGTATGATAGCCTGTACAATATTATAAGATTATCCTGTGTAGGAAAATTATTCAAAATCGCAATTTAAATTAAATTTCTTAATACATTAAATACTCGATCGTTAAATGGTTTTCGTTCTAAACAAAGAGAGAGAAATAATTTTGTCGAAGTATAGCAGAAAGTACCACACCCATTCGAGAATTATTTTATGAATATTTAGCTGGGCAGGAATGGGATTAGCTTAGATTTATTAAAAGAAGGAAAATCAATGCAGCATTTCATTTCTGGGTTCTGTGGATATCTGTCTAATAAAGACCTAAAGTAGCTGTCTTCACGAAATAAATGAAAGTTTGATCTCTAAGTTGTAACACTTTGTTTATTTGTAAGTGCATTTATCATATACTAGCTGAAGTACCCGGCGATGCCCAGGATTTTAAGAATGTTTGTTAACCAAAATCAATTTAAAAATTAACACAGTATAAATAACAGAGAAAAAATATATGTGAAATGTTATATACATCTCCGAATTTCAGCCTTTCATCATTGTAGCACTAAAATCTGAAAAGTAAAAATATCAAATTTACTTTGCCGTGCATCGCCCGTCTAGCCGGACGGTTTAGGGACCCGCTCCCTTCAGCAATCATGGAATAGCAGTAATCAAAGCTAAAATCAAAGCTTAACACGATTATATCACAGAAATATTCCAAAGAGAGAGTCAACGGTAATCCGTATACTGGGAATTGACCCAGTAAAAAAGGAGTAATGCAAAAAAGAAAACAAAAGGAGTAAATTAGAAAATTAACTTTAAATAACACCAAATAACCACAAAATAACAATATTCCATGACTATCACAGAAATATTCCAAAGAGTTTCAACGGTAATCCGTATACTGGGAATTAACCCAGAAAAAGAGAGTTAATGGAAAAAAGAAAACAAAAGGAGTAATATTAGAAAATTAACTTTAAATAACACCAAATAACTACAAAATTCCCTGCCCTTCAAAAATATCCAATAAAGTAAACACAGCATAAATAACATTTAAAAAAACATGTGAAATATTATACACATCTCAGAATTTTAGTAGATTCAGTTTTTCATTATTCTACCAATAAAAGTTTAAAAGTAAACATGACAAATTGTCTAATGTTTGTTAACAAAAAATAATTTAAAAACTAAACACAGTATAAATAACATAGATTTAATAACAGTATAAATATCATAAAATATATACATTTATAATAAATCACTAAAAGGTGGAAAGTAAAAATGTCTAATTGTCCATATAAATACCTCCATAAATGCAGGATTCTGTAGCCAAAAAAAAAAGTATTAAAGTATTGGTTAAAGGCACTGACTGACGAAAAAATTAACAGATATCTGCAATTTGGGCTACACGCACCATAAATGCAAGATTCTGTAGCAATGATAGAAACATCCTGTCCTTATTAAACTCCATATAAATCTCTGTTCAATTAAACTGATCCAAATATTATCTCAAAGTACCTTCATAAACTATATTTCTCGTTTCTTGATTCGGGGTTCAATATGAATGTTTGTTAACCAAAATCAACTTAAAAACTAAACACGGTATAAATAACAGAGGAAAAAAACATGTGAAATGTTATACACATCTCAGAATTTAGATAGATTCAGCCTTTCATCATTGTACCACTAAAAGCTGAAAAGTAAAAATGTCAAATTATCTTTTGCCTTGTGAACTCTGCATGAAAAATTAAACACAGTATAAATAAAGTATTGCTTGGATTGAATTTAAGTAAAATGCAAATAATTCAACAACAAAAAAATAAAGTATTAAAGCAGGGGTGTCCAACCTTTTAGCTTCACTGGGCCACATTGAAAGAATACGAGTTGTCTTGGACCACACAAAAATATACCTAACATTAAAATTTGTTGATGAGTAAAAAAAGTATATGCATAGTTAACATATGTATTTATTTCATTATAAATTTTTTTTATAATTAAAATGATAATTATAGGAGTCATAAAATTAATGTGATATTTGGCATTGAATTTGAAAAACTAAAGCTTCAGCATCTGGGTCGATTGAAGTGGATGCAATTTTCATGGTGTTGTTAAGATGTTCATCCGATATTTTGGTTCTAATTTGACTCTTAGTGTGCTTCACTCTTGAAAATAGTTGTTCACAAATGTACGTGCTTCCAAACGTTGATGACCAGAATAACGCTTGACTATGCAGTGAACGATATTTATATCTAGGCAGGTATGATTTATGAGTACAACAAAGAGACTCGATTGAATTTCTCTTTAAGTTAGATGTCAGATTGCAACTCTATGCATTCCATTTGACAATTTGCTAGCATTATATCTATACTGACTGTAAATAGAGTAGAAAACATGCAAAAAAACAATTGTTTATTTTCCCAAAAGTCCTAAAATCAATTTTAAATTTCTGTACTAAATCGGAAAGTAAGGCTGCGCATTTTATAACATTTTTAGAATTTTGCTTGGTCAGCGTCTCGAAATGCAAAGAATTTTTAACATTTAATTTGGCTTGCCATAATTTCAACTTCATGTATTTTATACTGAAGTAAAATCCATGAAGTGACGGGTGTTTGAGTTATTTAAATGGGCATTCAGATCTATCAAAATATGCTAAATCTGCAAGCCAGTTATCATAAAGTTCTGGCACAGATTACTTTTCAATGTCATAAACAATTTGATATCATCAAGTAGGCTATAAAACCTTTTTAATATTTTCTCCACTGAGCTACCTTATTTCTTAAAAGTATCGCCATATTCAGCATCCAATCTTTTAAGAAACTCCTGAAACTGGCGATGAATCAATCCCTAAGCCTTCATAAAATTCACCATTTTGAAGATAATTAGCATAACATGGTCCATTTTTTTCCTTTTCCTCATTACTTTTTATATCAAGGCAGGCTATTAATATTTTTTTGTTTTGAGCTCTTTGGGCCTCACTAACACTTGCTTTGGGCCGCATGCGGTCCGCGGGCTGGACACCCCTGATTAAAGGATAGCTAAAAGACCCTGACAAACGTAAAAATTAATAAAAATCTGCAATTAGGTCTCCATGTGGCAGTGAAAAAATTATTTATATTTTAATAGGGGGTTATTATATATTAAATATACTATTAATGATGATGATTATGATTTTGAATTCATTGCTTAATATTGTGGTTAGTACATTGAATAATTGTTGTGATTCCCATATGATGGAAACAACTCTGGTTTACACTGACAAATTAATTTATTGATTATTAAAACCCATAAATAATACGCTACAAGTTACTAAATATTTCCTCCTGCATTTACACATTACTCACAACTTCTTTACTACTAAATTAATTCTCTACGACACATATATTTAATTCATTCAATTATTATGACAATATTTCGTACTTCATCTACACATATTACTCTCAACTTCATTACTACTAAATTAATTCACCACAACACCTATATTAAATTCATGGAATTATTATGACAATCTTTCGTACTTCATCTACACATATTACTCTCAACTTCATTACTACTAAATTAATTCACCACAACACCTATATTCAATTCATTCAATTATTATGACAATCTTTCGTACTTCATCTACACATATTACTCTCAACTTCATTACTACTAAATTAATTCACCACAACACCTATATTCAATTCATTCAATTATTATGACAATCTTTCGTACTTCATTTACACATATTACTCTCAACTTCTTACTGCTAAATTAATTCATATATATAAGCATAACATCATATTAATTAAATTGTTTTTTACGAATTATCGGTCATCTCCTTAACATCTTATACTCAATAACATCCTCATCACGCTCTATATTAATTATTAAGGCTACACACTGAGAAGCAATGACAGTAATATAAAAAGGAAACGCCAAAAAGTCGGTACCTCGAAAGATGACTGTTGGATCACTATGATGGGCGGCTGGCACTCGTAATGACGAACTTCGTTGTCTTATCATCGCACGGAAATAGGGCACTTTCTTCGTCTGGTATAAGGCTCCATCAATCATGGCAGACACTCTACACGGGACATTGGGGCACGCTCATCATCGGTTCTCTGACTCCTTCACTCCTTGCAGACCCTCGGCACGGGACACTGGGCGCTCGACACTACTTCTATCTCCAAACTTCTAACTAACTCTCGTCACAGGTATATGTGCCTTGACACTACTTCTATTTCAAACTTCTGACTAACTCTCATCATAGGTTATCTGTGCCTTTTTTTCTTATTTCATATTATTTTCTCTTATTAATGTTGACTCCGCCTCTTACAATTTCCATTGGTCATATTATTACCATGCCATCGCCATTCGTGGCTGCCTCTTCTCAATCCCCTTTTCACCAATGCGCATCGAGGGCGGGATTTATAAAATTCTCCTTCTAACAACTTTTTCCCATGCTTCGGCTTCAAGCCGGGTGGCCTGTTTTATAGCCATCATAAATTTTCTTTTCTTCTATTCGTGCAACTCACTCTCTTGAACTTTTATCTTATACTTCTTGGTACAAGCACAATCTATAAATTTCGTTTCGGTATATTGCTGGCTTTCTCCCCTTCTCTTATTATTGCCCGTCATTTGCCATGTTTCTTTCTTACATTTAGCAATTATTTTACTTCGTCCTGTAATTTTTAATTCTCCTGCCCCTGGCCGTGACACTACTGTCATGTCCCTATGACATTCACCCCCTCTCTCTGAAACAATTACTGTCGTCTCTCTTCCTCCTCTCACCATCTATTACTTCAATCTTCGACTTCCGTCCTATCATCTTGTACCTCTCACCTTTTCCGTTCCCCTTCTTACACCTATCATTAGCTTCTCATCGTAACCTCAGCAGTACATATCATCTATATTTATATGATTCCTTATTGCATCGACAACATTTTCATTTAATTAATTATCTACATAACTCATGGTGCAGTTAGTGACCTCACCTCTAAAATTTCGTTAACCATCTTTAGGTTTAACATAATATTACAGCATATTCTTACCATTAGGGATTAACCTTCTAAGTACCAACGCCTTAGTATAAACAATTACCAACATAATAACATGCACACACATCAAAATACCACCAAATAATAATTATCAAGTAAATTTACCTATTACCATATTATACGATTAATATTATACGACATTAACAATATTATACAACTTATATTCATATACATTTCATAATAATTGCAAATAATAATTAGCATGCAAAAAATAATTACATAACAGAAAACACACTTTCATTATACACTAAATTTTGTTAGAAAAATATCAACTTCGTTGCTCAATAAGAATTATATTTCTGAAAATTATATTATGACGTTTGCATAGATTGTTCATTTTCATATTCTTAAGATTGTCCGTATGATAAAATCTCTGATGATTTTTCGCAACATAGTCTTTCTCAACAGTCTCAATATCTTTTGTTATTTATGAAGACATATTTTTCCCACATTTGTCGCCAATGTTCATCCTCATCCACACACATAATGGACAGTCTATAACCTTTTAGCATGTGTTTTTTTTTACATATGGATAACATTTCCAATTCATATTTTGTTACACATCATTGCTTCTCAAGAATCACATAATGCTACTAAATCGCCAAAATACCTACTAATTTAATTAGTATTGAAAAGAAATGCTAGTTGTATTATTCAATTAATTCCTTTGTCACTGATTTACCTGTAAATTTAGCTTCGCTGTCTACGGTAATCCGTATACTGGGAATTAACCCAGTAAAAAAAGATTAATGAAAATAAGAAAACAAAAATAACACTAAATAATAACTCGAAATTTAAAAAATGATCTATTTATGATTAAAAAGTTTGAATTAAAAGTATAAAAATTTAAAGGAAAAGAATAAAAAATTAGACACACGATTCCACATCTTTTCAGGGATTCCTTTTTTAGTGAGAATCACGCTATGAAAGAATCTCGCTTTGTTTACATGAATGATCGGGAATCTCATGATTAGAATCCAAATAACTCTTAAAGAAGTAATAGATTAAGTGTACGCAGAAAAAAACATCAGATTTTCAAGCTCTTTCCAAATTCCAGTCAATAAATTCCCGTCAACTTTCATTCCCGTCGCTGCCGACAGATAGCTGCACCATATTGGAGATGTGTGATTTGATTTCTCAGAGGTGGAATGCTTTTATAATTAAAATATCTGTAAAACTATTATCTGTAAAAGTAACAGAATAACTGTAGTCAAAAAAAATTATCAGTTTTCAAACCTCTTTCCAAATATGTAACATTTATGTACTTTCATGAAAAAAAATGCATCGATTTTGACATTTCAAATATGGCGGCTGTGACGCTCTTCTATTTTCTGGACTCACTCCTCAAAAATTGTTTTTTTTTATTAATTAAAAATTAACGGTAATAAAATTAAAAAATCGGGCTTCGAGGTGCACATGTTCAGACTCTTCACTACCCGTGTGCCAAATTTCACAGGTGTAAGTTTCACAGATTTGCCTGGGGGCCGCACGCACACACACACTCAAACATTCGCTTTTATTAATAAAATATAGTGATACTTCTATATGGCGACCAATAATGGTTCCGAAAAAAAGTGGCCGTTTAGAGGGGTGGTCGTTGAAAAGAGGTTTCATGCATAACATTTGCTCAATGGAGTCTTGAATCGGTTCTGAATAAAATATATCCGTTTAGAGGAGTGTTTATATATATATATATATATATATATATATATATATATATATATATATATATATATATATACACTCACTTCCAAAAGTTAAGCACGGAGCGGTAAAATGTGAAAAAATAGACAAGTACTGCTTTGATTGACATGAAATGCTGCAAGGAAGTAGCTTTATGTTTATTTATGAAACAAAACAAAGAATTGCATACAGAGATAAAAAAAAAAATTGAATTTTCATAAATTATAAGATGACGTCATATTTGCGTCATTAACAAAATGGCGTTTAAATGCAAAACAAACAACAAAAACTGACATTAATAGGGTATGTGAGCACCCCTCACTTTCATACAAAGTGTACAGTGTGTGATCATGCTTATTACAAGGTGATCAACCACCGCATAGTCCAGTAATCGCCATTCCTCATGTAGGGCAGTTTCTAAATCTCTGAGAGTGGCTGGAGGTGGGCAATGTCTACATAAAACACGGCCGAGGGCATTCCAAAGATTTTCAATTCGATTAAGGTCCGGCGAGTAAGCCGGCCACTCCATACGCGCAATCCCCCCACTCTCCAGAAAGTCGTCAACGATGGCAGCTCTATGGGGTCGGGAATTATAGTCCATTAAAAGGAAAGAAGGACCAACTGCTGCAGCGTACAGTTTCACAGTGGGGTCTAGGACTTCATCTCGATACCGTACAGTCGTCACAGAACCTCGCCTATAGATTTGCAGGTCGGTACGATATCCCAATGAAATCCCTGCCCAGATCATGATGCTTCCACCGCGGAATGCGTAATGTTCAGTGATGTTCTCGGGCCGATTGCGTGTGCCTTGTTCTCTCCAGACCCTTACACGCTTATCATCGGGTTGTAGGGCAAATCTGGACTCATCTCTGAACATAAAGTTGCCCCAATCAGACACAGTCCAATTCACATGCTGGCGGCACCACTTTAATTTTGCCCCTCTGGATGGGGCGGATAAAAGAACACTAACTCGTTGTACTCGGGCGTACAGACCATGCTTTTGTAGCCTTCGACGAACAGTAGTGGCAGATATCCTCTTACCAATGGCTGCTGCAACCATAGATGTCACACGTAAGGAGGTCTATATTTGATTCCGCTTGGCTACAACAGCAATATATCGATCTTCCTAGGGGGTCGTAACCCTTGGACGACCGGCTACAGGTTTTCGGACAACTGTTTGGCTGGTTTGGAATTGTTTCCATAATCGTGAAATGACAGAATGATGAACGTCGAAGAAAATAGCAACATATGTGATAGACTGTCCTGCTTCAATGCGTCCGACAGCCCGACAGCGCTCAAAATCTTCTATTCATGTTCTGAAAGCCATAGAAACACGTCTAGCTCGAAAATAAATCGTACGAATATTCTAAACACCTTTCATCAACACTTACATGCAACTCCTGTAACACTTCACAATGCCGGCTTCTTATACGACTGCCTATTTTGCATATTTCTCGACGCGAAACCATGATTGGCTGTTACCTAACATATTTGCATACTTCCTTCTACCTTTGCAGCAAATTTTAGCTTCTTTAATTCAGATTTACTTACGGAAATTAACATTTTCTACTCCGTGGTTAACTTTTGGAAGTGAGTGTATATATATATATATATATATATATATATATATATATAATTAACTCTGAAGAGGAAGAAAAAATAGGTTCGCCAATCACTTCGGAAATTTGGCGCAAATTTTCGGCAAGAAATTATCTTATATTTCGGAATAGGAAGTTATCTGAGGAGGCATAAAAATGTAGACCCTAAATGTAGCTTTTTGACTTAATTTCTTTATTTAAATGATCCAGTTAAGATGCATAGTACATTCCGGTTATTGTTTTGACCTTTTACAGGTAGTCAATAAAGATTGGACAATGGAAGTCCTCCCAAAACAGTGGGCATGATTTTCCTGCTGATGGAACCGTTTTTGCTTCTTTTTCATGCGGGTTCTCTTGATTCAACTCACTTTTCAAACTGTTCTTTCGTTTATGGCTGGTACTGATGTATACATGCTTCTTCAATCGGTACAAAAAGACGCAAAACAATTTTCTGGATTTCTTCGAAGAACCTCTGAATTATGCTTCAAAGTGTTCACTTTGTTATGTTTTTTATCACCTGTTAGCACCTTTCCGACGACTTTCTCATACACAAATATTCAAGCAAAATATCATGTTTGAACTCTGATGAGATGCCAACAGCCTGAGAAATCTCTACACTGTTTAATTCTTCTATTCTTCATCGCCGTATCATGGATTATGTTCAAGAATTTTTGGTGTATTGACCTCAGTAGGGCGACCAAACCGTTCAGAATCCCTTTGTGCTTATTCAGCCACAAAGAAAATCATCGAACCACTTGTAAATCTTTCCCAGTGGAGGTTCAGACACACTTTAATATTTATGAAGTCTGGATTTAGTTCATGCCGCCTTTTTTCTCCCTAAAAATGAATGTTTTTTTCAACATGCGAAACTCAATTTTCATTATTATGTTAAAAACAAAAAAAGCTGACCTACAAAAGTCGGTGTTAGTCACAGATTAAGCGTATATGTTTAACAAATACTAACACTAACTAACACACCCACACACAAATTGCTTTATACTCGCGATCGGGAGAAAACTGACAGAAACAATGCGAATTTTTTTTCAAAGAATTGCGACTTGCACACTAACAGGTTAGAAATTAAAAATAACTTGGCAACATACCTCAAACAATCTTATATGTAAGAGGGTTGTCGGTTATAATCATTACATCCATATCAACATGCGCTGAAGTTTAAGAATATTAAACTGATTCTCATAACATGAAAAATGTAAAGCTTTTGTTGCAGTAAGATTCTTAAATTTTCCACATTATTTTGATGTATTTTCTCTTCTGGAAAGTAAAATATTTATCAGGCATGTTCAAGAAGTCATAGTATTCACTAGTCATATCTATGAATTATTTTTAATATGAAATGAATGAAATTATGTCTAAAATTTATCTTCATAGTTTTTCCTTAAAAGCTCGCCTACTCCAATTTCCCTTAAGAACATTCTTCTGCTTGTAGAAGGTAATTCCTTTTCATCTAAAGTTCGCTGGCAATGATGTTTCTCGATCAAACTATTTGCAACTCAAGAAAGTTAACTATTACTGTTCCATTAATGCGTTATACAAGTATTTTTGTTTCCAAATTATTTTTTGCATCTGTGCATCGCATGTTTAATTTTATGAGTCTTTACTTTGTTTCTGTAATAAGAAATTTATTTAATTTCCCTTGTCAATTAATGTAGCAAGACTTCTCTGACTGAGCACTAGGAGAAAACTTGCTTAAGGCGATGCTGTTATTCTTGTAAATAAGAACAAAATTAAACTTACTAATAAACTTACACTGATTAAATTACTGGCAGAAATTTAAATGGAAACGCATTTATCAGATAAACGAGATTTTATTACGTTGAAACTTTGACTTGGGATTCGCAATTAATTTAGAACTTTTAGAGAAGGCTTATTACAGACGATTTTGTTCTGCTGCTGATTACTTTGCTTTAGAATATTTCTTAAAATAACTATATTAGTCAATTTTGATAAAAAAAAAGTAGATAAAACAGTTTAAGGGGAGAACCTTCAAAAAATTGAATTTTACTTTTTTGCATTTTTAGAATATTTGAACAGTTCTGGATCATTTAAAAGAAACAGTGTTAAAATATTCCAACTAGAACATTAAAAAGTATGAAAGGAATGAAGCAGTTCCAATGGAAACATTTCCAGTGTGGGAACTTTAAAAGCCTTTTTCTCCAATGATCATTTTCATGCTTGCGCGCACTGTATAAAGGAAACTACTGCAGATATTGCTTTCATATTTTCAGGATAGGCCTATAATAATGCTACCAAAAAGATGTACCCAATTTTTTCGAAAAAAATTATTTTACTATGAATTTAAAGCATTTGACTTGTAATTTTAATGGGCCTTTTTCAGTTTTTTAAATCTGATTGTCATGGAGAAAATATTTTTGGGTGTTTTAAAATTTAAACAGGTGTAGAAATATACCTAATGTTTTAACATCGCAAAAATGCAATAATTATTATTTAAAATTAGTAAGTGTTGTTGTAAGTCTGCGTGCAGTATGTATATCAGTATAAATTTGAAATTTTCAGAAAATACACTCACTTCCTACTTCATAGATAAAATTCTATTACTAAAGTTTCAATTATTTAAAATTCTAATATTTTGGGGTATTTTAAAATTTAAATATGTGTAGAAATATACCTAATGCTTTAACATCGCAAAAGTGCAATAATTATTATTGAAACTAAGTAAATATTGTTGTAAGTCTGTGCGCAGTGTATCAGTATAGATTTGAAATTTTCGGAAAATACACTCACTTCTTATTTCATAAATATAATGCTATTATAAAAAATTCTATTATTTAAAATTCTAATATTTATGGGTGTTTTAAAATTTAAATATGTGTAGAAATATACATAATGTTTTTGTAGCATTGCAAAAATGCAAAAATTATTATTGAAAATTAGTAAGTGTTGTTGTAAGCCTGCGTGCAGTGTATCAGTATAAATTTGAAATTTTCAGAAAATACACTCACTTCTTACTTCATAAATAGAATTCTTATTTACTCGTAATAAAATTAATTCAGGGAACATAAGCTATAAAATTTATAGAACTAATACCGAACATTCCATATTAAATTGGATAATAACAAAAAAATTATAGAAGTTTGAACGAACTGCAAAAATTCTTTCTTTTCAACTTGTGTAAAGGTTATGACTCCCCTTAAGAATTATCTGAAAAACAGGATCATTTCTATATGCAATATTTTATGAATTATAAAAATATTAAATCTGAGAGGTTCAACACTGAAAAACCTTTTGTCTCAGTTTTGCCGAATGATGGTGGTATATCAGGTGAATATATCAGAAAGCAAAAGGCAGTATCAACACTGTACTGCGGCTCGAGGTAGCCTACTGGTAGGACGTCAGCTTACGGTGCGGAGTGTACTCGGATCGAATCCCGAGAAGCGCCATTAAATACCTCTGTGTCTAAGCCAGATATGGGCACGTTAGGCCGTCTGCACACGGCCCCGTCGACCGGGTTTGTAACTAGTTGCGCCGTGTGCGTGGCTCCATTCAATTACATAGGTTACGACTCAACACGGACTGGTTTGTGATTCGAGTCAGTTATCAGTTTCTTTTGAGTTGCTCCGTGTGCAGATGGCCTTAGTTTCGTAGACCGAAAAGTTCATCTACGATATCAGAGAGGATGGCAGAGGGTAAGATTCTTCAAGATGCCGACAATGGGAGTGGTCCGTCAAAATTTAGGTTGCACCCGGCTAAATCGGACTCCGACCCCTGTGGTGCCATTATAAACCGGAGCCACACCAATCAGTCGACTAGTCTATATGGACCTGGTCTTGAATACTTCCGGCCAGGGGACATTAGAAACAACAACAACAATAACACTATATCAACAAACTCACACAAAGAAAAAGAAACGGAAATACAATGAATATGTATGCAGTGTCATCCACTACAAATACTGTACTTAAAAGGGGATGGTGGACTTTCGAATTACCAAATATCGAGCAAAAATTGGAATCTTTTGGGGGGATGTATTAATATTTAAAAAAAATGTAAATATTGGAATGAAATGCATTTAAAATATGTAGTGAAAAGTAAAATGAAAACTTGGTGGCTTTACAAAAGTTAGTATTAAAGGTAGGTGAAAAAACATGTTTTAAATGTATTTTTCTCAAAATGAGTAATTTCCAGATTTGCAAGTCTTTAAAATGCTCCTCGCGTCATAATTTTTGACGAAAGTTTATGAAATTTATAATATAGACTCCTGTAATACATGAAAATAAAGTTATGTATCCATTTTAGGATTCGAGGTCATTAAGGTTATCAAAGTTTAATTTAAGTGTACAAAAGTACAAAAATTTCAAGAAAATTCAGAGTACAAGCATAAAATATTTCCTGAAAATTAACTATTCAACGAAAGTACAAAAAAAATACATAACTTTGTTCAGAAAGTATTTATAAGCAATATAAATGCAAAATTAAGGGGGAAAGTTTAAAATTGAGTCGCAAGGAGCATTTTAAAGAAGGGTAATTTAATTTCAATTTTTTAATTATAAAATATTTTTTTAAAATATCTATAAAATTTTATAAGGTGTTTAATATTGTTAGACTTTAATGAATATATAAGCAAAGTTTCATATCTCTGTGGCAAAAATTTCAAAAATCGCCGTGAAAGGTCCACCATCCCCTTACTTAACCCTTCAGCGGGCGCGCCCGTGTACAAACTGCAACATTTTCGAAATTTTGAATGGTTTGTTTCCACATTTAAAGTTTGAATGTTCTAAGCATATTCTATTTATAGCTACACCCTTTCTAATGCAGGTCTGATTTTCTGACCCTTGTATTCCTTTCCATTCATTGTTAGTCGGGATTTAACCGTGGTAAACCAGCGATTATACTGGATTACAATACGACAAAAGCAGGAGTTGATGTAGTTGATGAAATGTGTAGCTGTTACATGGTATCCCGCATATTACGAAGATGTACAATCTCATTGTTTTTTAGGTTTTTGGTCATAATAGGAATCCATTCGCAAGTTGTCCTGAGATCCAAAAAACTGGACAGTTTTGATATAAGGCGATTGTATCTGCATTCTTTGGCCTTTAATTGTAAATATATCTCAATATTATCAACATTTTATATCTTGTCATAAAAGTCAGAATTATCATTTTCAATTTTAAAAAAAAGTTTTTTTACAAACACAATAATCAAGGTTAAAAGAGACGTTGCACTTTGTGCCAGGCGCGCCTGCTGGTGTTCCCGAAAATTGGAGCGCCCGCTGAAGAGTTAAATTCATTAAACCGTAGTTGTATAAAACAAAGTACAATACTGAATTTAATAAGTTTCAGAACACCTTAACAAAGCAGTAGGCTGCGAAACTTCGTATTTTGTTTATATTCCAGTCTCGGCAAAAATCAAATCTATGAATTTCAAAACCAGCGAAATTCTGGGGTCAAATTTAATCATATAGTTATCACCCCCAGCTAGACAGAAACAAGATTTAAATCATCTACCTAAACGACGTAAGAATGTCACATTAACGAACCGACGAAATTAAAGTTTGAAGCAGAAACCATATATACATTCTTCATTATGCTGTGAAACAAATCTTAATTTGCATTCTTAAAATGGAATGCACATATTTTACGCCCCAAGTCGCTGACGCGGGGCAAATGTAATTTTCCAAGCGCGTTGCTCGCTCTTTGTTTGTATTACCATAAAGAAACACACGCGATTATTCTTCTTCAATATTCAGTCGTGGCTCTCCCCTCTCTCCCAGGCTTTGACGAACACCAGATGTTGATTCAGACCAAAAAACTCCTGTGTTTGACTTTCCTCTATGACTTGACGAGTGAAGCGAAAAAAAATATTTAAAATAAATTGTTTAAGAAGAATGTTCTGTTTAAGTAAAATATTACGATATTTATTTTTCTAAACTCTCGTATCGTCTTCGGAACTTCTGTCTCATCTCAAAATGTGTTGACGCGTTACAAGGAAGGCGTTGAGAATAATCGTGGATTTTATTTTCGTAACTCATAGTTTATATTATTAAATAATTTTAGATAGTTTATAGTGGTGATTTATGTATAATTCATGAATGATTGCTGATAGAATTTAAAATTACTTTTATTGATAATCGTATCTTGATATTTATTTATTTATTTATTTTTTTACTAATCCCAGATTGTCTAGCAAGGCTAGACAATCTCCATGAAACCAAAAATGTCTAAAAAGTCTAAAAACAGTAGAGGGTCCTGAAGGACCTCGACCTTTGTAAAACCCAAACAAGCCAAAATATGGACAGGGGAGGCCATGTCGGCAGAGCACCAGTGGCACTCCGGTAAGATCTTCTGACCCTGCCGAAAAGTGTGTGCTTTAATATGACCCCTCATGAAGCGCGAGAAGGCTGTTTGATATTTTCTGGGCTTGAGCTGGAAAGACCCACCCAGACTTCTTCCAAAGTACAATGGGTGGCAAGGAGGAGTTCTCCAAAGGTGGTTTTGTTCAATCTTCTTAAGGGAGTAAATCTATCTAAAAGTAAGAGCCTCACAAGGGCTCTCGTACTCCTCAGCAGCAGTCCTGGCTAAAAAGTCGCCCCTTTCATTACCGTCGATCCCAACATGGGAAGGGATCCACTGAAAATGAATTGATTTTTATAAAAATTAGTAGTGCAACGATGCATTCGGTTTTAGAAGAAATAAAACACATATCTTGACGCACAAATAGTATATTACAATTAAATTGACATCTTTGCTGGTATACAAAGGTACATTCAGTTGATTTTATATGACAGTTATGTCCTCATAACTTTTGCGTTTTACACAAGACTGCGTTATTTTTGCATTAATTTTTTAAAATATATTTTTTAATATATCTAAAATATAGGAATTTTTGCCCGCTATAATAGTCATGTATAGGACTGAAGAATGGTTATTTTAAAGGAAAATTTAGATGATTATAAAATAGTTAATTTATTTTTACAGTACCGGTAAAGTTCAAGCAGTTTCGAGAAATTTCAGAGCCCTTATGATAACTATTTGATGTACATTAAGGCAGAGAAGTTCTGAAACACGTGGCGTTTTTTGACATATACACTAGGTTGGAGCGAAAAAAAATTATTATATTTTTCTTTCCTGTATCACCACTCATTGATCCATAGCCCAAGATGCAAAAGTGCAAAATTTCAACCTGTTTTGAAAATATCTTCAGGTGGTGCACTAGAATTGAAGTTTTGTAAAGTATATAAAGGCAGCATTTAAAAACGTGGTAATAAAATTCATTTAAAGATTTTTATTTGTTTTTATTTTTATGCAAATTAAACATATTTTATTAAAATCATTTGAGCAATAGACACCTTCTTAATAATGTTTAAGTGTCATTTTCAGAAAATTTTTTGACTCTCTTCCTGAAAATATTGAGATTTTGTCTCAAAAAGTGTCAAGACTTGCCTAGCTTTTATTTTGGTTGTTATATAACGGTCTCTTGCCTCTGAACCAAAACAGATAATGCAGCCTGGGTTACTAGATTTATACACCGTTGTACTGCCTGTGTGTGACAAGGGAACTTCTCAAAATACAGGGAATTGCTCCTCAAGAAATCATAGTCTTTATTTCTGTATCACTGTATTTCATCGTCATTAGTGATTTGGTAACATTTTCTTTCCACCAATTTATCAAATCGTAATAATGTGATGCTCCGATTTGAAGTTGAGGAAGCTGAAACTCGCGTACTTTTCTGACTTTGGTCTGTTCTCTTGCTTTTAATATTCTTCGAAGTTCTCTTATATGTAACTCCTCGTACTGCAACATAGCTAGATAATTTGCTACATAGCTGCTACTAAACTGCAACATAGCTGCAACATAGCATAAAAATTTTGATGGTGTGGAATGAATGAATTTCGTTGAATAGTTTTTAATACAATACTCTTCAGCTCTTCTTGCATATACGACGATCTTCTAACCATATTAAAAACGTGGACCATATTTACAAGAAGCTTTAGTCTTGATGTCAAACCAGGTTGGTGCGTACACTTTCATAATAAAATTGACAAGTTCTTTCAGGTTGACAGATGGTTTCGTTGTTCTTACATATAAACTAAGAATACTGTTTGCACAAGTCAGTCATCGAGAATGTGCTAGCTTATTGTACTTTTTTTATATATAATAATAATAATAATGGATTAAATCGTATTTCATTTAATAAATTTATTACTATTAGTCAAGAATAAAATATATTCCTTAAAACAGTTTATACTATTGTAGGATGAAGTGCACAATCAGTAAATCAATTAAAATATTTTGATATCACAACTTAAAATTTGACTCCTTCAATACTGATATTGGTTTTAGTGATTCTTAAATACTCTTTTATCTTCAATTGTAGAGATAAAAACTATATTTTAGCTGGTACATTACAGGTTTTATATTTTTCAATTTCTGAAGATGGAAAGGGGATTTATTAGACTAACTTTGTACAAATTTGTTAAGGAATCTACCGAAAAATCATTTGATGAAAAGCTTCAGTTTATGGAAAACCGAGTGAAGGATATAACGAGGTGCCCAGATGCTAAAAGATGTTTACTCACTCGTTCCCTCAGGTATTTTAAAACAGATTTTAAGAATAAGTGGACTTCAGAAAATTACAAAGAGGAGAGGTTCCCGGAGACGAATGGGGATTGGTTGGCAAATATCGTCGTCGTACCTATAATTTCTATTGCCACCCCAGACCACCCTCAAAAAGATTTCATCCAGTCAAGTAAAAGGAGTAAACGCAGGAAAACCAAGAAACAGAGACAATTAGCAACCCCTAAAGAGCTGACATTTCCTGCAACTAGTCAAAGAACTGTTGGAAATCCTGATGTGGCTGACTTGATGAAAAAAAAATCCCAGAAACTTTAACAAAAGCTACAAAATTATATGAGCTGCTCTACACAAAGGCCAAGGAAAAAGAGGAAGCCTTATAGTAGTCAGATCCTACAACTATTTCTTCCAGAGGGGTCTGAATTTGGTCCTTCTCAAAAAACCCAAGAAGAGAGTGATGAAGAAGATGGCGAAGATCAGAGTTCACGAGTATCAGATTGAAAAATTAATCTACTGAAGTCACTAGAAAACTAAGATCCTTATAGTGACTTTGGTATACTTTGGTAAATATTAAATGCAATATATATATTATATATATATATATATATATATATATATATATAATACAGATTGATTTATAGAGATAATTTTTAAAAGTTTAATTAAAAAAAATTAAATTTTTTAAATTACAGAAAATTTAAATTTCAAATTAAATTGTTTTTTAAAAGGAGTATTTGATATTACAAAGTAAGTCAAAAGTCAAAAGTAATGGTTTTAACTTTAAAAAACATGAAAAATTATTTTGGCCAGGTTTTTCCTAGAAATATTCCACTGTGCACCCCCAGGAGAGAGCGGAATCGTGCCCACGAATTCCCTCTCTCCACCCTTCAAAAATCTGCGAAATGCCTGAGAATCTTGTGTGATTGATTAGCCGTCTGATATTTCCTATACTTAGTTTTGAATGCAATATTCCTATCGGTTATGCAAATAAAGGAAAAAATGTGTGGAGAAACGCTTTTGAGAGTTTGGATATATCATGGAAGTGTAATGGTCAACATGTCTTTCTGGTAAGCAGAGGGTCTTGAATTTAATCCCCAGGCTATGTATTAGGGTGGTTCGAAAAAAATCGATTTTTTTATTTCGGAATCGCGTTACCTCTCAAAAGTTGTAGTTTGGTATCCTCAATTGGGGAAAAATAAAAAAAAATTCTAAATTGACATCTTCAGTTCGCGCATGAGGCTGAAAGTTTGAAAAAATGTGTTAAAAATTGAAATTTTCAAAAAATAATAAAATTAGTTTTTTGTAATTTTTTTTAATGCAACAGCCATAAATTGTTAGTATACAGCGTAGTTTCAACCTAAAAAAATTACAACTTTTAGATGATATATTCTGTTCGCGCATGAGGCTTAAAATTTGAAAAAAATGTCAAATACTGAACAACAGTAACTGACCGGCAAGCGCTAAGTTGGCGCCGCGCCGTCGCATTCTTATTCCACCGCCGACTTGTCTAGACAGTAGACACTTTCTAGTAGACAGTCTAAAGGCTCTGCTCTCACTTTGTCAGTCAGTTAGTTTTCGCTAAGCAAGCAGCATCTTTAATTTGTTACTGTAAGTGAATCAAAAAGTGCAGCGTCTTTTGCTTTGAGTAGATTATTTTGTAAAGTTATTGGAGATTTTTATGTTCAAGTTTTGTTATATTGTTCTCCGTTCTCCAAATAATAAATAATGGGACCCCCGAAAACTTCTAAACGCTTAAGTGTTTGTCCGTTTTTCGGTGAACCAAAAGCGTTAAGTCAAAGTGTTTTACCCACTTGTGCAGATGTTTTGTTAGCTTGTTTTGAAGAAACATCAAAATCTGTAAAAAACGAATCTTTTTCAAAGATTTCAGATTGCATTGCTGCTCAATTAGAAGAACTTTACTGTAAAGCTTCTATACCAACGGTCAGTCATGAACGTATTGTTAAATTGATAAAGGATTACCATAATAAGTACTACACTTTAAGAAAGTCATTTAGTCGTGATAAAGATAAATTTAACTTCAAGACTAAACTCAATCACTTTGTTAATGAAGCAAAGTCCAAACTTTTTGATGTTGCTTCCTGCAAGTGTGTAATGAATTTTGCGTGTTCGTGTGGTAAGAAGCCTATCTCTTGTAGCTGTAAAGTAATTATGGATTGTAAATGTGATAAAGGAAATAAGATCCCTATTATTGAGAGAGAGTTTCTGTACGACCATCGAAATGGCCGGTTAAATTTATTAGCACTTTGGATAGAGTAGAGACTAATAATATCGCAAAAAGAAATAAAAGAATGCAAAGTGAAAAAAAAAACGAGATTGCTGAACCTGATATTAAAGCTTGCAAAAGAGATACTCTTATAAATTCTGCCCAAAATAGCCAGTTTGACTGTCACGTAGCAAAATGTGACAGTTTGCCGTCAACATCGCAAATGCGAATTAAGCTTCCTGCAACAGCATTAATAAGCGATAGATATGGGATATCCGAGAGAGCCACTTCTGGTATTGCTTCCTGTGTTTTGCAAAGATGTAGGCATGATAGATGAAGGAGATATGTCTCTAGTAATAGATAAGAGTAAGATTAGACGAGAAAAACATAGAATTCTATACTCTTTACAATAAGAATCTCCAAATGTAGAGTTACATGGACTGTATTTTGACGGGAGAAAAGATAACACTTATTATCAGGAAAATAATGGTAACAAAATGTATCGCAGACAAAAGAAAGAGGAGCACATCAGCTTGGTTCAAGGGCCTGGTGAAAAGTATCTGGGACATTTGACGCCTCCAACGGCCACTGGAAGTGAAATAGCTAATAGCATCTTTTGCTATTTAGAAAACAATAACTTTGATTATGTTAAGCCTGTTACGATTGGATGTGACAGAACAGCAACTAACACAGGATGGAAAAACGGTGTTATTCGTAACCTTGAGCTTAAACTTGGTCGTCCTTTACAATGGTTTATATGTTTATTACATTTCAACGAACTTCCGATCAGACATTTGTTTGAAAGTGTAGATGGTGATACTACAGGACCCACAAGTTTCTCAGTACAAATTGGCAAGAAGTTGACTGACTGTGAAAAAAACCTGTTCCTAATTTTGAAACGATTAATAGCGAGGAGATAAATGTGACCAAAACTGACTTAGGCAAGGACCAACAGTATTTACTTAATATTTATCGAACAGTCAAGACAGGAGAGTGTGCGCCAGATCTCGCTGTGAAAGATCCTGGTCCTCTTAGTAACTCTAGGTGGTTAACGTGTGCAAATAGGATCTTAAGACTATATATTTCTGAAGCAAAACCTTCTGACGAAATTAAACTGCTGGTCAGCTATATTATGAAGATATATGCTCCAGTATGGTTTGGAATTAAAATGCATCCCTCTGTAAAGTTTGGAGCAGTTCACGTGTTTAAATTAGTATAGAAGACAAGACAGCTTCCCGACAGGGTACATAAAATAATTGATCCTGTCTTTCAGAGGAATGTGTATTTTTGTCATCTAGAAAATCTTTTAATTTTAATGGTACTAGATGAGAGAGTGACGTAAGACAGCTAGCTTTTCGAAGATTGCTAAAAGCAAGAAAACAAGAACCAAAAGGGTTAATCGGTGTGAACTTTTCAACCATCGACCATCAATTTTGCAGCTTCAAATTACATTGAACTTATTGATTGGTCCAAGTGCAGACTTACACCTCCTCCAATAATGAGCAATGTGTCAACGCAAAGCCTAGAAGAACTTATTAATACTAATGTTCTCCCAGAGTTCGAGCTAATTAAATTTCCTTGCCACACGCAAAGTGTCGAAAGAATTGTAAATTTCGTAACAGAATCTTGTACTAAAGTATGTGGAGAAGAGAACAGGGATGGTTTCATAAGGACAACTTTGCTCTTAAGGTCAGCTATGCCATCATTTGACTATAAATCTCAATTTAAAACAATGACCAACAAATCTGTGGAATCTTAAAGACACAAAAAATAGGTAAAATCTATAAATCATTCTGTAATTAGCTATGACATGCAATGTTATTATATACATATAAATGTGTGTGTAACTATACTTGTACGTATAATACTGTAATAAAAGGTTATATTCCACAAATTTAGAATTTTTAAAATACTTTTGAAACGTAAATATGTCATGTATGTATTATTGTATATTAAACACGTAAATTTCAAATTTTAGGCGATTTTAGCCCAATTTAAGGCGTATGCGCGAACTAAAGATATTATGTAAAAGCTATAAAATATTTTTTTAGGTTCAAACTATGCTATATACTGACAATTTATGGCTGTTGCATTATACAAAATTACAAAAAAACTAATTTCGTTATTTTTTGAAAATTTCAATTTTTAACATATTTTGTCAAACTTTCAGCCTCATGCTCGAACTGAATATGTCAACTTAGAATTTTTTCTTTTATTTTTCCCCAATTGAAGATATCAAACTACAACTTTTGAGAGGTAACGCGATTCCGAAATAAAAAAAATCGATTTTTTCGAACCACCTTGCTATGTATTCATATACCATTTTCAGTCATTAAAGCCGCTAAACAATTTTCAAATTTGCTATATGTTGGGCATCACTGGTGTGAAAATCTGGTATCCGGAATATTCCAAAATGATTTAATTTCACAGATCAATGGACATTTTGAGTTATGTATGAAATGAGTATGAATGAGTTATGTATAGTCCGTTATGTATGAAAAAGTGTAAGAAATGCTTATCAGTAGTCAACGGTTTTGAACCGTTACACAGGTACATTAATCATGGAATACCCGTATAGAGTCCTAGTGATTAAAGAATAAAAAAATATTTAATCTGTCCTAAAGAACATCAATTAAGTAAAGATTTCTAAAATGGGAATGTGTCTTAACGATGTGAATAATTTCTTTTACGATTTTTGAAACGTGTGGCATCAGCAAACACACGATCTGTCCGTTTTCTCATTGTAAAGTTTTTCGATAACGATCGATTTATCCGTTTTTTTTCTGAAATATGCTTTTCTTTACGCTTCAAAGCCGTAACGTCATACGATCTGTCGAAGTATTTAAATCGTTAATGTTATGTAAAAAGAGAGTTGTGCGTCTCATTCATCGTAATTGATCCTTCTGAGCCAACAGTAGTCATTTGATTCGGTTTTATCTCTAGTGCTACACAAGAAAAATGTATCTTTAAATGTTTCTGACGTGCTTACATTCTGCTGTAAATACGCATGAAAAGAAATGCAGCATAAGCGACGTTTTGTGAGAGTGAAAAATTGTATTGTTTTTTCTGCAAATAAAGAGCTAATTTTATGGTCAATAACGCACTTCAAAGGACGGGCTTTAAAAGTAAATTATTGTAATAACCTAGTCATTGTGGAAAATTAACGAATAAATAGACGAGGGCGGATTATACTAAATCTCAAAATACACTCATGGACAAAAAAATTAGCGCACCAAGAAATAATTGCGGGATCGTAACGAAACTTGCAATAAAGGTACATGTCGGGGAGATATGCAAATGTTTAGAAATGCAGCGTGATTGCGCATTACGTATAGCCGGTAGAGGGCGTTGAACATCGTACTCTGTGGAGTATAAAACAGGTAACCAAAGCTTGTTTGAGTGTGCTGAATCATTTACAAAGGAAGAGCTGAGATAGACATGCCATTACGCCGTGTTCGAAGACAATATAAGCAGTTGTCGCAGTTTGAGAGGGGGAGAATCGTCGGGATGATGGAAGCTGGGTGGTCAGCTAGGCGAGTAGCTCGTCAATTAGGCCGCTCTGATTGTGTTGTGAGGAGGTGTTGGGACCAGTGGACCCGAGAGATGTCATGTACACGAAGACCAGGCTCAGGACGCCCTCGACAGACCAGTCGTCGAGAAGACCGCCACATCGTAAGAAATGCACGCGTACAGCCAACTGCTTCATCGGCCGCCATCCAGGCACAGGTAGCACCTTCAATAGGGGCTTCTGTGTCTTCTCGAACCATACGAAGGCGCCTGGCTGAAGGACAGTTGGTATCGCGGCGCCCATTACGTGTGCTGCCCTTGACGCCCACCCATCGACGCCTCCGTTTGGAGTTTTGCCGCGCACGAGAAAACTGGACTGCAGTGGAATGGAACCAGGTCGTCTTTAGCGACGAATCCAGATTCAATCTCGGCAGTGATGACAATCGTGTTCGTGTGTGGAGAGCCCGTGGTGAACGCTTCAATCCTGCCTTTGCTGTACAGCGACACATCGCTCCTACATCTGGTGTGATGGTATGGGGTGCCATTGCCTACAATACACGGTCACCCCTAGTATTGTTCCGTGGCACCATGACAGCCCAGCGGTATGTTCATGAAATCCTGCAACCACATGTGTTGCCAATCACGCAACGTCTCCCAGGAGCCATTTTTCAACAAGACAATGCTCGGCCTCATACGGCAAGGGTGTCACAAGACTGTCTCCGCACTGTTACTACCCTTCCTTGGCCTGCCCGATCCCCAGATTTGTCTCCAATCGAGCATATCTGGGATAATTTGGGACGACGAGTTGGGCATCCCACGAGTTTGAACGAACTAGAGGCAAGGTTACAGCAAATATGGAACGAAATGTCTCAAGACATCATACAGAACTTGTATGACTCAATGCCCGATCGTATCGCATCGTGCATTCGCACTAGAGGGGGTCCAACAGAGTATTAAGTCCTCCGTTCTTTTGCCTTTTTCTCTGAAATAAATTATCCTTTTTCTTTGATTTTCTTATCATTTACTTATATCAAAGTAGTCATTACGCATGTGAAATTTCGTTTCATTTTGACGACTCCTTCTTGGTGCGCTAATTTTTTTCTCCATGAGTGTATATTAATTTGGGAGTAAAAAATTAATTTATCATATTTTTTTGTGTGTTTACTTGTAATATATTTACTTGTTACAAGTCAACAACCGGCTCGCCACGAATATGCTGGATGTGGCAATCAGTAAAAAACGTTTCAATGGCTGCATAAACTCGTAGGCGTAAATGGCATCTTCGCTTCGCTCAGATAGCCATTCTCCATACAAAAATCTATTTCACAAATAAAGTTTCCCATAAAATCCATCTTAAACAACAAACTCAATTCAATCATGTCATCCATTTTGCTATAAGCTACACTATATAAGACACAACACAACATCACGAAGCGCCGCATTTAAAATTGTGCCACATAGCAAGTTTCTTCTAATTTGTCATGATAAATCAACGACCAAATCATGTGATAAATGCGTCACGAAATAATCACATGATAAACGCGTCAGAAATTTGCAGCAGTGACAACAAAACAATATTGGCGCCATAAGCGCCCCAGTTTGGCGACCGTATCATGTTTTTTCATATTAAACTTTTTTTAATTAACATAATGGAATACTAGGTGACCCGTGCTAAACTTTCACACGCGAATAAAATACGATAAATTAGCCAATCCGCCACGTACCAGCCATTGCCCCAATCTCAATTTTTTTTCGACTTTCACATCTACATGGTTAGACCTTTATTTTGATTATCCTTTAAATATGACAAATTAGAAGCTCTCTCGATAACGTCGTACAATTTTTTCTTCTGCAATTCAATCGTGTACATAGAATCGAAAAAATAAAATTTAGCTCTAAAAAGGCATACCAAATGAAAATATCACTCATAAAATGTTCTACAGGGGGAAAAGAAAATATATTTTAGTACAAACAAGTTGTTTTTCACCGCAAAAAGAACAATGTACTCCTACGCGGGTGTTATCAAGAAAGAAACTTATTAATTTATTCACAGAAGGATAATAAAATCAGACGTTTTTTTAAATTTTAAAGTTCAGTGAGCAAGAATGGGAAATATAAAGCTAGCGCGCACGCTAACTAGCGGACGAAAAGTGTTTATAATGTGTATACTTCGATTTTTAAACAAACAATAGAATGTGTAATCCTAAAGTGACAATTCGTCAGAAATGGAGATCTTAATCTTTAAAATGGTACCTCATTTATCGATTTTGGTTAAGTATGAAGGAAGAAAAAGGGATGGTCGTAAAAAATCACCTAAAAATAATGTATATAGATAGCTAATGTATATAGATTTTACTTCATTTTATATGAAAACCATATTATTTTAAGAATCTTTGACAATGATTTTAAGAATTTCTAATTTCTGAGATAGAATATTTTATGGTGTAGGTCAAAAATAACATTCAAAGTTCAACAAAAATTAATTTGCTGTTTCAGGCTTTTTTGTATATTCAGCTTTTCTAACCTATATATGTAGATCCTTTATTTTATTACAGTACTTATATTAAAAGAAACTATATTTATTATACACTTTCAAATGAAAAGAAATATATAATTAAAAAATGTTTTTTTAAGTTGAAAGACATGTAAAATTTAGACAAAATATAAAGCATAGTAACTTCTAAAATCTTATTTTACATTTGATCCAATGGAATTCGATCAATTAATGTCTATCCAAAATCATTTGATTAGTTCCAAATTGATGATAAAGTTAAATTTTTGTAGCTCAGAAAGTATATCTTCGTTTGTAATTGCCTGAAAAGCACTGTTCAGTTTTATCCTAGATCTAAAAAGTGAGAAACTACGTAGTTTCCTTGGGAGGATCAGACCATTCTCAGATATAAAATAAACAATAAACAGTTTTAAAAAAAGGTTATTACAAGGTCAAGGTACTTCCCCAGAAAGTAAACAATCTCTCCCCATTAAAGGGGGTGGTCGCTTTGACGTACCTTTAAAAGTATCATTTTTAGACCTATGTTCGATTGTATGTACTACTCATGATTTTTGCTTCATTTACATGAAATTTTTTGAGTAACTGCCTATAATACTGTTTACTATATATGCAATAATACTGTTTATTATATATGCAATATTTCAAGGTAATTAAAAAAATTATTTTATGCATAGAAAGGTAATAATTTTTTTTAAATCGAGCATTTTGCAGTCAACTACTGTCCGCATTCTGTCAAAATAAATTATTAAGGTACAGTAATAATTGTTTACTATATGTGATTACAATACTTCAGGTAAAAAAATCCACCAACGTTTTTTAACCTTAACATATTTTAATTTTTTTAAAGAAATTTCTTATAAGCTTTTACTCAGTCATTTTTGAAATTTCTAATTAAAAATAGCACGTACTAAAATGTTTTAATATATTTTAGAATAATGTTGGTGCATATTGTTGCCTGAGGTATTGTAATTATATATAGTAAACAATTATTACTGTACCTTAATAATTTATTTTGACAGAATGCGCAAAGTAGTTGACTGCAAAATGCTCGATTTAAAAAAAGTTATTCCCTTTTTATGCATAAAAAAATATTTTTTTAATTACCTTAAAATATTGCATATATAATAAACAGTATTATAGGTAGTTACTCAAAAAATTTCATGTAAATGAAGGAAAAATCCTGAGTAGTACATACAATCGAATATAGGTCTAAAAATGATAATTTTAAAGGCTCGTAAAAGTGACCTCTCCCCAAGACAATATGGTTAGCCCAAAAATATTTACCCTTCATTAAATTCGTACTGCACTGCTAGCCGCCAATAATGCTAGAATTCAAAAGGTATCTTATACTTTTAATAGGGAGAAAATGTATGAGTTTACAGTTTTTCTTGGTTTTAACAAATCTTATAAACTTTTCGTTTTGCTAATATTTTCTCTATTTGGTTTTATGCCTATTACTAAATGCACCCAAAAGACGTATCTGATAAAAAAATTAAGTTTCTCCTTTAAAAAAAAAATTGGGACTCGCATGAACATTTGTAGTTTTTCATATGTTCATACTGACGGATAAGTAATTCTAAATTAGTTTGAAAGTGCTAACAAATATATAAATTATTGCATTATTAAATTTTGTTAGAAATCTTAGAATTGTCTAAGTGTACAGCAAGGAGGAAAAAAATGAATAAGTTGAATTAACTTTTAACCACACACTCTACTGGGAGGCTTTTCCTTGCAATCCACCAGCTTATTGTTAAATGTATCTTTTTAATTTGTAAAAATTCAAATTTCAAATATTTAATATCTTGAGAATAATAAACACAATTTTTCAACAGTTTAAAAGTTATTTTTTTTAATTTCTTTTATCTATTTATGACTTAATTCTTTTTACAAATTCCTAACAATGTAAAAGATCTGCGGTCTAGTGGAGTTTATGTTGTTCAAAAGATTACTACTTGAATTTAATCTCTGATGACTGAGATTAAAATAATAAAATATCAGACTGAGCGTGTTACCAGATATATCGATAGTTATTTTGTTGCTGCAGAATATGAAGCTGAAGGTAATAAGGCTTTTGTAATACATCCAATGTTAGCTAGAATTCTCTTGCATACTTCTTAAGCTCCTATCAAACAATATCAGTCTACACGACACAACAGTATTGCTTCAGAAGCAATGCTGCTCCTGGAAACAGAAAAACTTTTACTCTAAAAAATATTTTGCTGATGAGAAAAGAGAAGATACTCCATACGCTACAAGACTCCGTGTAGCAGAAATTAGTTGTGCTTTTCATGTGTAGAGGGCGTTAGTCGTCCATGTTTTTAATGTACTTTCAACATTGCTTTGTCTTAAGCAATTTTCTAGCAGTGTTCAGCATTCTCTTTGTTAGAACCACCGAGCATGGCGTCCGTCTAATGGACGATTGGATAATGAATAAATATTAACCAGGATAAGGGATGGCTGTTTTATTTGGAGTCTGGTTATCCTTTTTGCCTCACTCCATTCTGATGAATTCTCCCTCAGCCTTATATAGTTCAAATTTATAATCTTGCATACTTCTGAGGGGTTAGCGACCGATAGGGTCTCTTTGGAAGTCTATAAATATGCCTGACATTGGCATTGGAACTCTTTTCTAATGAGAATTGAATGTGGTGAAAGTGCGTTAGGCGTGTGTTGTATTGAAGACTCTGTTATCCTAACTTGTGTTTTTAGAGTTTGTTAGATCTTGGGCTCTACTCCACAAGAAATTTCACACCAAATAATTAACTCTCATAGTATTTATTTTCTTTATTCCTCTCTCTAATGAATAAAGTTAGCTCTCTTACTCTGTTTCTCTCAGAGCTATACAACAACACTGCCTCCCCCCTCTCTGGTCAGGGAGCGTCCCTCCAAGGGTTGCTACATTTTTGGTATGACGCTTTCGTAGACGGGTTGCTACATTTTTGGCATCTGCCAGAACATACCGCCACGCCTTGCAATGTTTTTAAACATTCAAGAAAGGTAGATTACATACACTTAATGGACTGGATTAGATACAAAAGTCCAATATTCAATAACACAAATGCAAATACAATATAAAAATGAAATCACATGATAGCTCTTAAACAATAATACGATTAAAAAAAACAAATTAATTAATTATTCAATCATGGGTAGGAGACATAACTTCGAAATTGGGCGCTTGTATTCACCCAATGCGGTTTTAACTTTGACAACTCTAACCTTTGAGTCTTTTCCAGGATAAATCTCACAAATTCTTCCTAAAGACCATTGACACGGTGGTAAGTTATCCTCCTTAACAACTACCAAGTCTCCTACCTTTGCATTATCTTTCTCAAATTTCCACTTGTTTCTCTGTTGCAAATGCCTTAGTCACAAAGCAAATAAATATGCATACATAAACTTTATGATAGATACCTTTCCTTTGACTCTTATACTTAACACAGAAAGGGCCGCAAAAATCTGCCCCTGTAATATTGAAGGGAAAGGTTTGCCTGACTCTTTCTCTAGGCAAATCGGCCATCAACTGATCCATTACCTGTGGCTTAGCCTTAAAGCAGGTAATGCAACCATGTACAATTCTCCTACATATGCTTCGCCCATTAATTATCCAAAACTGCTGCCTAATTTGATACAGTAAAGCTTGAGGCCCTGAATGCAAATACTTTATGTGAAAATATTTAACAATTAACTCTGTTAATTTATGCTTGGTTGGCAACAAAATTGGGAACTTTTTCTCATGGGGTAAATTACTATTACTCAGTCTGCCTCCTACCCTTAAAATACCATCCTTATCAACAAAGGGGTTTAGATTGTTAAGAGGGCTGGTCTTAGAGCCCTTTACATTGGTTAGCTCATCTCTGAAGGTCTGATGCTGTACTAACTTTACCAGATATAACTGAGCTTTTTCCAGTTCTGCTGTGTCCAATGGCCCAGTCTTGCGGTCTATTACTTTGCAGTTTTCCACAAACCTGAAAATAAAACTCAATACCCGAAGGATTTTTAAGTACTTGTTACTAATATTTAGTAAGTCATTCACAAAATTGTTAGTAGTTATGTTTAAATTAACCACATTAGAGTCACAATGAATTTTCAGCTCTGGTGTATGGTCATCTTTTATAACTGCCTCTGGAACTGGTGTATTGGGATACTCGTTGGTTGTCAGGTATTCAGGTCCACTCCACCAAAGTGAACAATCAGATAACTCTTGGGGGTTCATTCCTCTGGATATTAAATCCGCTGGGTTCTCGTCGGATGGTACATGACGCCACTGCGACATGTCGGTCAGTTCTTGTATTCTTGAAATACGGTTCGCAACAAATGTTTTAAGATGATAGGGTTCTTTGTTTATCCATGATAGGACAATCATAGAATCGCACCATAAGAAAGTACGCTGTATCTCACATTGTATCGAAGATTTAATCTTTCGAATTAGCTTAGCTAATAATAAGGCTGCACAAAGTTCCAACCTTGGTATGGTTGTTCTCTTTATGGGTGATACACGAGATTTACTCGAAATTAGGTGCACTTGGATTTTTCCCTCATTTGTTATTGATTTACAATAAACAGCCGCACCGTAAGCTACTTCCGATGCATCAGAGAACCCATGCAATTCTATCACTGCAGGATTTTCCTGTAAAATGCACCGACCAATTGTTAAGCTGTTTAGATGTTGCAGCGACTCAATAAACTTCTTCCACTCTTGTTCTTCCTTTGATGGCAGTAAGTCAACCCAGTCAATTTTTAATAGCCAAAGCTTCTGAAGCATTATTTTTGCTTTAGTTATAACCGGTCCTAACAGGCCCAGAGGGTCAAACAGTCTTGCAATCGTGGAAAGAACATCTCTTTTACTATAGGAAGATTTCAAATCAGGTTTTACGTGAAATGCAAAACAATCAACACTTTGATTCCAAAAAACTCCTAGTGTTTTGGTTTCCTCGGGATTCGAAAAAGTATAATTTTCTTCATTGCGTTGTACAAGTGTTTTATCATTACTGCACCATTTATGTAAAGACATTCCTGCCTTTTTGAACATTCCCACTAATTGTTTTTGAAGCTCTTCTGCCTCATTCAAAGTTCTTGCACCACTAAGTATATCATCTATATACATGTCTCTCACCACGACCTGAGCTGCTAATGGAAAGTGGTGGGCTTCATCTATAGCTAGTTGTTTCAACGTTCGCGTAGCCAAGAATGAAGCGCTAGTGGTGCCGTACGTGACTGTGTTTAACTCGTAGGTTTTTATGGGTTCATATATTCCCTCTTTCCACACGATTCGTTGTAACCTCCTCTGATCTGGATGAATCCATATCATGCGGTACATCTTCTGAACGTCCGCAGTGAATGCAAAAATGTGAGTTCTGAATCGAATCATTATCGAAAGGAGGTCATCTTGCGGCACCCCTCCATTATATTGTAGAGAATTTAACGAAGTTCCGCTGGTTGTTACAGAAGAAGCATTAAAAACTACCCGAAGTGGTGTAGTATTACTCTCTGGACGATATACGCCTAAATGGGGTATAAAATACATACCCTCTTCTTCATTATCTGTAACCTCAGTCATATGACCCATTGCTTTGTACTCGGCCAAAAAGTTCTTATACAACTCTAAATAAGAAGGCTCTAATTTCAGTTTATTCCATAATGAATTAAGTCTTCTAACAGCAATGGCTCTAGATCTGCCTAAGCACGCTGGATTTTCTTTTAGGGGCATTTTCACTATATATTTCCCTGTTTCATCTCTCGTATGGCTTTCCAAAAAGTGCTCCTCACAAATTACAGTTTCTTTATTTTTTATCGGCTCTGATTCGATATTCTCAATTTCCCAAAAACCTCTCAATAATTTATCTAAATCAACGCTATCTTTAACAAGCCCACAGTGTATCTTATTTACATTAGAAGCTAGTACATTTCCACTAACAATATATCCAAAGACTGAATTTTGCAAAATTAATTTAGTGTCTAAGGGATGTATTTGACCAGGAATTAAACTCTCGTAGAATATTCCAGCTCCTAATAATGCATCTATGCTACCAGGTACATCAAAATTTTCATCTGCTAGTTTTATTTTGTTAAATCCCTGTTTGTTTACATTCAGGCGTTCCGAAGGTACGAATGAATCCGTTATTCGCGGTACGATTAAAAGATCTAGATTTGTTTGGAAACTCATATCTGCATTCGTTAACGTTGCATTAGCTTTTGACTTCACATTCATCGAAATATCATTTAAACCTGACAAAACTCTATTTATTTTTTCTTTCCTTAATCCTAGCCTTTCGGCGCATGAAAGGGTGATCAAGTTACACATTGATCCCGAATCCATCAAGCATCGCAATTTTTGAGTATTACCCCTCTCATCCTTAATAAAACAGTTAATTGTACTCAGTAAAACAATTTTACAGCTGTCATCACTTCTCGTTGTAAATAATTTATTAGGTAACTCACTGCTTGTTGATGGTATAAACTCTGCCGAGAACGGCGAAAGATTTTGCCCTTCATTGGAAGAATTGCGAGTCTCTTGGTTCCCAACATAGTCCGCTCTAAACTCATTCTTTTTGTCAGACTGGTCTGCAATTTTCTCTTGAGAAAAACAAAGCGTGTAGTGATGTGATTTTAGACAATAACTACACCTGTATTTTGATTTACATAGCGCAATTTTATGCTGAGCAAGACAATTAAAACATAATTTATTATTTTTAACAACATTTAATCTCTCATTAACTGATAGTTGTTTATAATTAGTGCATCGATACAAAGGGTGGGATTCTGAGCATAATATGCATTTAGAATTTTTCATATCAGAAAAAAACACTTTCGACACATTTTTTGAGTTTGGGTATCTACGAGATGCATTATAATTCTCTGACGGTTTTCCTCGCGAAATTGTATATAGATCGACTTCCTGGGATAATTTTAAAGGGTTAAACCAACCATCTGCTTCCCTTATGCTAATATGGGATGCGGTCTCTTTATCTAGAGTCTGGAATATTTTATCCGATACAATTAGTTGGTTTAAAGTCTTAAAATCTGTGACCTTTCTCAATTTTAAATAGTACTCCCAACTAGTTGCTAAACGTGACGAAAACTGAACACAAGTCTCGCCTTGCTGACGAGTTGCTTTTCGAAACTGCTCTAAACAAGCTTGTGGCGTTGGCTCAAATTCCCTCAAAATTAATTCTTTTACTTTTCCATAATCCCCAATTTCCTCGTCTTTCAAATATATAATTATATTAGAGGCTTTCTCACCCATTAAATTTAAAAGAATTTCGGCCTTATATTTATTTGGAACACTTTTTGCTATGAAAGCCCTCTCTAGGGAAGAAAAGAATAAGCCCCAGCCTTCAGCTTTACTTGGTAACTTCAGTGTTAGTGTTCGAATACTTTTTAATAACGCATCCAAACTGCACAACTCAGCATCCTTCTCGGATGATACTTCTGATCTACTTTCGGCTTTTAATTTCTGTAGCTCAAGTTCTGCTTTAGCTCTTTCGAGCCTAATATTTTCTAACGTTATCTGTCGTTGTTCTTCGCTTCTGCGTTCTTCAATGATCGAGTCCGCGATATTCATAACTTGCTCTGGGTCATTTTTATACAGTTCACTATTCGATATGACATTATTTAAATCAGCGACAGTCATTTTGTCATTTATTTTCTCATTTATCTCTGTGGCAATAAGCCTTAAATCTTGCTTGAAAGCGTTCTTAAACATATCTCTTACACTATAAACAACAGTAAAATGTCACTCACTCTCTAATGGCTTCCCGCGTAGTCCAACGGTTTCTCTCTCCACTATAACACAAAGGCACTACGTAAAGAAAACTTCCTGTTATGTATCCATGGGTAGCTGCTCCTGACTCTGGACGGACCAATAAAATGTTAGATCTTGGGCTCTACTCCACAAGAAATTTCACACCAAATAATTAACTCTCATAGTATTTATTTTCTTTATTCCTCTCTCTAATGAATAAAGTTAGCTCTCTTACTCTGTTTCTCTCAGAGCTATACAACAACACTGCCTCCCCCCTCTCTGGTCAGGGAGCGTCCCTCCAAGGGTTGCTACATTTTTGGTATGACGCTTTCGTAGACGGGTTGCTACATTTTTGGCATCTGCCAGAACAGAGTTTTCTGCTGTATAGAAGACAGTTGTTATGTGTTTTCTGTTTGAATTTGTGTATGCGCCTGAAGAATTCACAGAGTAATAAATTTTATTTTGTGGGCAGTTTCCGAAGAGATATTATTCAATCCTAACGAACCTAGGAAAACGGAACAATATTGTACTTCATGACGGCAAAATTCCTCATGAGAATAATAAAAGCTTATGACGCGTTCTTATGACATTTCTTATAAAGCTTTAATAATTTCTGATTATCTATGCAAAAGAAACGCCATTTCAAGTGCAGTTTGCAGATTTCTCAACATTATTTTTATAGCGTTCCGTCTCCGTAACTTAATTCTCAACTCCAAGTGTCTAATAAAATAAAGTATTAAACCTGAATGTAACTCATCGTCCCAATTTTCCTTGCCCCTCATTCAATTTTGTGGGAAACATGAGACTCCTCTCTGAAATGCTTTAATGTCCAGGCAAAAAGAAAGTTATTCTACGTGGGCTTTTAGGAAAATTGACTCTACCGTTTTCTCGGCATAATCTCCTATACCCAGACACTTGAAGTCATAACGACTGCGAACTTAAGCAACACCGTCAAATATCTTTAAATACCTAGCAATTTGAGTAAAAGAAATCTTAGAAAGAGTTGATGGGACCCTAAAACTATAAATATTTTTAGGAGACATTTAAAGTTCCGCCAGACATTTGAAAAGAAAAGTTTTTCAAAATGAAATCTTTAGGCGCTAGAAAAATATGAATTTGACTTAAATTTTTAATTTATTTAATCTTTTGGCGTCTCTTTAAAATATACCAACGGTTGCAGTTTAATAAAAAACTTTCCGGTTATCCCCTTAAAAAATAAAAATCTGAGTGTTGAAGTCTTTTCTTGCTGTAAACAAGGAGCTGAAATTTGGGTTCCAGACAGTATTTACTTTCGCAATTCAAATTCATAAGACACGAAAAATTTCATATATAGTGAAAATACGTTGCTATGCGACAGGAATTATTTGGATTTATTTTCGGGAGAATTCTAAACATGAAAGTCTTTGCAGAATTATATTTAATCCGTTACGAATGAATTTCTGGATTAATTAAAAGGATAGCAAAGGTTGCGTTACTATCATATATGAAATTACGTAACATATCTACATGTCTTGGTTAGAATCAGAATACTTTTATCAGGAGAGATTTTTTTTTTCAGACAGAGTCGTAGCAATTTAAACGCCCGTTATATTTCTGTTGAATAAATTAAACAGATAAATATATTGTTCTTTTTGATGTAGGTTGATGATCGAATTATCAAATATTTCGGGAAGATGGTGTCTGAGCGCATGCGCTAAGCGGCGTCTGATATGACGTAGACAGAAATACTTCAGTAGTAGCCAAAACGTTGCTTTGTGTGGATGTCATTCCACGAGCGGGAAATTTCCCCATTTACTTTGTTTAAAATCATTTGATTAATAAAAACGTTGTTAATTACTAACAACTGGTCCGTCGTCAATGTTTATGGTCTACTCACATCTAAATAGTCTATCTTAAAAGACAAGTGGTCCGTCGAGCCGGAGTAGACCAACGACCTATGGAGAAATTAAATAGATTAAAGGGTGCCTTGAAAGGCAATATTACGAAATTGGAACAGTTCTGCAAAACACAAACTGAGGAAGTTAATACTACTCCGAGCGAACTAAGTGTGAAAATGCGTAAAATAGAAAGTCTGCAATCAAGACTGGAAGATTTACAAGAACAATATTGTTCTCTGCTATTAGATGACGCTGATTGTGACATAAATGAAGCTGAAGAGGATTTAAGTGAATCAGAAGACCGCCTGGAGATATTGGAGGTGAGTTTCAAAACCCTCCTTGATTCAATTAAAAATGCTGTTAGTATTGTTGATAATGTAAACCGAAACAGCGAAACCCGAAGTAACGCACAGACAGCAAAAACGAAAGTTAAGCTACCAGAAATACCTCTCCCTATTTTTAATGGGAAAATAGAGGACTGGTCAACATTTAAAAGTCAATTTAATGATCTAATTACTAATAATGAAGTATTAAATGAAACACAAAAATTGTATTATCTACGCGCCTCACTAAAGGGCGATGCTAAACAAATAGAGTCATGTGATGATTCTTTCGATTCGTTGTTTAATGCTTTAACCGAAAGGTTTGAAAATTTACGTTTACTACTTGAAACACATGTTCTTGCGATTCTCAATTACGAGAAACTACAACATGAATCGACTAAAGAACTAAGAGCTTTAATTGATTGTATAAATAAAAACATCAGAGCATTGAGTGTTTTGAAATACGAGAAAAATGATTTATCGGAAATATTTTTAGTCAGTGTTATACTTCAAAAACTTGATCGGGAAACACGAAGATTATTTGAATCACATCTAAATTCCAAGGAAGTTCCCAAATTTGATACATTAATGTCTTTCTTGGAAAAAAGAAGCTTAGTACTAGAAGGTATAAATCGCACACCCCTTGCAAAGAATACAAACAAAGTTTCTTCCCCCTATAACAAAACAAAATCTTTAATGATTAACGCTAATGAAAAATATAAACCTAAAGAATGTGTTTTATGTAAACATCCACATTATTTGAACAAATGTAGTGTATTCCAGGGAATGGATACACATAGAAGATTTGAAACGGTAAAGAATAAAAAATTATGCATCAACTGTCTGAATAAAAACCACACTTCTAATTTCTGCAAGTCTAAATATTCTTGTGTAATCTGTGGTAGAAGACACCATACGATGTTACATCACGAACAAATCGCTGATTCTGAAAAAATAGCAAAAACAGCAGGTGCTATTTCCGGTGGTTTTAACTGTCCTGCGGAAACAAACACAGAACCAAAAGAGCAAAACTTAGCGTTTCAAACTCTGAGTATTTCGGAAAAAGAAAACAAATCGATTTTGTTAAGCACAGCGTATATTTATATTGAAGATTCTACCGGAAACAAGAAAAGAGTTAGGTGTATTTTAGATAATGGTTCGAATATAAATTGTTTAACGAATGAGTGTTCTGATATTTTGGGGATTAAAAAGAAATGTGTAAATGCGCCAGTGTCTGGTTTAAATGGATCTGTTCATACAATAAAGTCAAAAGTTGATACTACAATTTCGAATGCAGATGAGAGCTTCCAGGAAAGTGTTGAATTTTTTATTATTCCAAAAATAACTGATTTAACTCCTTCGCATTATTTGGATATTTCAGATGTAAAATTACCTGACTTTATAGAACTTGCAGACGCTACATATTTTAGACCAGGAAAAATACATGCTCTTATTGGAGCTGAACTGTTTTTCAAGATTATTAAAAATGATTCCTTTAAAGTTGCTGATAAGTTGTTTATGAAAGATTCAGTGTTTGGCTGGATAGCTACTGGGTCTCTGAAGGAAATCCAAACTCAAAATAAAATGCATTGTTATTTAATTCAAAACTGTGATACGATAGATAACACTCTAAAGTCATTTTGGGAATTGGAATCTATTGGTATAATACATGATGACCCAAAATTAACGGAACAAGATCAGGCCATTAAAATATTTAATGAAACTACTACGTTTCACAATGGTCGTTACGAAGTAGAACTGCCATGGAAAAAAGATTTTAACGAATTAGGGGATAACTTTAAAGTGTCAAAACAAAGATTACACTCGCTACAAAGAAAATTTTATCGCAACCCAGAGTTGCATGCACAGTACAAAGAAATTATTGATGACTATTTAAAGAATGAAATCATTGAAAGGGTGGAAGAAACTAAAAATCAGGACGTGGTGGAAAAACCACTTTATTACTTGCCATATCAGGCGGTTCAGAAACAAGACCGACTTACTACTAAAACTCGTGTAGTTTTTGATGCCAGCTCGCATGACATTGGTCACCTTTCCTTAAATGATTGCTTATGGACAGGGCCAAATTTGAATCCAAACCTCTTTGATATTCTAATAAACTTTAGACTAAACAAAATTGCCTTAACTTCTGACATTGAAAAGGCATTTCTACAGATTTCCCTTTCAGAAAAGGACAGAGATGCAGTACGTTTTTTGTGGTCTAATGGCATGAATGAAAACATCGAAGTGTACCGATTTAAACGAGTTCTTTTTGGGGTAAACGCCAGTCCGTTCCTGTTATCTGCAACCATAAGAAAACACATTGAAAAGTTCAGTGGTGAATTTCCTGTGACCACACAACTCCTTGATCGCTGCCTGTATGTTGATGATTTTATCACTAGCATCGACAACCTTGATCTTGCACTAGAAGTCTCCCACAAAGCCAAGGAAATCTTGCAGAAAGCCGGGATGTTTCTTAGAAAATGGTTTACAAACGACGAAAATCTCATGAAACAGTGGAAGGAAGATGGGTTTGATATCCAACATCAACACGAATCCATTAGCTTAGGTTCAAATTCAACAAAGGTTTTAGGAATGGCATGGAACACCCCTGATGATTGTTTCACCATAGACGTTAAAGGTTTAATTCAGTTCTTGTCCAACGATAAAAATACAAAACGTTTTCTTCTCCAAGCTGCTGGTAAAATCTTCGACCCTTTGGGACTATTGGCACCGTTCACCATACGTGTAAAATGTCTTTTTCAGCAGTTGTGGCTACAGAGAATTCCCTGGGATGGAGATCTACCTCCTGATGTTCAAAAGGAATGGTTACAGTGGTGTAGCGAACTTCCATGTCTAGCAGAATTAAAAATTCCTCGATTTGTGCTGAACTCGACTAGTGAGTTTGGTGATGTAGTTGAAATCCACAGTTTCTCTGATGCCAGCAAAGTGGCATACGGCGCCGCTGTTTATTTACGAGTTTTAACAAAGAATGGTATTGAGGTCAATCTTGTAACATCTAAAAGCAGGGTTGCCCCTCTAAAGAAGATTTCAATACCTAGATTAGAACTTCTAGGTGCCTTGTTAGCTGCACGATTAACCAAGATAGTCAAGGAAACTATCGACCAAAAAACTCAGTCAACAGTGTATTTTTGACTCGACAGTAGTGCTATATTGGATAAAAGGTCCCACCAAACGCTGGAAACAGTTCGTAGCAAATAGGGTTAATGAAATAAAAACCCTGACCGATACCAATGCCTTGCATCACTGTCCAGGTAGAGAAAACCCTGCGGATTTAGTGTCTCGAGGTACCAGCGCTCAGTCTCTTGTGGATAATTCAATGTGGTTAAAAGGCCCCCCATTTCTTACATCCAGTGAACTGCCCGTTACAAACGTTGTTCATGATGTTCCAGAAACAAACTATCTTTCTGAAATGAAAAGTGACACTAATTCTAAAAGCATTACTTTAATCAATTTATCTGATGAAAAAAGTGTTTTAAATAGTATACTTGATCTTAGTAATAACTATGTGAAAATAATTCGTATTCTAAGTCATGTTTACAGGTTCATTCATAATGTAAAAAATCCAGAGAAAAGGGAAACCGGTCGTCTGACTCATATGGAGCTGACTAAAGCTGAAAACATTATTATTAAGTATGTACAGGAAGGTGAGTATTCAGAAGAGATCAAAAGGTTGAAAAGTGGCAAGTCTGTTAAGGGTAATAGCAAATTGGCTTCATTAAATTGTTTTTTAGATGATGATAAAATATTAAGAGTAGGAGGTAGGTTGTCTAAATCTAAGCTAAGATTTAATGAAAAATTCCCTATTGTACTTCCTAGCAAGCATCGATTTACTCAAACTGTTGTAAAATATTTTCATTTAAAAAACTTGCACATAGGTCCACAGTCCCTATTGTATCATGTTCGCCAAAAATTCTGGATACCAAATGGTAGAGATGTTTGTCGTAAAACTGTACATAATTGCATCACTTGCTTTAAAAACAAACCTCGAGAAGCAAGTCAAATTATGGGTGATTTGCCAGAGGAACGTGTTGTACCCAACTTTCCTTTTAATGTGACAGGCATAGATTTTTGCGGCCCTTTTTTTGTAAAATTTAAGAATCAAAGGAAAGGTGTGCGCAACAAAATCTATGTTTCTATATTTGTTTGTATGTGCACCAGGGCAACACACTTAGACTTTGTTTCGGACTTGACTACTAAGGCTTTCATTGCCAGTTTGAAAAGATTTTTTAGTCGAAGAGGTAGAAGTTCTAAAATATTTAGTGATAACGCAAAAAACTTTGTTGGAGCCAACGCAGAGCTCAAAAAACTACAACAACTGGTAAATCACCCAGATGAAACATTGGCTAATTATCTCAGTAACGAAGGTATAGAATGGAACCATATCCCTCCAAAATCTCCGAATTTCGGTGGACTCTGGGAAGCGGGGGTCAAATCGCTCAAGTTCCACTTAAAACGTATAGTCGGTAATTCGAATCTTAATTTAGAAGAATTTTTAACTGTCATTTCAGAAATTGAAGGCGTGCTGAACTCACGACCCCTTACTCCCATGTCATCGGAATTCGATGATTTTGAAACATTGACCCCTGGTCACTTTTTGATAGGCAGACCCATCACCTCCATTGTTGAACCTCAATTGATAAATATTCCTGAAAATAGACTTATGAAATGGCAGCGGGTAACTAAACTAAGCCAACATATTTGGAAGTTGTGGAAACGAGATTATTTGAACAATCTACAACAGCGAAGCAAATGGAAGTTTAAAAAAAATAATGTAAAAATTGGTGCTCTCGCATTAATTAAGGATGACAACCTTCCGAGTACGAAATGGTTGACTGGTAGGATTACCGAACTTTTTCATGGTACAGATACAAAGGTCAGAGTTGTAAATTTACGATTGTCTAATGGAAAAATGTTAAAGAGAAGTGTAAGAAATATTTGTATCCTTCCCATTGATGAATAAGTTTGATATGAAATTTGATTTATTTTTAAGGAAAAAATTACCATTTTATGGTGTCATGTTTATAGTATAATTTCTCAAGATGTTACGCATAAGTGTTTTTTTATATTTGAAATTGTGTATTATTTGTATTTGAATTATTTCTTTATAATGTAATTGTTTCTTTTAACTTTATATTTCTTGAATGTTGTCACATTGCAAGGCCGGGCGGCATGTCTGAGCGCATGCGCTAAGCGGCGTCTGATATGACGTAGACAGAAATACTTCAGTAGTAGCCAAATCGTTGCTTTGTGTGGATGTCATTCCACGAGCGGGAAATTTCCCCATTTACTTTGTTTAAAATCATTTGATTAATAAAAACGTTGTTAATTACTAACAACTGGTCCGTCGTCAATGTTTATGGTCTACTCACATCTAAATAGTCTATCTTAAATGACAGATGGTACTTCGTATATTAAGTTTCAAAAGGACCAGATATAGCCTAGTTGTAGCGTGTTGGCTTTCGGTCATGAGGGCGCTCGAATAGAATGTGGACAAGGGCCGTTAAATATCTTCGTGTCTAGGCCGGATATGGGCACTTTAAACCAGTAGACCTGAAAGTCCTTCTTTCAGGTCAGTGGGAGGGGAAGTTACGATTCCCCCAGATGTCACCCACTGCGGTCGAAATTCAGGTGGCACCTGGCTAAGTCGGACTCCGACAGTTGTGGTGCCCTTATAAACAAGTACCGCTCCCCCCCCCCTCAGCCCGCAAGCCTATATGGACCTGGTCTGGAAATATATATATATATACATATACATACATGCGTACAAATACACTCATGGACAAAAAAATTAGCGCACCAAGAAATAATTGTGGGATTGTAACGAAACTTGCAATGAAGGTACATGTCGGGGAGATATGCAAATGATTAGAAATGCAGCGTGATTGCGCATTACGTATAGCCGGTAGAGGGCGTTGAACATCGTACTCTGTGGAGTATAAAAGAGGTGACCAAAGCTTGTTTGAGTGTGCTAAATCATTTACAAAGGAAGAGCTGAGATAGACATGCCATTACACCGTGTTCGAAGACAATATAAGCAGTTGTCGCAGTTTGAGAGGGGGAGAATCGTCGGGATGATGGAAGCTAGGTGGTCAGCTAGGCGAGTAGTTTGTCAATTAGGCCGCTCTGATTGTGTTGTGAGGAGGTGTTGGGACCAGTGGACCCGAGAGATGTCATGTACACGAAGACCAGACTCAGGACGCCCTAGACAGACCAGTCGTCGTGAAGACCGCCACATCGTAAGAAATGCACGCGTACAGCCAACTGCTTCATCGGCCGCCATCCAGGCACAGGTAGCACCTTCACTAGGGGCCTCTGTGTCTTCTCGGACCATACGAAGGCGCCTGGCTGAAGGACAGTTGGTATCGCGGCGCCCATTACGTGTGCTGCCCTTGACGCCCACCCATCGACGCCTCCGTTTGGAGTTTTGCCGCGCACGAGGAAACTGGACTGCAGCGGAATGGAACCAGGTCGTCTTTAGCGACGAATCCAGATTCAATCTCGGCAGTGATGACAATCGTGTTCGTGTGTGGAGAGTCCGTGGTGAACGCTTCAATCCTGCCTTTGCTGTACAGCGACACATCGCTCCCACAGCTGGTGTGATGGTATGGGGTGCCATTGCCTACAATACACGGTCACCCCTAGTATTGTTCCGTGGCACCATGACAGCCCAGCGGTATGTTCATGAAATCCTGCAACCACATGTGTTGCCACTCATGCAACGGCTCCCAGGAGCTATTTTTCAACAAGACAATGCTCGGCCTCATACGGCAAGGGTGTCACAAGACTGTCTCCGCACTGTTACTACCCTTCCTTGGCCTGCCCGATCCCCAGATTTGTCTCCAATCGAGCATATCTGGGATCATTTGGGACGATGAGTTGGGCATCCCACGAGTTTGAACGAACTAGAGGCAAGGTTACAGCAAATATGGAACGAAATGTCTCAAGACATCATTCAGAACTTGTATGACTCAATGCCCGATCGTATCGCATCGTGCATTCGCGTTAGAGGGGGTCCAACGGAGTATTAACTCCTCCGTTCTTTTGCCTTTTTCTCTGAAATAAATTATCCTTTTTCTTTGATTTTCTTATCATTTACTTATATCAAAGTAGTCATTACGTATGTAAAATTTCGTTTCATTTTGACGACTCCTTCTTGGTGCGCTAATTTTTTTGTCCATGAGTGTATATATATATATATATATATATATATATATATATATATATAGGGAGAGAGAGAGAGAGAGAGACAGAGAGAGAGAGAGAGAGAGAGAGAGAGAGAGAAAGAGAGAGAGAGGAGAAGGTGGGATTATGAACCCATCTTTTGTTTTTGGGTCACTGTGGTCATATCAAAGAATGATTTTCATATTTTGGGGTTCTAACCTCTTCCATAACTCATTATTGAAACATCCTTAAGTGGATTTGCCGTTAAATCAAATTTTAAGATGTATACAATCACATAAGCGAAAAAAGTCAAAACTTGCAAGTGACCCAAAGTGGAGGGTAATATGGACCCCCACCTTTTTTACCAAAAAAATCATTTATCTATTTATTAAACAGCTGGAAACAAAAAAGAGAAAAGTTTCCCAGTGAAAAAGTGAAAGAAAGATTATATATTATTAAACAGCTGGATCATTAAATATTATCTATATAAAAAACTTTAATTTTGGCGACAAAAGTCGAAAATATAAAACTCAGCTTCGGCTCCGGTGCACACAGAATGAGTCCAGTGTAGGCTCATCACACAACAAATCCAAAGTTCTCCTTGTGTGTCATCTTTGAATGCACCTTCACAGAAGATGCACGATGATTCTTGCTGGTCTGGGCCATCTCTGTAAACATATGGGCTTGTATCCACCCAGAGGGATGAGCTCTTCCTATTGCTCCGGATGGGGCTCCATTCATAAGCTGATGAGCTAAGATTTTACTAGGAAATATCATCATTGGTGGAAAATATGTTCCCCCAGTAGTCATGCAGCAAACCACAGTTACCATAGAACCAAGTTCATCTGTTGTCAGAGTTTCCACCTGACGTTTTCTCTTCAACCTGATGACTTGGGAAACTTTTGACTGAACCACACTTAAACCTGTCTCATCTACATTGAAGATTCTGGAAATGATTCCCAGAACACAAGCCTTCCAGCAAATAAAAATAACCCAGCCACCTGCTCACGTGTGAATCCTTCTGCACGTGCATATGACGTCTAGTTGTCATCATCGGTGGTTGTAATCTGTGGTTTGTTCAGTGGTAAACTTCTGTGGTATCGCAACATCGACGACAATCAAATAAACATAACATGTAATATTCACATCACTAGTACATAGTACGTGTTTCTCGTTCGATATCCAGAAGGTCTCTGGTCACAAATCATTCAAATCTGCGCTAGCAGCGCCATCTATATGAGTGGGTTTAACCAACGTCCCTGTAGGTTTTCTGATCGAAATTTGTCTGACGAGTGAGGAATCGGTTTAGCCAGTCTCTCCCTGCTACTTCATTTATGAAAGTGTGGGAGATATTTATTGCATTCAGCCAATTGGAACACCAATTTCCTCACATCTTGCCGAGTGATACCATGAAATACTGACTCAATCTCTAGCAAATAGGCCACTAACTCTTTTTCAGTGTAATCTGGTAAAACAGGCTTCCTCCCTAGTTTCTGTGCCAGGTGATGGCCGAGTGGCATACGCACTGTCATTTGGTTCAGATCCTGTGAGTTCTAGTCCCCCTGAATGCATGGATGTTTGTAGCCGTTCGGAATCGGCTTTAAACTGTAGGTCCCGGTCTAATTAGCCCTTGTTAACAAAAGTTGACAGTAGCGCTCCAAACCCAAACCAAACCCTATTTTTTGTATAAACAAATCTGCTGCTGGTTTGACCACTTATAATGCCAATTAATCTCAAAGTTATTCTTGATACACCAAACACTCTGACAGCGTCCTTTAGTCCCATTTCTCCGCATCTTAGCTTCTGGATAGACTCAACCATCTTCAATTTATCCCAACTTCTTCTGCGCACTACAGCGTCCTTGCTAGAGGGAGATTTCTTCTAAACTTGAATTCTTAGCTTCCAGAATAACCGAAAACGATTACAAAACATGAATATAAAATGTATCAGAATGAAATCATCCGTGGAATCGCATTTTCTCACGGAAACATTATTATTATATAATCGAAACGGTTGTTGGTAATATGGACCCGGGTCCATAATACTAGCACCCATGGGGTCCACTTTTCAAACGACGCCATCTTGGAAACAAACCCGTTTTTCACATTATGAGTTACATCGAATTTAATTTCGAACTAGCTCAAAAGGAACTTCATGTCGTCTAGAATAAGGCACATGAATCAGTTTTTACAAAACATAGTAGTAGATATGTAAAATATTCACTTTTACTTTCACCAGAAAATGTTTGAAAACTCGAAAACAAACAATTGGCCACGGAACGTCATTCGCGAGTGAACTGGGGTCAATGACCTTGACTATCCATTGCAGCCCCCTAGGGGCTCTAGATCACAGTTATAATTAGCAACTGCACCTACGCATAGGACAGATATTAAGGGGACCGATAATAAATGCAGGGTCCATAATCCCACCTTCTCCTCTCTCTATATATAATATATATTTCCGACCAGGGGGCATAAGCAGCAACAACAACAACAACAACAAGTTTTAAAAAGGATAAAGCAGAAAATGTGTACTTTATCTTGTGTTTCAATAAATGCATGTGCATGTGCTTATTGAAACACATACAAAAACTAAAAGATACATCAAAATTAACTTGGTAAATATAATATAATATGTCCAAATATTTTTTGACGTAGGATTACGTTCCTCCATGACGGTCGTGCGGAAAAGAAAATTTCAGTCGCTAAAATCGTCCGTCCATCCAGCCTCGCGAGTTATAATTTTGGCGGCGCGCCAAACCCAGTCTATTGCTTGGACAAGTTAGGCCTCTTTCAGACGAGACGGTTAGTTGATTCAACTAGTTGAACGGGCGGCTGTCAAGGTCACGTTAGTTAAACTTGTGCATGCTGGCAAACCGCCTGAGTGGACGGGTTGACTGGGTGTAAAAGGGTTCGGGCGATTCCCCACCATTTGTTATGTGGATACACTCCTTAACAGCCGCCGGTTCAACTTGTTGAATCAACTAACCGCCTCGTCTGAAAGAGGCCTTAAACAGAAAAGTACCAAGATGTGTCAAAATTTTGACATACATATATGTATATATATATACATACGTAAGTATATATAGATACATATATACGTACAAAAGTACGTTAATAATCCGCGGTAGTTTCGTTAGAAGAGACTACCTGAAATTTTTTCCTCTTTAATTTACGCCTGTCATTGTTCTCTCAAACATATGACGTCTAGCAGTCCAATATAAAACAGAAGTAGTCCCAGTGGAAGAGAGTGTCCTAAAACTTTCCATAGAACGGATGTCTTGGAAAATAGGGCAGACAAATAGATGCTCCCTAGTCATATGAACTGAGGAGCAAAGTACACATACAGATGATCGAGGAAGTCCAATGCGAAAGAGATGGGCCTGTAAGTTATCATGGCCAGTAAGGACACGGAAATGGCAACGGTACTCTGGGAAGAGAGGGCTGGATGTAATTCTTTTTGTCGGTCAGGAAATATGGCTAAATATATTTCTGATAATGAAGAAGACATATTGATAAACTAATTAGAAATAAAAGAATATCATGATGAGAGACGAAAGTTATTTACCAGTAATGAAATCATATTTTCAAAATCTTAGCGTTAATCAAAAGTTAAAATCGCTGAAACCAAATACTTAGCTCATCCAGAAAGTAAGTACTATTTGGGTATTAAAAAGATTAGCAATTTGTTTTCATTTGTATTTTATTACAGAAAAATCTACACACGTTAAACTACGACATATTCACCATGCGAATTAAGGCATGTGTCATATCTTGGCACTAATTGAAACATACCCGCTTCTTAGAATTCGGCCACCTGCGACCAGAACCAGTTCTGGACGTTTACGTTGATCTCATTATCACTTGAAAAGTGCTGGCCAGCAAGAAATTTCTTGAGATGGGAAAACAAATGGAAGTCGGATGGAGCTAGGTCCGGACTATAAGAGGGTTGACAGAATTGTTCACAGCGAAATGAATCAACCAGCGTCGTCGTTACGCGTGCGGTATGCTGTCGCGCGTTATCAAGCACGAACACAATACCAGAAGTCAGTAGTCAACGTGACGTAACTTCTTCAATGTTTTACAGTAAGCTGTAGAGATGATTGTTGTGCCTCGTTACATCCAGTCCATTAACAAAATTTCTTGCAAGTCTCGAAAGACGGTGCACATGATTTTTCTTGAAGAAAGAGGTGGCTTTGCTTTCTTGGGTTTCGGGGAACCAGTATGCCGCCATTCCAGTGTGGCGCTCTTCTATAATTTTAAGAACGCATAAAATAAAGTTTGACGGACCACAGCTGTCTTTTCTGCTTTTTATTTAAAAGGACGTCACACATACTATGTACATCTTACAAGACAGCTGAATATTATTGAGTTGAAGCAATTGGGGGTGTCGAGATAAACATTAATTACCCACTTCTGGTTTTTGCTGTTAACCTTACAGCGTCTCGAAGTCAACTGATTTTCGGCTCAGTCGGCTCGAGAATTGCGCATGCGTGAATATTTTCGCTTCTCTTCAGTGACGCACATGCGGCAACATCCCGCCCGGCCTTGCCATGTTCTCATGCAAGAACTTAACAATTCTATTTTTTTTCATATATATGAATAAGTGAAAACATAAGTGAATGCTTAATTTTCAGTTACAATCAAATAGATACTAATAAGTAATAACTAATTATTAAAAATACAAAATCACAATAAAAGGATAAACAGTATACTTAAACACTAGAAAACTTTACACATAAAGAACAATATCAATTATTATCTGAAAAAAATACATTTATTTTTCAATAGGCAGTACACTCAATCTGGAAATGGACCTTTTATAAACTCCCTTATTGGTCTTAACATCAACAACTCGTACTTTTTTATCCTGTCCCGGATATATGGCTATTATTCGCCCCAAAAACCATTTACATGGTGGGAGATTTTCTTCCCTTATCAAAACCATATCTCCTATTTTTAAATTTTCTTTATTAACTACCCATTTCTTTCTTTCTTGTAGACTATTTAAATATGAAAGGCTCCATCTTTTCCAGATTGTTTGTACTGACTTTGTAATTCTCTGCCAAGCATTAAGGCCATTTGTCTCAATATTAGAGACGGTTCGACTATGGCCGTTATCGGCATTCCTATCAGGAAATGTGCCGGCGTCAGCACCTCCAAGTCATCAACATCGGCCGAGAGAGGGGTAAGCGGGCGAGAATTCAAAACATCTTCTATCTGGATCACGAGAGTTAGCAGTTCTTCATAACTAAATTTTGAATTCCCAGCAACACGTTTGAAGTGATATTTAAATGCCTTTATATTTGCCTCCCAGAGGCCTCCCCAATTTGGACTTCTAGGGGGAATAAAAGACCACTCTATGTTTTCTTCCGCGAACAAAACAAATAAAGATTCCTCTTTTTCTTCAACAAATTTAACTAAAGCTCTAAGTTCTCTATTATCCCCTACCATGTTTGTCCCATTATCAGAGAATATTTTATGGCATTTTCCCCTTCTCGAAACAAATCTTTTTAGTGTGTTTATTAGAGCTTGTGAAGTTAAATCACTGATTATTTCGAGGTGAATGGCTTTTGTTACTAGACATATGAATATGCAAACATAAACTTTAATTTCGGGATCTTTCCTCTGATATCTATTTTTGATCAAGAATGGCCCGCATAAATCAATTCCAGTTGAATTAAAAACTTTATCGGGTGTTATTCTTTGCGTTGGCAAATTGCCCATTTGTTGCGAGCACTCCTTGGGATTCGCTTTAAAGCAAATCACACAATTGTGCACGATTTTTTTTGCACAAATTTCTTCCATTAATGGGCCAATATTTTTGCCTAACCTGAAAGAGTAAATGTTGAGGTCCAAGATGAAAATACTTCTCATGATAATATCTTACGATAATTTCAGTTAACTTACCTTTTGCGGGGAGTAATATAGGGTGTTTACTTGAATATGACAGCTGGGAATTTTCAAGTCTGCCCCTACCCTTAAGATACCTTTACTGTCTAAAATTGTTGACAAATTTAAAATCTTACTTTTATTAGGAATACTACCACTGGATTTGAGGGCTGAGATTTCTGCAGAGAATTCCTCAACTTGAAGTTGTTTGACTATAAACCCCTCAGCTTCTGAGATCTCATCCGATCCCAGGGGACCTTGCCTTTTTTTCTTAGGGTTCCTACAATTATTCACAAATCTAAAAAGATAATTCAGAATTCGAACTATAGTTAAAAATTTGCTATTACGGTTAACTAGATGATCAAAAATTGTGTTTTCAGAATTTAAAGTCAATAAAGTGTTTTCATTAGAGTCTTTAGATTTTAGTTCTGGTAAATACTCTTCTTCATTCGGTACTGGACATTCATCAGCAATTTCTACGAGTTCACCAGACTGTAAGAAATAAGGTGAATTCCACCATTTTTCATTATATAAGAGCGATTCAGTTTTAAGACCCCTGGACAAGAGGTATGAAGGATTGTCCTTTCCAGCACAGTGATACCACGTATCCGGATCTGTTAACCTTGTGATTTCCTCAACCCGATTCGCCACGAATTGCTTCAACCTTTTTGAAGACCCTTTGATCCAAAATAAAACTATTTTAGAGTCCGTCCAATGAAACACAATACATTTCCTTTTCTGACTGATGATTTTTTGAACCTTTGAACGCAAGCGAGCTGCTACCAAAGCACCCAGAAGCTCGAGCCGAGGTAACGTAACTCCCTTTAATGGTGCTACTCTGACTTTAGAGGTTACGAGGTTTACAAGTACCTTACTTTGTTTTTTAACTTTCACATAAACTGAAGCTCCATATGCAAGTTTGGAAGCGCCACAAAAGGTATGAATTTCTATGATGTCATTTTCTTCTCTGGTAGAATCGAGTACCAATCTCGGGACTCTGAGCTCATTTAAGAGAGGCAGCTCCTTGCACCAATACGTCCACTCTTCTTTAATCTCTGGAGGTAAATTTTCATCCCATGTGATTTTCTCCGACCAGAGTTTCTGAATGAGGCATTTCATTCTTATTGTAAAGGGGGTAAGCAAACCCAACGGGTCATAGATTTTCCCAATGGTTTGCAAAAGAAATCTTTTAGTGTTTTCATTGCCCGAAATGAATTCTAGTAGACCTTTTGTGTCCACGGTCAGACAATCTTCTTGAGTTTGCCAAGCCATACCAAGTACTTTCGTCTTGCTGGTTCCCAAGCTGACAGAATTTTCAACTGGATATGTCTCGAAACCTTCTGAAGCACACTGACTCATCAACGTAGCGTCATTGGAGATCCATTTTCGCATTACCATCCCTGCTTCTTTCATAATATTTTTGGCACAGCTGGAAATAAGAAGTGCCTCTTCACGGGTGTCTTGCCCTGTGATACAGTCATCAACGTACATGAAAGAATCTAGATGTTGTACAGCTGTGCAAAACTCATCTTTATATTTAGCGATGTGATGTTTAACAGTAGCCGCTACCAGGAACGGGCTAGCGTTGACCCCAAAGGGTACCCTGTTGAATCGATATATTTGCAGGTTTGGCCTTTTGTCAATACGAGGGTTACTGTCAGTCCACAAAAAACGCACAGCATCTTTATGGTTTTCTTCCAGGCAAATTTGAAGGAAGGCTTGACGTATATCAGATGATATTGCAATTCGATTAAGTCTAAAGTTGATAAGCACATCTAGTAGGTTTCGATATAAGTTGGGACCCTGCCACAAGCAGTCGTTTAAGGAAAATTCATTAGTCTGGTGCGATGCTGCGTCAAATACTATACGTGTTGTAGTTGAAACCCGACCTTCCTTTTTTATGGCTTGGTGGGGCAAATAATATGTTGGTTTGTCTTTGTTTATTTCAGAATTTTCGACTTTCTCAACTATTCCTTGGTTTAAATAATCTTGAATAATGTCCGAGTACTGTGAATAAAGTTCCGAATTTTTTTGAAACCTTCTCCACAAACTATGGAATCGCTGTTTTGCTACCGGAAAATTATCTGAAAGCTGTTTCCAATCTTTATGAAATGGCAATTCCACTGTATATCGCCCATTTTTGTATTTGACTGTTTCTTCAAAGATTGCCATTGCCTGATCATCTTCACGAAAGCAAGGATCATCTTTTATGCCAAGAGATTCGAGTTCAAAAAATTGTTTCAAAGTGTCCTCCATAGAACTATCGTCTTTAATAAGAAAGCACGATGCTACATCATTAGTTTTGATTTCGTCGAGTCTTCCACCCGCGACCCAACCAAATTCAGTTTCCTTAAACAGTAATTCCTCATTCACTTTATAAAGATTATCTTTCATTATTCGACAAAAATATCAGCATTTAATAACGCATGAATCTCTTTCGCTTCGAAAAAACTAGGATCAGCTAATTTCAAGAATCCAGGAATTTTTAATTTTGAAATATCTAAATTTACACTAGGCGTTAACCCCGTAATCTTGTCAGTAACTAAGAACTCAATAGGTTCCACAAAACTTCCGTTTTCATTCGAGATGAAAGTCGTCAATTTCCCTTTCACATTTTGTTTTGTTGAATTTAATCCAGAAACCGAAGTTTGTACGTTTTCTAATCCAATACCAAGGAAATCACTCGTTTTTCTGGACAATATATTAACATTTGACGCGCTATCAAAAATACATCTACATATTATTAATGATCCATCTTTATTTTGCAACCAAATTATACCCGTAGATAATAAAACACTATTTTTATTTTGATTAGAAATGCTTGTTAAAACAGAGTTTTGAGAAGTGGAAGAATTTATTGCGGCAGGCGAGATTTCTTTTTGATTTTTTATTTCTGAATCCGCTGCTGGCATGTTTTTACATTCGACCATCGCCAATTTCACACTAGCGTCAGCATGTCTACAAATTGCTTTAGAATGCTTTCCACCGCAGTTACATAAATAATTCGAACGACACTCATTTTTTTGTGATTTTTTCGTAAGCACAGTTCACTAAGCTTATGAAGCCTAACAAGTTCGTATCTTTTACCAAGGGAATATTGTAGAAATTTTGCACATCTGTAAATAGGATGAGGATTCTTTTCAGAACAAATTATACAGATTTTATTATCATTATTTTGGTTTGTCAATAAAGTTTTGGATTTAGAAACAGAATTAAAGGATTTTCTAATCATTGTTTTTCCATCGGGAATAAAATTCCTCTCTACAGCTAACAATACTGCTTCCCGTTGTTCTAAAAAGGCCATGAATTGATCAAAAGTAGGAACCTCTTTAGTTTTTTGTGTCAATTCAAAGTTTTTTCTAGATTCTTTATCCAATTTTTTTAGCATAATATTTAGCAAAAAAATGTTAAATAAATTATTTTGTTCATATTTTAACATATTCAATGCCCGTAAATTCTTTTAATGCAATCAATCATCGCACTGATTTCTTCTGCATTCTCACGTTCTATTTTCTTAAAGTTCAAAATACATTGTATATGAATATCAACAACCAAACGATGATGTTTATATCGCGATTCCAGGGCTTCGTATAAGGAAGAAAATGAATCGAAAGTAGATGCAAATTCCTTTACTTCCTCTACAAGACAAGAATTTAAATAATTTCTGTGAGTGACTAAGTTGATCGGTCGACGTTATGAAATCATCAAATTTATTTTTCAATGCACTAAAATGATCATATTTTCCCGTAAATGTGGAAAACACGACTGGTGGAATTTTAGTTTTAACTACCAAAGTTTCAGTTTGTTTTTTGTCAACTTCAGTCGCAGACACACATTTCTTATTAGAATTAATCAAAAGCTTAATCCTTACCTCTAAATTCTCGAGGCGTACTTCACACTGTTCTATATCATCCTGAAATTCGATTAATTCAGCTGCCGGGATTTTTTCTATGCAGAAGCAGTATTCTTTCAGTTCATCAACTTTTTGTTGCAGCCGGTCTATTTTTTTCAGTTTCACATCAAGTTTCGTTTTATTTGTGTCTGTTGACACTTTATCCACAAAGTTTTCGATTCTAGTAATACTTCTTTTTAAGGAAGTTTTCGCTTTTAAAAGTTTTTCTACGGTATCCATTTTGCTGATTTCAGGCTCCGGCTCTGACGGGATCAAATGGCGCTCTTCTATAATTTTAAGAACGCATAAAATGAAGTTTGATGGACCACAGCTGTCTTTTCTGCTTTTTATTTAAAAGGACGTCACACATACAATGTACATCATACAAGACAGCTGAATATTATTGAGTTGAAGCAATTGTGGGTGTCGAGATAAACATTAATCACCCACTTCTGGTATTTGCTGTTCTGTTAACCTTACAGCGTCTCGAAGTCAACTGATGTTCGGCTCATTCGGCTCGGGAATTGCGCATGCGTGAATATTTTCGCTTCTCTTCAGTGACGCACATGCGGCAACCCAGTGACTGTCGTTTCGTTTAAGGCAGGGTTTCTTAACCTGTGGTTCATGGACCCCTTGGGGGTCCATGGGTCATATTTTGGGGGTCCGCCGACTGCTCCTAATTTTTAAAATGTTTGCATCAATATTTAAAAAAAAAACTTTTTTGTCACGGGCAACCTCTGTAAGCCGTCTGTCTGCCATTTCCCAATAGAGACCTCCACAATACGAGGAAAAGAACATTCGCAAACCATATAAAATTAGAAATTTTTAGAAACACAAAGTAGCCTTTGAATTTTACTTCACTTGGAAATAAAGTGACGTTAAAATCAGTTCCGCAAAGTTCTTGCAAATTTTTAAAACAAAATATTTGTTTTACTTTTTCATAAGTTGTAATTAAAGTTTTTTTTTTCAAGTGTTTTTTGTGTCACAGTTTTTTCGAGTGAATTCTTAACGTTTCATTTGATTATTTGATATTTTTTGTAGCCCAAAATGTCCAAAAAATGGAAGTATGATGAAAATTATGTAAAATATGGATTCTGCTGCATGAAGGAATCGGACGGTGTTGAAAAGTCACAATGCTTTCTGTGTGGAAAAGTTTTGGCAAACGCTAGTATGAAACCGGCAAAATTGATAGAGCATCTAAAATCTCTTCATCCTGAAAATGCATCTAAAGATCTAGAATTTTTTACAAAGAAGAAAGCCCAGTTTTCGAAATCTGAAACATTAACCAAACTTGGATTTGGTATTCCACAAAAACCTTTGGTTGAGGCATCTTTCAGAGTTGCATATCGTATTGCCAAAAGTAAGAAACCGCATACTATTGGATAGACATTAATTAAGCCATGTGCGCTGGAAATGGTTGAATTAGTTTGTGGACTGGAACAGAGAAAAAAACTTGAGGCTATTCCATTGTCCAAAGATGTGATACATTCAAGAATAGTTGAAATTTCTTGCAATATTTTGAAACAGATCATCGATGAATTGAAAGCATCGCCATTTCCCTTTAGTATGCAACTGGATGAAACTACAGACATCTCAAATTGTAGTCAACTTCTTGTTTTTGTTCGTTACGTGTCTGCTAATACTATCAAAGAAGAATTCTTATTTTGTGAGCCTCTTTTGCAAACTACAAAGGCAGTTGATGTTTTAGCGATTTTAAATGTTTTCTTTTCCAAACACGACTTCGACTGGAAACAAAAACTTCATTCACTTTGTACGGATCGAGCACCTGCGATGCTTGGCAATAAATCTGGTTTTGCCCATTTGGTAAAAAAGGAGGCTCCTAATGTTATTGTTACACATTGTTTTTTACATAGACATGCACTGGCTACAAAAACTCTTCCAACCAGCTTACAAGAAGTATTGTCAATAGTTATTAAAACTGTGAATTTTATTAGAAGTAGAGCTCTTAATCATCGTCTTTTTAAAACACTGTGTCAAGAAATGAACGCAGAACATGAGGTACTTCTGTACCACACGGAAGTGCGCTGGCTGTCACGAGGGCAGGTTTTGAAACGAATTTTCATGTTGAAGACAGAAGTATCACTTTTTTTAGAAGAAAAAGATAACTCACTCTTCGAATATTTCAAGAAAAAAGATTTTATATGTAAATTGGCTTACCTGGCAGACATTTTTAACCACATGAACGATATAAGTCTTTCAATTCAAGGGTCTGATACAACAATTATGGATGCCACTGAGAAACTACAGGCATTTTTATTGAAAATCTCACTTTGGAAAATTAGAATTCAAAATGGGATATATGCAAACTTTCAAATGTTGGACGAAGTACTTTTTGAAAATGGATCTCGGCAAGATAGTTTGTTATTGAATAACTTGAAAAATGAAATCTGTGAACATCTGGAAGTACTTCAAGTTTCATTTGAAAAATATTTCAATTCGGATGGAATAAATATAAAAGATGAGTTGTGGATTCGTAATCCTTTTCTTTGTGATATTGACTGAATCGATGACATGAACCTTGCCAAAGATGAGCTAATTGATTTGAAAACAAATTCCTTGTTAAAAATGGATTTCGATTCAAAAACTCTCGGAGAGTTTTGGTCTTCTTTAAGAGAAGCCTACCCATTGCTTGTAAAACGAGCTATGGCAGCCATTATTCCGTTTGCTACAGTATATCTTTGCGAAGTGGGATTTTCCACACTTGTCACAATAAAAACAAAACATCGAAATCGACTGAATATCGAACATGATATGCGCGTTGCTTTGTCGAAAACCATCCCTCAATTCAATCTGTTAATCAAGGAAAAGCAGCAACAGCCTTCACATTAAAAATTTTAATTTCTTCAAATTTTTATACTATTGAAATAAAAATATTAAAATAATTAAATAATAAAACAGAATACATTTTGTAATAAATGATGTTTAAGCAATTTTTTTTTCACAGAGGGGTCCGTGACATATTTAAAATTTTTAAAGTGGTCCATTGTGCCAAAACGGTTAAGAAACACTGGTTTAAGGTGTCTCGTAACAAATCCATGTTTCATCGCCTGTGACAATCCTTTTCGAAAATTCATTTCCTTCTGTCGTATAACGATGCAAAAACTCCAAGGCTGCTCCCATGCGTTTCCGTTTTTGAACGTCCGTTATTGTTTTCGATACCCATCGCGCACACATTTTTTTGTAGTGCAAATGTTCAGTCACAATTTAGTGTAATAAAGATCGTAAAATGTTTTGAAAATGCATTAGCAAATCAGAAATCGTGAAACGCCTATTAGAATGAACATTTTCGTCAGTGCAGCGCACCAATTCTTCGGTGATCAACGACGGGCGTCTACTGCGCTCCTCGTCGTAGACATTTCCCCTTCCTTCGTTAAAACATCCTAAGCCACTTTCGCACCATACCTTCACTCATCGCGATCTCTCCGTAAGTTTCACTTATCTGGTGATGAAATTCACAAGGTCGAACATTTTTCGCATTCAAAAACTTGATAACGGCTCTTATTTCATAGCTGGCGGGCCGATCGATTGTTTTAAACATAATTACCAGCAAACAATGACTTGAAACGTTAACGTAATCAAACAAAATGGCTAGGCTAATTCGTTCTCCAGTTGAAGGATGTAACTACACATGCGCGTTCTTCTTGCTGTCAGATGCGCGGGAGATATGTGCAAACGGTACTTACTTTCTGGATGAGCTAAGTATATCCTTGTATGAAGAAAAACCTAAGCAACATAAGTTTCGGATAAAACAGAAAACTAAAAGGATATATATATTATACTTGTTTCAACTTACTTTACATATGAGAAGACAGTAAGTTTTTTAACGACTGTTACAGATTAGGTGCAGTAAAAAAGAAATATATTTAACGCATGTGTGAAAAATTATTACGTAATAAAATAATATGCCCTCTTTCTATTTATAAAGAGATTAACAATCTGTTGAAAAACGAGTATTTAGCGAATATTTCGTGAAAGGTTCGGAATAGAAATAACGAGATATTGATAAGATATTTTGATAAAACTAGATTATTTCAGAAGACTTATTTAAAAACTTACATGGATATTGTTGTTTCTAATCACCCCTGCCCGAAATAGTATTCCAGACTAGGTCCATATACGCTTGCTGGCTGAGAGGTACGGTTCCGGTGTATAAGGGCACCACAAAGGTCGGAGTCCGATTTTGCCAGGTGCCACCTCAGTTTCGACCACGCACCCCCTAGGGGTTACAACTGAGGTATCGTACTCTCTCCCACCCTCTCTGACCTCAGAGGAAGACTCTCGGCCTACGGATTTTACTTGCCCATATTCGTCCTAGACACGAGGGTATTTATTGGCAGTTGTCAGGATTCGATCCGAGCAGTCTCAGCACCGAAATCCGATGTGCTATCTCTAGGCTATCTCGGGCCAATGAAGTGTAATTAACTAAACTAGCCGCTGCGCGACCACTATGGTCACTTTTAGTTTTTGGCAGAGACACTTTACCATCATGACAGCATATCGAAAGTTTTTTCTGCTATTTTCTTCGCCTTTCCAATAAAGAGCTTGACAAAATTTGCAGCGTTCCGTTAGGCTTAGACAGTAGTGCTCGGCAACCATTACTGTCTGCTGGTAGCTATGCCGGCGACGGTTAAGCCTAACCTCGCGATCATTTAGGCTCTTTCTTTCACGCCTCTCTCTTAATGAATTATTTCATCTTCATTTTCTTTCTTGAGACTGTTCCCAATTTTCATTTGATCGTGCATCTTGCTTTCGAGCATTCCTGATTTCAGTGCGTAAATCCATGTTGCAAATCAGCGGTTGTAACACATCCAAATGTCGCCTAGTCGGTATTGTTTTGCTTGGCTTGATGAGAGATGACAGAATTGCATAATACAAATGAACAGACTTTATTTCAACTTACATATACTTAGGCAAACCAATGGAACGCATGAATAAATTAAAATTATCTCATGAAAAAATTAAAATTATTCACGAGTAAAACACAGCAATTAAATTGTACCAAATTACATACTATCTTCGAGCCACTAAACACACGCGGTTGCAAATTGCGGATAGCCGCTAATGTTTACATCTGGTAGCTGCAACCGTTGCCATTCAGAGAGCAGAAATATCGTCGATTTTGGTGCCGCAATATATATATACAGACGAGCTAAATTATTATTCTGGGAATTTTTAAGTTGTTACTATTTCTGCATTTAAACAATTCTTACTTTATGTTAAAGCTCTATTGTTAAAGTTGTCTTTTAAAATTGACATGAACCAAAGTCTCCTATATAAACTCGCTATTAAAATGGTATTCACGATTTAAATAAAAATACTTTAAACGTTCGGGATATGTCTGAAGTAAAAATGCCTATCAAAATGTATTTAAAATCAATAGAGCGTTATTCCTTTCCACTTACCTACACTTCAAGTCATTTGATAAGAACTCCACTGACCTGTCAGCACAAAGTATTTCAAAATCTGACACTTTAAACGAATGTCTTTGGCAAATAAAATTTTCAGTTTAAACAAAGTTGAATTTTCGTAGATTTTAGAGATAGATATGTTATTTTCTATTTAATTTTCTTCGTGTAGAAATTCCGTTATGAGTCCCCCCAAAATGCTTTAAAACTTAAATCAGATGGCATGTAATCAGAACTCT
>OU015490.1:222822053-223052053 GCA_907164885.2 Dolomedes plantarius | reverse complement strand
CACCTTAGTTACAATCATTTTTATTTGAGAATTAGCTGAATACCCTGTACTTCACTACGGAGTAAATTTGAGGATAATTACAATGGAAAAATAATGAAATTGCTGTTTCCTTATAAAAATTTTTTTTGTTTCTTCATTGGGCGGAACTAATATTACCAGGCTCGTCCGTGAACTTACGCGTCAGCAAGCTACGTAAAATTGATTGTGGTTGAAACAATTTACCCTTAAATCTACGCCAATGCATTTTAAAGTTTGGCCTTGAGACTTATTTATCGTTATAGTGAAACATACTTTGAGGGGAAATTACAATTTTAAATAGGTTTAATTTAATGTCCATAAAACATAGTAAGTTGAATTAAATTCTTAAAAAACTTCCATATCAGTTGGACTTGTGGTTAAATTTTATCTATTACTGTATTTTAATACTTTTTGTCAATTTATTTCGTTGCTATGCTCATGACGCTAAGTTAATTTAAAGTATCAAAGAATAAAAGAGAAAAGAAATGTGATCAGCACTTAATGAATTAAATTCTAAACATTAATCTTTAAAAATTCACGAAAAATCAGAAAAAGGAGGTAAAAATTCGCAAATGATTTCATTTTGAAGGAATTTTTATGATCTTTCTCATGATATAAATTTTATAATCCTCAAATTATTATTTTAAATGCAAAATTTAAAAAAGTTACAAAACCAGATTAAAAATTTAATTTAAAAAAATCTAAAAAGAATTTTTCAAAAATCTTTCTTTGTGCCCCACTACACCTTAAGAAGAATCGCCATGCAAAATTTCAGTCCTTTAGGTCCAGCGGATTGGTCTGTCCGTTATCTGTCACTCAGTTACGGAACAGTTATATATATATAGACTATGTGCCTAAATTACTGTGAACCCTTTGCCATTCTTGCATTTTGTCTTAAGTAAAATTTGCTATTATATCGTACCACGTTGTCCAAAGTCCTATCATGCCGTGTATACCAAGAGCAATACAAAATTATTTATGGAAGAGCGATATTTCAGTCGTCAAAATGAAAAGAGTGAAGAGCGTCTATGAAGATGACTTATACACGAACTGTATTGGTTGTCATGACAATCTCTCCACGCTTGACAAGTTGCGACATATACATGTCCGTATTGCGTGACATCTTGATTACTTAACATCAGTGGGGGAAGAAGAAACGACTCTTATGTGGATTACTTTCATCGAATCAAGAGCACGATAGGTTGGAAAGAATAATATTTATATTAACGACAAGATGTATGTTACTGCAGTTTCTTACTGGCTTTGGACGTCTGTTTACTTGAATAAACTTTGGGCTATCGACAGCGACTAGAATACTTTTCGATATCCAACAGAAGTCACAGAATAGGTTTGACAAAAGTGGGCTTTCAAAGCGTGTTCATATATTTTTTCCCCTTATTTTAAGATTTTTTCCATGAATTTTATGAAAGATAAAGTCTATAAAAGGTGTATGACGCGAATATCTGAATATTCAGGAGCCTAACGAGATAACAGAAAATCATTGAATCTGTCCTATTATTGAAACTTTTAACTGCTATCGAGCAAGCACAGTTCTGGATTGAACGTTGGACAATGAACGACACAATATATATGTCCCTGGGTTTGCGCTGTGAAAATTGAGGTGGATCCTGGCTAAATCAGACTCCGACCCTTGTGGTGCCATTGTAATCCGCAGTCGCACCGTTGAGCCCACTAGCCTATATGGGACTTGTCCGGAATTTCTTCCGGTCGAGGGGCATTAGAAACAACGACAACAACACGATATGGTCTCTGATATTAGCAAATAAGAAATAATTACAATTCATTCTATTATGCAATGAGAAATAATGGGTGTAAAACTCGAGACCACTGAAAATCTTGATTAGATCCTTGTGTTATAGTCTCTCAAATATTCAGCAAATGCGTACAAGATAACAGGAAACACGTTAAAATGTATCCCCTTTTGAGGTTTTAAATGCATTTGTCACATGTAGGTATTGCAAAACCCAGTTGAAATTATAGGAACCGGAAACCAGGTTCCAGTGGTAGACTTTCCTGTCTACGTGGCGGCGTCTAGGGGGGTGTATAAGAAGAACACACTTGATTCATCAATCAACTATACTTTTAAAAACTCAACAATATTGTTTATTAATGTAGACAGCAAATATGATATGCCAGAGAGCCTACGTTACTGTCTACGGTTCAATTACAATAATCACAGGAGCGCAATGCTTCGCTCCCCTCGTTCCCGTTGGAAAATACAATCCCTCGTGCCTACCCACGGAATAGCAAAAAAACACAACCTCTCCAATCGAGGTCTGAAACCCTCTCTCCTCTCCCCGTGCAAAGGACATTTTTTACCACTTTCGAATCGCCTCCAAGCCGGGGTCATTCAACCCTCGACTGTCCCCTCAAGAATGTCACAGGAAGAAGGGTTTGGCGCGTCTCTGTACGCCTAGCAACAGAGGATATTACTAGGGCATCAGAAGAGATTTTGCATAAATTCTACATATATATATATACATAAGTATATATACATATATATACACACACACACACACACACACACACATATATATATATGTAATGAAATAAGATCAGATTACAGAATCTTTAGCATAAGAACTTTATTTCCGAGTGGCTAACATGCATCTTAACTAATGGAAAGCCAACACCCAAGTGACTCCCGGGGTTGCGTATGGAGGTATCGGCGGTTAAAGAATTTACTGAGCAAAGATGTTTCTTGCAAGCTGCATCAGTTGTGCAGGACGATCGCCTTATTTGGGCATAGAAAATGGGTCGGATGATTTCGTGGCTTCCCAAGGATTGCTGACGCTATGAAAAATATTCCTGGGTTCTTGAAAACAGAATTTGGTGCAATTAATGCAATATTTCTGCTCTTCCGAGGTCATCGCTGCTTTCGAAGCTATTTGCTGGATAGTGTAGTAATACGCTTCATAAGTTTCTTCCCTTCCTTTTTTCCGTCTTAACAATTGCTTATGTATTTCGGGTTTACTTATGTCAGTCTTAAATTCTTTAGGCAGTTCTGTTTTTAATTCTTCGAAGTTCTTAAAGAGGGGTCTGGATTGAAGAAATAGTTCCACATTTCCGATACACAGCTTGCGAAAAAATATAATTTTTTGTATGGTATTCAATGTCAACAGTTCACAAACCTGCTCATAGTCTGCTATGCAATTTTCGATTGGCACTTCATTTGAACAGGGCTTGATAAACACATTTACATCTGAAAATCGGACGTGAGATGGCTTGTTATCTTCACCGGTTAAGTCCACGGTTTTATTTAAATTGGGTTTTTTTCCCCTTTCTGCATTGCTTCTTCAAAACTAGGTCACCGAACAGCGTAAATCCACCAAGGTCAGTTATAATCCACTTGTACTCGCTCCTATTTTCGTCGCACGGAAGGGTGAATAACGCTTTGAGATTTCACGACGGGTGCTGGTAAAATTAATTAAAACTCCCTTTACCTATTTAAATTAAAAATTTAAAAATCGTATCCTCACTGCAGAAGATCCTGCCGGCTATAATTTCTGTAATGAAATAAGATCAGATTACAGAAACTTTAGCATAAGAACTTTATTTCCGAGTGGCTAACATGCATCTTAACTAATGGAAAGCCAACACCCAAGTGACTCCCGGGGTTGCGTATAGAGGTATCAGCGGTTAAAGAATTTGCTGAGCAAAGATGTTTCTTGCAAGCTGCATCAGTTGTGCAGGACGATCACCTTATTTGGGCATAGAAAATGGGTCGGATGATTTCGTGGCTTCCCAGGGATTGCTGACGCTATGAAAAATATTCCTGGGTTCTTGAAAACAGAATTTGGTAATGCCATCTTAAGCATGGGAAGGAAAAAAAATTATAGGGAATCAACTTAAATTTTATATTTTTCATATATATATATATATATATATATATATATATATATATATATATATATATATATATATATATATATATATATATACAGTGCTCGATTTCCAGAAATAGAGGTGCCCGAACTGTAACCTTCCGGGGTGTAAGTGTGTGTGTGTGGGGGGGGAGGGGGAAATCCAAATTATTGGCCTGAAAAAACCAAATCTTTGGCTACACAAAAACTTGAGCATTTTATTTAATTCCAATTATTATATTTTTTTTTTGCAAAACAAGTACAAAAAGTCTTGCAGTACAGTAATAAAAGCAGTAAAAAAGCACGGTTTCATGATTGTTTAAGTTGTCTGCCCATCCTAAAGATTGTCCAAAACTTCAACATGTTTTCATCATACTTCTTGTTTCTTGACCTCTCCTTACTCTTGACGGCTAATGCTGAATGGTGCCATTCTTGATTATTTCATTAACAAATGTTTTCATCATTTCTTTACTTATGTGCAAAGCAATGTTAGCACATGCTTTGTATGAATGTAAAATGTGATTCGAGTCAACACCATTAAGTTCTTTCAAATCAAATTTATATTTCAAAATTTTTAAAAGACTGTTTTTCTTTAACAACCTTATATGCATTACGAGATATATTTTCATTAGCTTGTTTTTCGTGAGCACGCTGCTTCAAAACAACTTTCTCCAGTACTTCATTTTTTACCTTCACAAAATTTTGACAGCTGCTCTATGAACAGGACTTTCTTTGTGGTCATCCATTTTTCCTTAACGAATTTTTTTTTCTTAGTGTCGCCGTAGCTACTTATCTCACCAATTGCCGACTCTTTTTAGAAATCGTATTTTTTTATTTACGAAAGAGAGGTATATATATATATATATATATATATATCGGCCGGGACGGTAATGAAAAGTTAAGCGCAAGTTAACTTCCAATTAACTTCATCTTCTTTCAAGTTGATGGGATAATTTATCAAAAATTTTTTTAAAAATATTTATTAATACATAGAATTGTCAAGTTTATATGATTCAATAGAAAATTTAAAAACATGGTATATAAAAAGTATTTTTTTTATCTTGTAATTATGAGCGTTTAAAACAAACTACACCAGATTTTTTTCCCAGGGTAACTTTTATCTTAAAATATTATTTGCAGTTAAAAAAATGAAAATGCCCTAAGGTGTAATTTTTTTTCTCCCTTACGGAGTATAATTTTAAAAAAATCAGTCCAAGTCGCAATCCTTGGATGCATTTTCTCCCACGCTTAACATTGAGATGAAGAAATCCAATAGGGTTAGTACACAGAAGCCTTAATGCCAGCGGTGTTACTTTTTTTCTCATGCGTTCAGTGGACTTTAACAAGTCATTAGCAAATGCTCTGAACATGTTCTTTTGTTGGGCGTAAAAACCGAGTAGAAATAAATATAAAGACTAGTAATGAATTTGTTATTGCTTTTTCTCTCGTGTAATCAAAGGATCTCCTCAAAATAACAAAGGGATGCTTTGAACATGTCCTTTTGATGGATATAAATATATTGGACTGTAAAGAAAATGACCAGTAATGTCTTTAGTATAGTGTTTACTCTCGTGTAAAAGTAGATCTCTCAGAAATAACAATAAATACACTGAACGCATCCATTTGAATGGCAAATATATCGACACCAGTAAACATAATGCACTTAACTGCTCTTTGCTTCGTACTTCCTGTGGCCCTCTATGTGCTAAGCCGTGCTGGGGTCATAAAAAATTACATAATTACAAGATAAAAAGAATTTTTTATATACCATGTTTTTAAATTTTCTGTTGAATCCTATAAACTTGACAATTCTATGAATTAATAAATACTTTAAAAAAAATTTTTTTAATGAATTATCCCATCAATTTGAAAGAAATGAAGTTAATTGGAAGTTAACTTGCATTTAACTTTTCGTTCCCGTTCCGACCGATAGACGGCTGCACCACTCTATAAAACAAAATTAAATGAAAATAACTGAATTCTGCTTAAAGATGGCTAAAAGTATTAGAAAAATGCATTGTCATCGCGTTCTGAGCTATGCTAAAAGTTTCAAATGTCTAGCTAGTCGGGAAGTTAGTTAAAACTCGATTGCAAGATTTGTTCTGGATAAGAACACAACAAACAAGAGAGAAAGTTAGTAAAAACATGGTAATAAAAATAGGGATCCACTGAGACAGTGTGAGAGACACCGCCGTTATGTCTCTTCTGGGAGTATCTGGGCCAGAGGCTTTAATTCCAGTGATGACTATGATTAATTTGAATATGGGTGCTCACAAAAATGGTTAGTAAATGTTTTAAGATAAAATAACTTTGAAATGGATTATTGTGCTGAGTTAACAGAATATAAATTCAAATTAACTATTAACTAGGAGAAGTTAGTTAAAAGTTAGAGAAACATAAAAAGTTAGAAAACACAGAAAATGTTTTAACTTAATTTTAATAGCGAGAACGCTCTTCACGTCAGGTTCTTTTCTCGATGCTTCTTCATTAGCAGGATATAAGTATATCAACATTTCAATTACGATTATGATTACAATTTTTGTTTCAATTCTATATAATTTGTATGTTTACAATTTTGTCTTGATTTTTATTTATTTATTATTTATTGTTAATTAATATTTCATTTTATATTCTATTTGTTTTGAATAAATAAAAAGACGTACACACTCAGAGAAAAGAAGAAAATAAAGAAAAAGTGCCTTTAGGGGGCGAATGAGAAAGAAACAGTTGTTCTAACGAGTGAAAAACTAACAGAAAAACGCGAGTGAGAAGGGAGAATGAGTCCGGTGCTGGCTCACAAGAGATCCACTCAACTGTTATTTAACTAACATAGCAGATGTTAGTGCATTGTATTTAAATGCTCTTAAAATATCCTTTACAGGAGATACACTTATAATATATATACAGGGTTCCCACCTATATCCATTACACCCCCTTTAATTTCTAGACTGTGAAAGTTTAGGCCATAAAGTTGGTGTCTAGGTACAGTAAAAAGGCTATGCACTACCCGATGAGACAACTTACAACGCCATCTATCTGCCAATTTTGGAATTAGCGTTTTTATCTCAAAAACGTACAAGATGCGGGAAAAAAATCAATTACAAAGTTGTTCAGAATCATCGATTTAGTAAGAAAATGTACCTTGTGCACATTAATACTTAAAACGGAATGTAGAAAATGAATATTTGTATGGTCACGATTTCGAAAATTGTCATGTCATAAAGAGTGGAAGAAAGAAACTGAGACACTTCCCTATCTTCAGTATCATTTATTTATGTTGTGATGATAATTAATAGTTTTGGAAGTGATTAAAGTTAATATTAATATCGGGTATTCAGATAAATAAATTAGTAAAGTAAGTGAATAAGTAAGTAAATTTTAGTAACGATTGTGCTTTGTTTTAATCAATTTATTAAGCCTCTGCTAAATATATGTAAGGGTTATACTTGTGGTGATCAGATATTAATTGATTTGATTAATGTCATCGCATTTGGAGAAGGTGCGCAAGTTTCTCTAAATGTTTTGACATTGAGAAGAATTAAGTTTGAAATAGATCATCACAGGTTATACCTTATTATTGTTAATATTGATAAATTAATAAGTTTTATTTATGAACCTCGTGAATGGCTGGTATATTGTTTTTTTTTATTTATTGTTTTTTTTTGGCTGGCGTTTTGTAATTTAAATGGTAAAGGTCTTAGAAATATTCTTTGCTTTCCTTCCTTCCTTAAAAATGACCCAGCGCCTAGCAACAGCTTTCATAGCCTCCCCCACACTCGGTAACCCAATACGTCCGCTACGGCCCTTTTTCGAACGGGGAGAAATCTTGGAAGGTCAGATGCAAGGCGCGCAGGGATACATCGCCGGGTGGATGACCAGGCCGCCAGGAAATTAAAATAACCCACAAGAACGAGATGAGGGGTGGTAAAAATAAATTGTATAAAGAATTGCAGAGTGCAAGAGTGCCACCTGTAGCCTTCCCCCCTCATTTCGGCCATTACAATTCACGGAGCATCAAGGAACTATTTGGTGTGGAGGATGGTTTCACCGGACTGATGAAAAGTGTGACAAGGTGCTGACTCGGAGCGCGGGAGTTTGAAAACAAGGAGATTATTCTGGATGCTGAAACGGAGAGGGAGGCGAAAAAAAGGACCGAAGGATCGGGGGCTGAGGCTCTGGCCTCGATACAACGCTAAGATCCCGACGATGAAGTGACGCGACGGGTGAATTTCTTTTCCTTCCTTTACTTCTGTAAATTCTATCCATAACCTCTCTACCTTTGATTAAAGCTGCAGCAGATCATTAAGATTAGATTTAAATGTAAAATTAAAATTAAGATGAGCAATTGCATATAGAATAATTCAGGTTTTTTTTTATATTCGCCAGCCATTTCATTTTGAATTGTCATTGTATATATTTTTATTGTGTTGCGAGGACATAGAAGTTGGTTTTTATAGCAATTGTATTATTGATGATTTAATATTGGTATTCCAAAAAATGTCTAATAGAACTGATTACCAGATTGGTGGTAATATTGTTAATGTAATCGGAAGGAATAAATTTGTTATGTTAAAGTATATCTTTGTCATGTCGGTCCTTGCCTTTTTAGTAAATTTGCTGATTTTCAGCTTTAGGTTTTATTTTATTTTATTTCAGCAGGTATGAAGCTTTTTCTTTTAGGTGAGATAATTTTATTTCTAGGTGTTCTCCAAGGTTAAGTAAATTTATTAGATTTAATTTCATTTTTCTTTTGGCTCATTATTCACCACAGTGAAGCATTCAGTTCGAACCAGTGTTAATTATAATATTAATTATGATGGGTTATTGCATTTAAAAATAACACAACGCAACTTACCATCTAACTTAAAATGTACTAACCACTAACGGCCAAATGGCAACTCTTGAAGTAAATTGATTTTAAAGTTTGTAAAGAGTAATTCTAACTTTAATTAGTAAGTAATTATAATATACAAAGTTAAAATAAACCCCCTAACACAAAAATTCGTTGCCACAAATGGCGCTGTGACCTACCCACGCTGTGCCATTTTTTTTTCCTTCAAATGGTACAAGTCGTGAAGACTGTTTGCAAATGAGCCATTTTTTTTTTTCCAGTATCCTTTCTTTCGGTGAGACGGCATGACATATTAAAATTTTGTATAGTAGAGGCTTAATTTTATTTTGGCACAGATTTTTTGGTTCATATGATTTTTATGTGGTTATGGTTATTATTATTTTTGATATTTTAAACGATGTAGATTTTAAGTTGAAATTTTTCTTACATTCCTATATTTGGTGCATTTATTTTGAATATTGATTTTTTTACATTTTGAATTATTGAACGATATAAATGTTTTTTTGGTGTTTTACTTAAGAGTATTGTTCTGTTAGTGCATTTAAGGATACATTTTGATTTGAAAGTTATTTTTACATTCCTATATATTTTGCGTTTATATTGAATATTGAATATTTTTTTAACATCTTTAAACATTGATAGATATTTTAATTGGTATTTTGTTGTTTTAACGTTTTCTATTGCTATGCTAGTGGTTTTAAGTATAATATTTGATTAGAGGTGCAAAATTGTGTATGTTTTACAATGTCTTCCATAGTATATTTGCATACTAGGTATTGATAAATTTTGATTGCAATTCTACATGTCAGATAATTTTTTCTTTGTCTTGGGCTTTTTATCACGAGTTTTTTTTGTCTTGCCAGGTGCTAAGTTTTTTCTACTTTCCTCTTGCCATTTAGAGCTGGTCTCATGGTCAGACGGCAAGTAGAATTGGTCGGGTTCTTGGACAGATTGAAAATTACATTAAAATTTTTCATATAATAGTTAATGATATTGTTTTTCACACGAAATTAGTTACAATTGGGTTTAAGATTCAAACTTCAATGTCACAGGCTGGGAAATTTGAATGCTGCGGTCATTTCAGTACCTAATAAATTCAGTTTCTTATGTCGGGTATGTGTTTGGATTTAATAACAGTTGGGTTTGTTTAGAAATTTAATTAAAATGGGGGTTAATATTCAACTTCAATGTCACAGGCTGGGAAATTTTGAATGTTGTGGTCTTTCAGTACCTAATAAGTTCAGTTTCTCATGTCAGAGATTTGTTGGATATAATACCAGTTTAGTTTTTTTTTGCAGAGCTTTAGCTTAATTTAATATTGATTAATTTCTGTTGTAAGGCATACTAAGGCGTCCGAAAAATTTTGTTTATGTGTAGGGTTAATGTTAAATTTTTTTTGGTGCTCTTGTCTACTATGTTTCATGTACATATTTTGTTTTGAACGGGTCAGCATGACTTTTGGGGATCGACTGCGGTTCGATTCGACCGGTTTTTGTTTATTTAAGTAGGGCATACAGTTTTTGAATAAAGTTTTGGTTATGTTATTTTAGTAGGTATGCTTGCGTTGGTCTGTTCAGTTCGGATTATGTAAATGAACGTTAGACAGGGCTTCTTGTGTTAATCATTATTTTTACCAAGCATATTAGAATTTCATTGCCGCGAGGGACGAAGAGTCTCTCTTCGCAGGCTGGAATTGCTTTTGGTTTGGTAGGAGTAAATGGTGGAGTAGTTAAATATTGGTTTCAAAATTTTATCATTTACTTAGTTTTGTAATGTGTACTAAGGTGTCCAGGAGGTTAATGAACGTTAGACATGGCTTCATATTTTAATCATTAATTTTTACTAAGCTTATTAGAAGTTCATTGCCGCGAGGGACGAAGAGTCTATCTTCGCAGGCTGGAATTACTTTTGGTTTAGTAGGAGTAAATAGTGGTGTAGTTAACGATAGGTCTCAAATTTCTATCAATTACCTGGTTTTGTAATGTGTACTAAGGTGTCCAGGAGGTTAATGAACGTTAGACATGGCCTCAGATTTTAATCATTAATTTTTACTAAGCTTATTAGAATTTCATTGCCACGAGGGACGAAGAGTCTATCTTCGCAGGCTGGAATTGAATTTGGATTGGTAGGAGTAAATGGTGTAGTTAACGAGAGGTCTCAAATTTCTATCAATTACCTGGTTTTGTAATGTATACTAGGGTGTACGGGAGGTTAAAATTTTTTTTTGTTATATGTACGGCTAAAGTTGTAAATTTTGTACACCTGTCTCACATGTTTCATATACTTTTTTGAGGTTGAACAGTAAACATGTTAATTTTGATTGAACAGTGATAGTGAATTTCGTAAGAGAGAATTTTGTATTGAGTTTTGTTCGAAGAGATTTGGTTTATTTGTGTTAAGCATACGTTTTTTTTAAAATTTGTTTCGGATTGTATGCTATGGTCGCACTGTCAATTCCAAATTAAGGAAATAAACTGTGGACAGGGTGTAATGTTTTTGCAATGATTGTTTTAACCGAGGATGATTATTTTACTATGCAGTTTTTTTTTGTGTATATTGTTTAATTGTAACTTGAGCATACAGTTGTGGTAATGAATTGTTTTAGATATATGTTAGGTGTTCAATGTTTCATTTTTGCTTGTTTTATATACAATTGTGGTAATGAAATAATCTTTCGGGTATTATGCTAGATATTCCATGGTTTATATTTTTGTCTAATAAGTAATCTCTCATGTATATGTGTTTTGTTATATGACCCGGGTCGAATGGGAACAATATATCACATTGTGTAATGTAATTTTATACTTTAGTCAATTCTTTTAATTCGTGAAATTTTTCCACGGTGATCTGTGTTTTTTTTATTAAAAAAAAAAATTTGTGCCAAATTTTTTTTTCTCGCGGAAAAGGAGGTATTTGTTGTGATGATAATTAATAGTTTTGGAAGTGATTAAAGTTAATATTAATATCGGGTATTCAGATAATTAAATTAGTAAAGTAAGTGAATAAGTAAGTAAATTTTAGTAACGATTGTGCTTTGTTTTAATCAATTTATTAAGCCTCTGCTAAATATATGTAAGGGTTATACTTGTGGTGATCAGATATTAATTGATTTGATTAATGTCATCGCATTTGGAGAAGGTGCGCAAGTTTCTCTAAATGTTTTGACATTGAGAAGAATTAAGTTTGAAATAGATCATCACAGGTTATACCTTATTATTGTTAATATTGATAAATTAATAAGTTTTATTTATGAACCTCGTGAATGGCTGGTATATTGTTTTTTTTTATTTATTGTTTTTTTTTTGGCTGGCGTTTTGTAATTTAAATGGTAAAGGTCTTAGAAATATTCTTTGCTTTCCTTCCTTCCTTAAAAATGACCCAGCGCCTAGCAACAGCTTTCATAGCCTCCCCCACACTCGGTAACCCAATACGTCCGCTACGGCCCTTTTTCGAACGGGGAGAAATCTTGGAAGGTCAGATGCAAGGCGCGCAGGGATACATCGCCGGGTGGATGACCAGGCCGCCAGGAAATTAAAATAACCCACAAGAACGAGATGAGGGGTGGTAAAAATAAATTGTATAAAGAATTGCAGAGTGCAAGAGTGCCACCTGTAGCCTTCCCCCCTCATTTCGGCCATTACAATTCACGGAGCATCAAGGAACTATTTGGTGTGGAGGATGGTTTCACCGGACTGATGAAAAGTGTGACAAGGTGCTGACTCGGAGCGCGGGAGTTTGAAAACAAGGAGATTATTCTGGATGCTGAAACGGAGAGGGAGGCGAAAAAAAGGACCGAAGGATCGGGGGCTGAGGCTCTGGCCTCGATACAACGCTAAGATCCCGACGATGAAGTGACGCGACGGGTGAATTTCTTTTCCTTCCTTTACTTCTGTAAATTCTATCCATAACCTCTCTACCTTTGATTAAAGCTGCAGCAGATCATTAAGATTAGATTTAAATGTAAAATTAAAATTAAGATGAGCAATTGCATATAGAATAATTCAGGTTTTTTTTTATATTCGCCAGCCATTTCATTTTGAATTGTCATTGTATATATTTTTATTGTGTTGCGAGGACATAGAAGTTGGTTTTTATAGCAATTGTATTATTGATGATTTAATATTGGTATTCCAAAAAATGTTTAATAGAACTGATTACCAGATTGGTGGTAATATTGTTAATGTAATCGGAAGGAATAAATTTGTTATGTTAAAGTATATCTTTGTCATGTCGGTCCTTGCCTTTTTAGTAAATTTGCTGATTTTCAGCTTTAGGTTTTATTTTATTTTATTTCAGCAGGTATGAAGCTTTTTCTTTTAGGTGAGATAATTTTATTTCTAGGTGTTCTCCAAGGTTAAGTAAATTTATTAGATTTAATTTCATTTTTCTTTTGGCTCATTATTCACCACAGTGAAGCATTCAGTTCGAACCAGTGTTAATTATAATATTAATTATGATGGGTTATTGCATTTAAAAATAACACAACGCAACTTACCATCTAACTTAAAATGTATTAACCACTAACGGCCAAATGGCAACTCTTGAAGTAAATTGATTTTAAAGTTTGTAAAGAGTAATTCTAACTTTAATTAGTAAGTAATTATAATATACAAAGTTAAAATAAACCCCCTATCACAAAAATTCGTTGCCACATTTATGTTGCTGAAAATGCTCTCCATTAGCAACTATATAATTTCGAGCTCTTTCGTGGTATTTTCGAGCTTCGCTCACGTTTCACGACGCCATAGTGTTGAAAATCAGGAATCAAACAAATGCTCACTTTTTACATTCTGTTTCGAGTATTAATGTGCGCAAGGTGTCTTTTCTTACTAAATCGATGATGTTGAACAACCCTGTAATTGACTTTTTCCCCGTATCTCGTACCGTTTTTGAGATAAAAACGCTAATTCTATAATTTGCCGATAGGTGGCGTTCTAAGGTGTCTCATCGAGTAGCGCATAGCCTTTTTACTGTACCTAGTCACCAACTTTATGGCCTAAGCTGTCACCGTTTAGAAGTTAAAGGGGGTGTAACGGATATAGGTGGGAACCCTGTATAATAGGTAAAATGCCATATAGTATAATATAAAATGCAGATAAAAAGAAAACGATTGAGAGATAAAACTATTTATAACATCATAAAACATCAATCATTCAAATCTGTTTAATAACGTTTCAAAAGGAATTTAAACGTTTATTCTAGATTCATTTCTCACAGATGAAAAGGAATTGACAACTAACGAGGTAAAATATAGAAAACAAAATATATGTCCCACTAAATTTTTCAAATAAAAGGTATTATATACAACTGTTTAAAACACAGATGAAATAGAAAGAAATAGTTTGCATATTAATGACATCAGTGAAACAGAAAACTCGCAAGATTCCTGGAAACTTCTGCTACCTTGAGGAAGCAGACATTAACAACACCTATTCCTTAACACTGACAAATAGTTTATTGCGATTAAAGGGAGTTAACTACCAGCCCGATGAGTTTTCCTCTTCGACCTGTAAATGCTTAATGTGCTCTATTCAAGACTTGCGAGGAACAGCTCCGAATTACCCATTCAGAATTAATCTAACATGCTGGCTCCGCTTTAACATGGTTTCAACCCTTCAATATATATTACTAGTAATTTTAGTATATATATATATATATATATATATATATATATAACATTAAAAACTAGATACCCCTTCTTAAATTCTAAACTAATTAAAATCCCTTGGGTGTTCGTATTAAATTCCAAGCTATATTTCCAAGTTTTATTAAATCTTTTCCAAAATTAAAGTCTAATAATAGCCTCAGGCATTTTATTCAAGAAGGCTGACATTTTAACGAAATTCTGAGATGCGTAGCGTCTGTACTTAGTTCACTCTGGTCCGCGCAAATACACTAAACTTCTAACCAATCAACTGTTAATCAACATCCTAGTGTTACCTTATGAGACGAAGTTATAAAAGTTTTGCCGTCCAAAAATAGACGGACTCCTGTACTTTTTCCCCTGCCGCATTCATCCCGGCAGAGTCACCAGCGAGTAATGAATGTAAAAATGTCAATGTAAAAATGTCATTCACGAATGCTGGTGACGTCGTTTATTCATATCGGCCATGATGTCTTTATTTTAATCAACTAACCTCATCGTAATGTGGGAGGTTGGCGTCTTCGTAGCAGTAATTTGCGGCCAATCCTCCCATATTTCACATATATATATATATATATATATGAAATAAATTTCAAATCTTTTATTATTAAAACGCCAATCGAAATTCTTTTACCCTCTGGCAATAAAGCATTACCCCTCAAATGCAACCCGAAATAATCTATTATTTTTCCCCTAAAGCTGTTGCACGCGCGTACCATTACATAAGAATTATACAACGAAGTCTATTCTAAAGGCTATCGCGTGAACCCTTTCGATGATCACTCCATATGACACGACTTAATCACTTGTCAGTTTGAGACCAATTAAAGTTCAGCTCGCCTGAAAAACCCGCGCTTTTCTCAATAATTCCGAGTCTTTTTTGTTTGCTCTCAACCTAACATGACGTGATTTTGAGCTCTCCGTCAAAAAACGAGCTTCGTTACGTCACCGGGATTCTTCCCGATAAACGGCCCCCGAACGGTACTTTTCACGCGTGTTAATCCTAAACTAAGTATGTAGTGTTTAGATAGTGAAGTATATTTAATCATCGAAATCCTGTGAAAATAAAGAGACGTTAAGCCAGAACGTGATGTCTGTATTATTCGCCTGGATTGTCTTCCTGCGCCTTTCCCGCCATTGCCTGTTCCGGTACGACTCGTCATTGCCTGTACCGGTACGACTACACCCGAATCCAAAAAACTAGGAAGTACGAGCTTGTTGAGCTTCGACACCGTGAAGTTTCCAAACAAAATCATATTGACAATGTGGCTGACTCATTGCCGTTCTGGATGTGAATTAAAAGTGCCTGCGTACACTCGACGACCATTTCTATTGCCTAGTGCTCCGTCACGACTAACACTCTCACAATATCACGAGTTTGCCGGCCTGAAGTGCATCGCCACCGTAAAATCATTACATATATTTATAAGTCGGCAGCAGAAAGTTATCAGTGCGCCGTGAAGACTCCAATGGATATACCAGTGTTTTTTTCGCCTCGGAAAAGACTTCGGATTTTACGCGTTGTGTGTAGTTTGTGTCAGGGTCGGCGCCATCGTGCCGATATTTTTCCTATACGGGTAGTCTTTGGCCCGTTGCACACACAGCGTTTTTATCTCTAGCGGAAATTTTCCATCGGACGTCGTTCCAACAGTAGACCACAGAAGTCAATTGGAGCTTGCACACACAGCGGAAAATGAAATTTTTCTTCGACGGTAGCTTGTGCAGCTGTCGAGTGCCACTGTGCGCTGGCGGATTCGTTGACGACGCCAGATTGAACTAGTTATCCACGTGACCCTATGCACGCTTACACACACAGCGGATTCTACCTTCGTAGGGTCATTTGCGTGGGTGTGGTTGGGGGTTCGCTGGGGGGCGCGCGCTGGTTTTCTTGGAATCGTAAAGGGGATTCGAAAAGGAGGGCTCCTCCGATCTCGGCTGGGGGGAGGGGGGCGTAGGTGCGACCCCTCTGGTTTTCTTGGATACGTGCAGGATTCGAAAAGGAGGGGTGGGCCTTTATAAAGTTTCTTTGCTCACTTCTACCCACACTTGGGTGTATATAATTTGAAGTGGCACTCTATTTGAATTTGAAGCAAACACAGTTTATACATGAAACAATGTTTATTGAATTCGTTGCACATATAATTGGCTTTTACAGCAATAAGCATGCGTACTACTTGTACGGAATGTATAAACACAGCTTTCAAGAACAATATATTTTTATACTCACGAACAGTAAGTAAAACCAGCAGTACTGCCATGTAAAACTCTGGCCCGCTAAGCACTAGCGCAGGATAACACCTTTTCAACCTTAACAACCTCCCTTTTTTTATTAATGACGCTGCGTGGTATTTAAACTAAGCGCGTATGCCGAAATTAGCATATCTAAAGCAGCTTCTTTAATTCACTCAAAAGTTCGATTCTTGTGAATCGAATCTTGTGTATACCTTACACTGGCCTCCCTCGAAAAAAAAATTAGGTAACTGAGGTCTGAACGGCTTCAGTTAACTAATTGAAAACGCGTGCTGGTCTGACTTTTTACATAATGGGTGGCAAAGCCAAAAAACCTTCCACACGTTGTGTGGGGGAAAAACGCCACTACCATTTTACAAAACTAACCCCGAAGGGTCCAGGTGACACCATCAAACAGTGGATTTGCAGAGTTGCGGATACTGGGCTGCCAACTGCGCCCTAAAATATCTATTTTAATTAAAAGTGACAACACAATTGCACAGCATGACATTTCTTGACTGTATCTGCTCTCCCCCAATTTATAATGTACATGTGTTATTTTTTGTGAAGTTAGTACATTAGTGGTTAATTGGTATATTGTGCAGTATGTATTTTTTTCCTAGTCACTACATGTCCCCTTCAAAAATTTATAAAACAACAGTATGTCTTTTTTTTTTTCAGTGCCTCACCACTTCCCCTCAAAATGTTTACAGTATATACACTGGGGGAACTGCAAACCAATTTGGTTCGGTTTTATTAAAGGGTGGGAGTTAGAATAAGAAAGTTGATACAAGACTTGTTCCTCATGAATGCAGCAACTTCCTTGCACTAGTCTGTCCAATCCGTGGAACCTCTCTTGATGGTCGCAGTCCTAGTAAAGGGGTTCGTTGACCGTGTGGGCATCCTTCGTGCAGCAGGACGTTGGTCCTGAGGCGCTGGTCCGGCTTGACGATGGACAGGAGGTCTCTTGGGAGGAGGCCAACCTTGCTGGGCGGCAGAAATCTTCCGTTTCCTGTACTTATGCAAAGGAACTTTAAAATTGTCATTCTTCCTTTTGATAACCTTGTGTACCTTATCAGCGACGCATTCATCCTTTGATGGAGTTTTTGTAGTGCACACTTTACCTTTCTTCGTACTTTTGCTTGTATCGGTATTAAATTTTAATGCAGATTCTATTGTTTCAAATTTATACGCCGCACCAACGTGTTTAGTTACTGGCTTTATCTCTCTACTTGTGTCATGTTTTTCAACAAACTGACTCTGTTTTTTGTATTTGTGCTTATACGACTTCTTGTTTACCGCCTTAATTACTTCAGTATTTGCAGTTTTAATGCTGGAACCTGAAGGCGCTTTTTCACGTTTTTTATCCCCCTTAACTTTAGTTTTATCCTCTTTTGACGAAAAAGTCTCTTTGAAACTTGCGATATCAGAATCGTTATCATTTAAATTCTTTAACACTGCTTCAGTTTTAGGAAGATTAAGCTTTTCGTACTGGTGCGTTTTAATGCAACCTGCGTCTATAACTTCCGAAGCATCAGCTAAACTACTTACAGTATAACTCTGTGTCAACTTTTCATCCTGACTCTCAGTATGGTTTTCATGTACTTTATTTAAAACCATATTATCAACCTGGCCTACACAATCCTCATTCGGCTGGGAACTTGAAATAATATCATCATTACCTAGCGAGTTCCTACTATCGTTTAAAGAATTTTTATTGTCGTCAACTAATAAGTATTCACTAACTTCCGTAACGCATACTTCGTCATCTACTAAATTTCCTTCATTAACAGATGTGTGAATATCATCTAAAATATCAGGTATAGCATTAATAATATCAGGTATAGCATTAATAGAAGTGTCAGATGATTTATTTTCTAAACCACTAGCATTAGTATCGGCACTATTTTCAGAAATTTGTACTGGAATTATCTCATCATTCCAGCTAGACTCACTTTCTTTATAAGCCACAAAAATACCCTGACTTTCACTATTCTCAAAATAATGATTACTACTCGGACAAAATAATACATTTGACCACACAGTTTCAACAGGTTGAACCATATCATGTGAATCAACTTGCCAGTGCAAGTAAGGTGCTTCCATATTATTTGCTTTAAGAGCACTAATTTCATTATAACGCCGTGCGCTTCTATTATTTTGCCTGCGGTACTGCTTACGCTGCTGGTTTGAAACTCGCGAAAAATTTTTTCGCGGCTGTATAAAACTTCTCGTACCTGAATGACGGTACGGGGTAGCGAAGAAATGCCTATTGTCATGTTTAGCTAAAGCTTGAAGGAGGGTAACCTTGCTTGTAATTGTTTGATTATCTAAAAAATCTTGAACACTTGGCTTCAAACGCTGGATAACTATTTTTAAGATTACCGCTTCCGTTACCCCTTCTAAATATTCCTCACACTTGGAAATCTTTTCCGTAGCAAAATCTAACGCAGACTGACCTTCACGTTGCCTTAGAGAATAAATTTCCGCTTCAATTTCACTTTGATTAAAGGTCTTTGGAAAAACGCTAAGAAACTGTTGCTTGAATGACAAATAGTCAAAAATCAGATTACTACTTTGCATACACGTGTACCACTGATATGCACTACCTCTTAAAGCGGCTAGAGCAATTTTAAGTTTATCCCCCTCTGGGGTGTATTGTTGCTGAAAGTAATGCTCAATTTTCTTTAGGAATTGGCTTGAGGGGCCGCCATTGAAGGTGGCTTCGAATGGCGCAATTTGCTGAACCGTAATTACCCGAGGAAAATTTCCAGCAGGATTTTGTTCTACAACACTCATTTTTAAATAGTATATAAGTACTTGCAACAATTTTATCAATATAAGTACACAGTACACAGTTTTTAATTTCAATTATGTTGTTCGTTACAAATTTAACGCTAACTACCAGGGTATATATATCTTCGGGCGCCAGTATAAAGTTTCTTTGCTCACTTCTACCCAGACTTGGGTGTATATAATTTGAAGTGGCACTCTATTTGAATTTGAAGCAAACACAGTTTATACATGAAACAATGTTTATTGAATTCGTTGCACATATAATTGGCTTTTACAGCAATAAGCATGCGTACTACTTGTACGGAATGTATAAACACAGCTTTCAAGAACAATATATTTTTATACTCACGAACAGTAAGTAAAACCAGCAGTACTGCCATGTAAAACTCTGGCCCGCTAAGCACTAGCGCAGGATAACACCTTTTCAACCTTAACAACCTCCCTTTTTTTATTAATGACGCTGCGTGGTATTTAAACTAAGCGCGTATGCCGAAATTAGCATATCTAAAGCAGCTTCTTTAATTCACTCAAAAGTTCGATTCTTGTGAATCGAATCTTGTGTATACCTTACACCTTTTCCCCGGCGACGGAATTTTTCACCGTGTGTAAGCTCTACTTTTAGAACGACGTCCGATGGAAAATTTCCGCCTACGCCGTGTGTGCAACGGGCCTTTCCTTTCGTTCGTCGTGACGCGGTGTGTTTTAATGTGTTTTCGCCAAGTGAGAGAAGGAAAGAAATCTGTGTGAGCGAAAATGCTGTGTTTACATTTTTTTTTCACCGGCTGATTTCCGTGAAAGTGCCAAATGGTGGGAAAACATTCCGTTGTGTGTTTGCAGTTTTAATGTTAAAACAATTACTTGCTAGCCACCGGTCCATCATCAATAATTATGGCATGGAATGAGTCTTGTTTTGTGTTTTCATCATGTATGAGGTGCTAGGGTCCGACATGATGGTGACTGATATTTGGAAGAAGAGGAAGAAAATATATTATGACAATGACGTTGATTTGGAAACGGAAGAGAAAGCAATATTGTAAACGTAGAGTAAAACCAAAGCATTAGAGAGAACTCTCGGACATCATGTAAATATAGAGGAATGACGCCAAGGACTTTTACGAGAATAAACCAATGTGCTGAAGATTTCATTTTCTAATTAAATTGAATATTGATGTTAAAATAGTAATAAAAAATTAAAATATGATATAAGGATTCTAAAGGTAAGTTAATATTTGTGAAGTAGTTTTAAAAGTGAAGTGTTTTAATTCAGTTACATTTTAATAAAAAATATGATAAGTGTATTTTAATGTAGTGAATAAAATGTTATTGATATTATATGTTTTAAATTTGGTAATAGTAGAATTGTGTTAGTAAAGTTGAATAAATATGAGTAAATTAACATAATTTATCAAGTAAATAATGACTTAAAGTTTTGAACAAAGCATGGGTAATTTCGACATGCTTCCTCAATTCACATATGGTTCTGAGTTTTTAAGTTGATTATTATGTGATTATGAAAATTGCATGAATAATAATGAGAAAGGAAGTTTTCTGAATATTATAATAGGAAAAGTTGAAAGTTTACAATATAAGGATGTGGTAATAATTTGATTCCATACTTTAAGATCTAATTTGTTTTTGATATATTTTAATAACCTCATTTATTGTGTATTTTACTTCCATTGATTGATGTTTAGTGTGTTATGAGATATTGAGTGCTAATAATAAATTGCAGAAAATATTAATATTTAGGATGATCATATTTTAGTGATTTAGTATGTTATGTTGTTATATGCACAGATGAGAAATAATATTTAGTGTCAATTCCAGTGGTTTAATGTTTACATTTTTGTTTTGAAATTTTGTGGTACATAAATTGCATAGAGATGGACTGTGCTAAATAAAAAAGTTTGAGAGTTTTTGTTAAACTAGGACAGAGAAGTGGTTAATAACCTCAGATAAACTTTGTTTGAACTTTTAAACAAAAATTCTCAGGTACAACAAGTTATCAAGTATATGTTTAAAATATTTTGATATTCTTTATTTTATAATAACAATTTTGATATTTTTGAATTTTGATGGGCCTTAGCTATTTAATAAGTGATGATTTTTTGTATCCGGATACTCTCAACAATAAACAATATTATACCTTAAGAGGAGATCAGGCCATCCATTCAAAATAAAAATATGAAAGATAAATGTGAAATCCTGATTTGTGTTAAAGTGATCCTGTATTTTCGATTATGACATTTTATATTTTTTCCCCTAATCTACCCTATTATCATACGAATGTGCACTCCTCTAAACTAAATTTGAATATTGAAGAAAATTAACGATTTAAAACAATTTGCACCGAATAGTTAACCAATTTTTTTTCCAGTAACCCAACCTCAACTTAATTGAAATTTAATTCTTTGTGAGTCGGTTCGACCCCGACAACAAATATGATATAATACAAATCCCAATTGAGTCGGTTAGACCCCGACCAAAATTTAATTTAATACGAATAAATCTTTGTGATTCGGTTCTACCCCGAACGCAAAATAATCCTCGAACAACCCAACCAATGGTAGCTCAGTGGGCCTGAATTTAGTGCGTTTTCGCCGGGCCTCTGCGGAATTTCACACCGTAGATTGTAACATTTGGAGACCTAGGCTACGTTCATTGCTCCAGTAGTATAAATCCATTTCTCCCTAACTTAATAAAATTAATGTTGAGTGTTTTGGTTGACTGAGAATTTTAACACAACTTCTCAGAGAATTATATTTAAAATCTTATATTTCCTAATTAATTGAAAAGTGTATTGCCAAATTACCTTTATTCAATTTGTTTACTGTGTTGAACTGTATTTTTAAATTTTTTCTTATTAATTTGTTTCCATGGTGCATTTGAAAAAATTATAGTAAACCGTTGAAGATAGTAACCAAGAATTTAACTAATTAACTTTAATAACCACAATGAAGCCTAAACCTGAATAATGACTAACCTCATGAACCAGAGATCCTTTTTCTTTTTTGATTTTTTTGGGGTGCCTAACACCTCTTGACTCCATTTTTGATGGTTATACTCTGTGTGTTGTCTACATAAATTAAATAAATTGAAAAAAAAATTAAAACAACCTATCTTTTAAACTTTCTCTTAGAAAACTATTAGGTGTGACCTCTGGATGTCATGAATGTAACCAGACTATGACAATTTTAAATTTTTCTTCTTTTGAGAGTTTAAGTATTTATTTCATAGAAAAACAAGTGTTGTAATTTATAGTGTTCCTTAATAAGTATATTTTTTTCTCTTAACATTCCATTTTTAAGTGTCCACTGAAATTTTTGTGATATAGTGTGTTTTAATAAGTATTTTTTTCTCAATCATTTTAAAGTGTAATTTAGAGTTTTTGTGAATAGTTAAATATCGCCATACATATTCCAAACTGTAATTTAAGTGTATTAATATTTTTTAGTGCTATTTTATGCTATTTTGTGTAAGTCATGACCTGAGCAGACACACAAGGCTGTTAGTACCACTAGATTTAAATTGTCAACCCCTGAGTCAAAATTTTATTCCAAATTGATCTTCAAAATTTTATTCCAAATTACTCCTCAAAATTTTAGTCCCAATTACACTTTTGTTAAGCGGATCTCGCCTGATGGAGAGCCTTGCTCAGGGAGTCGGCCCCTCACGCAAGTCTCTTCCGGAGGGGGTGGGGGGAATTGAAATAACTTTCAAATATTTTATTATTAAAACGCCAATCTAAATTCTTTTACCCTTTGGCAATAAAGCATTACCCTTCAAATGCAACCCGAAATAATCTATTATTTTCCCCCTACAGCTGTTGCACGCGCGTACCATTACATAAGAATTATATAACGAAGTCTATTCTAAAGGCTATGACGTGAACCCTTTCGATGATTACCCCATATGACGCGACTTAATCACGTGTGAGTTTGAGACCAATTAAAGTTCAGCCCGCCTGAAAAACCCGCGCTTTTCTCAATAATTCCGAGTCTTTTTTGTCTGCTCTCAACCTAACATGACGTGATTTTGAGCTCTCCGTCAAATAACGCGCGGCGTTACGTCGCTAGGATTCTTCCCAATAAACGGCCCCCGAATGGTACTTTTCACGCATGTTAATCCTAAACTAAGTATGTAGTGTTTAGATAGTGAAGTATATTTAATCATCGAAATATTGTGAAAATAAAGAGACGTTAAGCCAGAACGTGATGTCTGTATTATTCGCCTGGATTGTCTTCCTGCGCCTTTCCAGGTCACTCGCCATTGGCTGTTCCGGTACGACTACACCCGAATCCAAAAAACTAGGAAGTACGAGCTTGTTGAGCTTCGTCCGGTCAAGGATATTACACATATATATATATATATATATATATATATGACGCTATCCGATTGCTAGTGCAGGATGCGGCAGAATGGACCCCCACATTTCAATGGGTAATAAAAAACGAACGAAACAACTCACGGAGAAAAGCCTTATATTTTCGAAAATTACTAACAATCTAGTTTTTCTCCACTAGGTTTTGAAAATCGGTTGGCGACCATCACTCGGTCGAAGTAGGGATGCGACATCGATGTCGATGATTTCAAAACATCAATTTATTGAAGCCGATGTTTTTTCAACATCGATGTTTTGTGCTCGATGTGTTACGTTGTGTTACGTATGTTTTTTTAATGAAAAAGTACCATAATAAAAATATTTACCACGTAGCATAATTTTCACACACAGTAAATGTAAGTCTGATTCTGAAAAGGACCAATACAAAAGGGGGAACGATTCCTAGCAAACAGACAAATGGCAATCAACAACCAATGAACCAGTCAGAGCGTTTGGGATGTTCCTGACACTCCAGAACCTTCCATGGAGTTTTATTTTATAAATAGTATATACACGAGAGCAGCCATTTAAGTTTTTGTTTTGTTCTGGTTTTATATAAGTTAACGTTAATATTATTAGTAAGATGCCTCCCAAGAGTACCGTTTGGAAATATTTTTGCAAAACCTCTGACAAATTGGCAAAATGCAATATTTGCCTTAAGCCCCTCAAAATTTCTCGCAATACCACGAATTTATCTGGACATTTGAAGGCAAAACATGTCGATATTTACAGCGAGAATTTTGAGTCATCAATGTAGTCCAAGGCGAAAGCAACCAAGTTTTTGTCATTTGTGTCAGCCCAATCACAGAGTAAAATTAAATCACACACCCCCCACGACTAACCAAAGTAACATTAATGTTAGAGGTTACTAAACCAGTTTTAAAAAATGAATGTTCTAAAACATCGATGTTTAAAAACATCGATGGTTTTGGGGCGATGTTTTATTTGTATCGATGTTTTAATATTGAATATCGATGTTTCAAAACATCGATGTTTTGTTATCGATGTCGCATCCCTAGGTCGAACATCACTCGGTTGTCGCCCGTTCCTTGCCATGCACTCTCGTTCTCTAAAGTTTTCCGTCACTCTGTCAGTCATCCCTGCGGGAATGGCGGCAACCTCTTCACGAATAGCAGACATACGGACTCGTTGCACATTTTCAGGGGTTCTGATGTTCCGAGGAAGACCACTTGGTTTCCTTGGTAATGCATACATACACTTTCTTCCACGTTTGAAACCTAACGCCGGATAATTTTTCGATCAGAAATGACATCATTTGCATAGATCCCGAAGCGCGTCCTGTATGACCTCTGTATCACGGTTACAGAATCGTTGCTTTTAAATAACACCTCGATAACGAAATTGCGATGTTCACCGGACCAACTCATGGTGTCTACTGACAACTAGAAATTCCGCCTGAACTGTGGCCACCTCCAACGCCCCCCTACCGCCACCATTCCCTTACTACTGACCTTTAGAAATGGGGACGCCCATTCTGCCTCATCTTGTAGAAATGCCTCTCAGGTTGTCAGCAGTTTTCCGAAATGCCTCCGATAGCTGACTTGTTGCAAGAAAGCGATTCACACCAGTGCATTTCCTCAATACTTCTTCATTAGCAGTAAATAAGATTATAAACATTTCGATTACGATTATGTTTATAATTAATCCTTATATCTCGATCTGGGTCATTTACGTTTAAATGACCCAGACTTACAAAATATATAGTATAAGCATTTAATGTTTATAATCTATTTGCTGTTAAGTTTACTATCATATGGACTGTTCGAAAATTTTCATTGCAATAAATTGTAAAGAATTCTGTTTACACTTTCCAGGATTCATAGTCATTTTTGGATAGTAGAAAAATACTTTCGTGTTTCTTCTTTGGATAGATGTCTCAAAAAAGTGTTTTGTAAAAATAAATCTTGTATTCTATAGTCTATTGTAATAATCACAATACTTTATCTGGAATCTCTCCCTAAAACTCTATAATCCATCGAATTATGTTCACTGTTTCTATATTAAACATTACACTCCATAACAAAGAGATTTCTCATTCGATGAGTGAATTGATCGGCATGCAAATGTCGTGCAAAGGCAAGATATTGGGTATTATATTAGTTCATTAAACGGTGACCATAGTGAACGTGCTTAAAGCATATTTCCATAGAAGTCAAGAGTGTTTATTCAATAGACCCTTCGAGCAAATTTTTTAATCTTGAAGAAATAAAAAATTTACTTCAACAGGTCAGTTTCAAAACCTGATGAAACACTCGATAAAAATTGAATGAAACGTTGTCAGCGATACTATTTTATGACACCAAACAAAAGTTTGATTTCAAACAAGGGATTTCTTACATAGTTCATGAAATAAAATTAATGGTTCATGTTATGCTTTTAAAAAGCAATCATTTTTTTTCTGTAACACACAGTTGGAAAAAAACCACGTTTCCGAGAAGAAAATGCAAGTATTATTCGATTGATGATGAACTTTATTGAAATCATTTTGCTAAATCTCACGAAAGAATTTTTTAATAAATTGCTTTGGATATTGCATTTTTCACACCGTTGAATCTAGAGCAACTCTCATACATACAATATATATATATATATATATATATATATATATATATATATATATATATATATATATATATAGAGCACATAAAGAGAGTTAAAAATACAAGAGTAAGAAAAAGATACCAGAGCCTAACACCTATCAAACTACAGTAATTTATCAGTTTTATCAGGCGATGCCTCTTACAAAGTACACCCCAAAAGACTGTTGATCACAAAGGATTTGATATACGAGCACTGCGGCTTTCCTCCTTGACCTTAATGTTTGTGGAAAGTTTATCCCTTCTCTTGAGGAGCACATAAAGACTAGGGAAGGATTTCGTAGAATAATAGGAAAATAATTTTGGATGGTATAAAATTAAAATCTGGAAGAAATTACTGACTACAAGACCCAAATAAGAATCACAGTCGTCACAGGATTAAAAAAAATGTATAAGTCATAAATATTTGTTGTAATAAAATAACGGTGGCTGTTCAGTGAACGAAAAATGTCGGCGCTGGGATATACTTATCATAAGAGTAAAGGGGCCAGCGTTTGTCCTAAAATAAAACGAAAACGACAGAGCAAAACATTGAAATTAGTTGTCAATGATAGTCATTTACAAGTTGTTGTTTTTTGGGGGGGAGGGGAAAGGGGGAAATTGAAGTTTCCAATGAACAAGTTTATACATCCTGTTAGCGTTTCTCTCAAGTCAACAGGTGGCCCCAAATCGAGTTTCAGACCAAGAGAAGATTTCAAAATGATTATGTTCAAATTGATCATTTTGCTTAAAATTTAAGTGGAATAAGCATATCGGAATCACACATTTCATAAAATCCTGACTTAAAATAAAGAATGGCAACAACTAGAAGCACAAAACCCAAAACAAAACAAATGCAAAAAAGGGGGATTTCGGTGAAAAGCTGGAGAAATAGAAACGAGAAGGTGGAATCGTCAAGGGGAGTTAAGAATTAAACAAATGATTTAAACAAACTAGAAGAGAGAGGAAAAATAGAAATATTTGCATGAAAATACGTGTTTTTATATTCCACTTTCTTGCTTTCTTCAAATCATTTTACCTTTTTTCACTCCATAATTCCGCACTCGGTGCTCTATTTTTTTTGCTTATTGACCCTATCGAGTTTATCAGCTTGAGTTGCTTTGTGTTGACTTGCGCTCATAAGATTTCTATCTCCCGTTTTTGTAACATAATAATTCCTTTCATGTCTCCACATCTGCCACCGACAGCCACGAAGTTCTGAAAAATTCTGCTATTTTCTCTATTGAAATCAAATAGGTCAAAGATCACCACATTTATGAATTGTCCTTGCAGAAATTTCCAATTAATGCTTTGGAGTTTGAGGAAGAACTATATTAACCTTTAGCTTACGGGGCCTATTTTACCGATTCTCTCTTTAAAACGGGAAATTTCATACCCCCTTTGTAAGAACAGCCAATATTGTGGTTATATATATATATATATATATATATATATATATATATATATATATATATATGTATATCTATATATCAATATATATATATATATATATATATATATATATATATATATATATATACATATATATATATTTATATACATATATATATATTTATATATATATATATATATATATATATATATTCAGTCTTGGGACCCTATTCTTGGGATACATGCTATCCCAACTCATATGAAAAGGTTAACGTCTTTGAAATTTGTTGCCATTCTTATTTTTTATTTCCGACTTTATGAAGTTGTGTTTTGCTGATGCTGGGATAAGTAGTTTTTTTTTTTTTTTCCAGTTCTATGGCATGGGCTCCAACTGCTGTTAGAGCGATACAAAATTTCAACCTTACTGCTACTAAAAACTAATTAGATTGAAATAATTGAGATGCAAACAGCCGGAACTGCTCAAGAATCCTAAGAAGTATCTTAGTTTACATCCGTATGATGTAGTTTTGGTATGTAGTCTTGATATGACGTTATTTCTTGTGAGGATAGCAGACATTATTTTGCTGAAAATTTTGAGGCATCTTTACTCTATAATGTAAGGACTGTGGGACCAAAAGTTGACACGGTTCCTAAGTCCTAAATTATTAATGCGGACAGATGGATCCTTGGCTGCGTATTCAGGGTTATTGCGAGCGACTGGACTGCAGGTTTATTCACGCCGCATACCCAATGGTCAGGACAATATTTAATTTGAGATTACCTTATAACGTAAAATTTTATTATTTTTTTTTTGGCTTAAAATATGTGTTTTTAAATATAAAAAACTTTTTATCACAAAAATTAAAATCAATAACAATAAAAATTCAAAATTACGCACAAAAAGTCGTTTTTTTATACATGTGTTTTTGGTAGCATTTATTCAGAAAAAATAAAATTTGAGGTCAAATAGCAATATCATGGGGCGTAGAGTAAAGGAAACTCTCAGTCATTTTAAGTAAGTTAGCAATATTTTCTCCCGAAGAAATTGAAATTCTAATGTTTTAGTACAAAAATAAATGGTGTAAGAATTCTTTTTATTAACTAAGTCAGTATAAGTTGATCTTTCGAATAGTTTTGAGAATTACAAGAAATGTGATACTGTTGAAAATGCTTTGACACGTTGAAATATACTTTAAGTGGTTTCTTTCAAAAATTTTTAATAATTACGACTTCTCAAGACCTCGGAAAATACACGCCTTTGAAAATGTCAAAAGAAATACTATTAAAATTTCCACCTGGATAAATAGTCATCTTAAGTTTCGCAATTAACAAATCTGTTTACTTCCTGTATCTATATGTTTTTAACAGCGAGATTTTAAACGCTCGTGAAAGTTGGTGAAAATCTTCAAATATCCATTAGAATGATGACATCGATTAGCTGATACGTTACAGACTAATTTCCTGAAGTTGTAGTTTAATATTATTTTCTGTTTGCTTCATAGCTTTCAGTCCAGTTCATTATCCTGTAGCCAATTTCTCAAGTCGACAATTTTTGCTTAAACCGGGCCTTCTACACTTTCGAAAAAGAAGATGCAACATACAGGGTGTCCATACTTAAACTTCCCTACTTTAAGTTATCTACAGTCGAAAATATTGTTCAGAAAGTTATGAAATTTTGTGTAGGACTTTCTGAACAATAGTTTCGACTGTAGATAACTTTAAAATAGGGAAGTTTAATTATGGACACCCTGTATATATAATATATATATATATATATATATATATATATATATATATATATATATATATATATATATTTCTTGGGATCGTTAGGTTTGAATAAAATCTCTTCAGAAACTGAACACAAAATAAAATTTATTATTCTGCAAAATTCTTCAGGTGCATATACAAATTCAAACAGAAAACACGTAACAACTGTCTTCTATACAGTAGAAAACTCTAAAAACACAACTCGGGATACCAGAGTCTTCAATAGAATACACGCCTAACGCACTTTCAACACATGCAATTCTCAGCAGAAAAGAACTGAGTTCCAGTGCCAATGTCAGGCATATTTATAGACTTCCAAAGCACCCCCTATCGGTCAGTCAGCTAGATACCTGTAGAAGCTTCCAGAAAGGTGTAGACGGCAAGTTGGCGACTATTTGGCGACCAAAATAAGTCACCAAATTCATCACAAATTTGGCGATAACTCTCATATTTGACCAGATTACCATAGACTCGTAAAATTCGTTAATATATATATATATATATATATATGTATGTATGTGTCTGTGTGTGTGTATATTTAAATCCTGAGGCACTTGTAATGATATATTTTTTGTTATTCACCGGAAAGTCTTGCTCGGTACTCTTATTACGGGAACACCATTTAGGTGAGCCAGTATTACTCCCGATGAAGGGACAACAGTAACGACAAAGCCTTATTTGGGATTTGAACCCAAGCCCACTCCGTGGAAGCTCACGACGTAAACTACTATACCAAGTGGGCAGCAAAGATATTAAAATATAGGGATTGCGAAATAAGCATAGAATGAGCTATTTTAATGGTACAGCCGTACAAGAAAATATAATTTTCAGTCTGTCTACCTTGCGGAGGATATCAAAGTTGAAGCTGTGGATAGTCATATAAATTCTAGTAGTCGGGTAAGCGAGTGAAATAATATTATATGCAAATCGGAAGGTGACTTTAGCCGGTTGAAGCTAATTTAAATCAGTGAGTAAGGTGAGAAATTAAATTTCCAGGTTTTACTTCTAAGCGGTGCGAGCCTCGAGTATGAATATTTTATGTGAGAGAGATGTACTATTAAATTTGTGTTTACCTATTCTTTTTTATATAGGCCAATAGATAAATATGTTTAATGACCTCTATTTTTTAAGATATAATAGTTTTGATCTCTTACCACTTCCCTTGCTGTTATAATAAAACAGTTGACAGTATCTTTAGCCATCAGTAGATAAGTTAAAGAGGTATTTTACTCCATAAAAAGTGTCAGAATTTTAAGACAATCTTTCATGACGGGTATTTTTCTACAATACAGAGAATTCCAAAATTATTGAGTGCATTTCATGTTTGAACAAAAAGAGCAAAATGATTTACTTACATGTTTATTGTTTACTTGGAAACACAGTTTAAAAGTTTTACACAACAAAATTTTAAACATTAAACAACTAACATATAGCCGGTAGGTGGCGCGACAACTTTTCGCAAGAAAAATTTACTAACTGCGTCAGTCTGCAAATGGCAACAGTCCAGGAAAAAGCAATGTGCGTTTTCTGGTTCCATGAAAACAATCCGTTACAATTCATGTTGTTCTTTTTTTTTCAAACATGAAATACGCTCAATAATTTTGGACCACCCTGGGGGGGGACAAAATTGAAAAAAAAAGGAACAAAATGAGTTACAATGGATTTGCTTTTATGGAACCACAAAAAGGACATTGCCTTTTCCTGTACAGTAGCTATTTGGAGACTGACGCAATTAGTAAATTTTTCTTGTGAAATGTTGTCGCGCCATCTACTGGCTTATGTGGAAATTTTTTAATGATTAAAATTTTATTGTGTAAAACTGATTTAAATTGTTATTCCAAGCACACAATAAACATGTACGTACCTCATTTTGTTTTTGTTTTTTTAAAACATGAAATGAGCTCAATAATTTTGGACTACCCTGGGGTGCGCAAACTTGAAAAGAAAGGAACAAAATGAGTTACAACGAATTTGCTTTTATGGAACCACAAAACGGACATTTCCTTTTCCTGTACAGTAGCTATTTGGAGACTGACGCAATTAGTAAATTTTTCTTGTGAAATGTTGTTGTGCCATTTATTGGCTTATGTGGAAGTTATTGAACGCTTAAAATTTTATTGTATAAAACTGTTTTAAATTGTCTTTCCAAGCAAACAATAAACATGTACGTACCTCATTTTGTTCTTTTTTTTCAAACATGAAATATGCTCAATAATTTTGGACTGCCCTGGGGTGGACAAAATTGAAAAAAAAAGGAACAAAATGAGTTACAGTGAATTTTCTTTTATGGAACCACAAAACGGACATTGCCTTTTTCTGTACAGTAGCTATTTGGAGACTGACGCAATTAGTAAATTTTTCTTGTAAAATGTTGTCGCGCCATTTACCGGCTTAGTGCCGGTGCACACTTGCGGCAAAAGTACTCGGGACGCTGCGTTATTTTCGATAAGAAGAAATGCAGAGCAACTGCTGTTGGGATTCACACGTCACGCCGGCGTCCATCTGCCGCCGGCGCCACTCCCAGGTCGCCGCAGGTTCCTGTGGAACGCGCGGCACATTCCTGTAACGCGATAGCTGGTAGTACTCATTTGTCTACTGGGCAGTGCACATCTGCCGCAGCGTTTTATCACTTATCGAGCTCGTGAAGTCTCTTTACACAATGTCTGATGAAAATGTGAATGTCGAACTTTTCATCGACGAAGTAAAATCTCGCCCGATAATTTGAGATGTTAGTCATGAGGACTATAATGACCGGATACAGAAACAGTCTGCTTGGGAAAATATTTGTGAAACCATTATTGATAACTAAACCAAAAAAACGGAGAATGAAAAAAATACAACCAGTAAGTATAATTTTTTACAACTTTTATTAAAATAAGTACATTAGATAAAAAAAAACTTTTAGATGGTCAAGTATTTAAGTTTATTTTAAGTGGGTCGTCCGAAAATAATTAAAAATGTTTTCACCATCGTCCCTGAGATCCATCAAGTATACATTAAACGCTCCCTTGAAGTACCTCTCGCCAGGGCCCGGTTTAGAAAATTCTGGACTATAGGCACAACTCGGGATGGGGGCCCCCTAACACTGATATGGGCGTAAAATTTCCAAAATTGACACACACAAAAAATAATCATAAATCATTATGAAAGTACCATTTTACAAATAATAGGCTATTTGAAGCGTAGAAGCCTAGAACATTATCAAATAACAAAAAATAATACAGCATATTAACTTCATCATTAAAACACCAATACAATGCAATCAGAAAAACTTATTAATTCCTTATATACACTATAACATACATATGATGAACTATACATATAAATATACATATAATGAACCAATCAATCAAATTTGAAAGGATGTATAAAAAAATTCCTATTAAAAAAGGTAAAATAAAAAAAATTTTATTAGGGAATTTTTTCTTTCTTTTCTTTTAAAATAAAAATTTTGGGGCTCGGCCTACCGGGCCTAATGGAAAATCAGGGCCTGTCTCTCTGTTGTATGGATGGATCCAGTGCTTCTTTTTTCTAATTCTATTTGCACGATGAACATGCTTTTAGACTAAGTAATAAAATACAACTTTTTTTTAAATAATTAGGCGCGGATACGATCCATCTCGGTTGGTGGCAAACGAGAGACTGCCGCCGACGCCTATCACGTCGAAAGTGTGCGCTGGAACGGCGTTTCACGCAGAGTAAAAATAACGCAGCGTCCCGAGTACTTTTGCCGCAAGTATGCACCGGCACTTATGTGGAAGTTATTGAATGCTTAAAATTTTATTGTATAATACTGTTTTAAATTGTCTTTCCAAGCAAACAATAAACATGTACTTACCTCATTTTGTTCTTTTTTTTTTCAAACATGAAATGCGCTCAATAATTTTGGACTACCCTGTCGTGGACAAAATTGAAAAAAAAGGAACAAAATGAGTTACAACCAATTTGCTTTTATGGAACCACAAAACGGACATTGCCTTTTCCTGTACATTAGCTATCTGGAGACTGCCGCAATCAGTAAATTTTTCTTATGAAATGTTGTCGCGCTATTTACCGGCTTATGTGGAAGTTATTGAATGCTTAACACTTTATTGTATAAAACTGTTTTATATTGTCTTTCCAAGCAAACACTACACATGTACGTACCTCATTTTGTTCTTTTTGTTTCAAACATGAAATGCGCTCAATAATTTTGGACCACCCTGTATTATCTGTACTATTCTTATATTACTCCTGTACAATTTTTTTAGCAGAGTTCAATTCCAAAAGATTTCTCGTTCTGTAGACGTCCCTTATGTTAGAAAGAAAGATTGAATCTGCATTAAGATTCAATCTTAATGCTGATTCAATCTCATTAACATTAAATCTTAATGCAGATTCTCTGTGCTTTGGTCACATCGAATTTTTGACAAATCCCTCTACTTGCAAATTTATTGTTATTCTCTCGCTCCATTTAATCATTAGTTATTTACATCGAATTAATTGAATCTTGTTGTAAATCAATTAATCATTTCATATTTAATATTTAACCACGTCATGAACAATCAATTATCCATCCAAGTGATGAAATTCTTAAAACTATGGCATTTTGCTTCAATAATGCGTTACTTTTTACGTAGTAAATTTTTAATGCGGTTTTACTCCTAATTTTTAAGATGGTACTCATTTTCCTGTCTTAAAAGACAGCATTTGATTTAAAAAATAAAACTAAATTAATAAATATATCGAGAAAAATAATTGGTGAAGTCTTATCCTCTACATACAATGCATAGTATTAGAGTTTGCTTTAGATGGAAATCTGCCAGTGAGACTTCCTTACATGAAAAGCATCCTAAAACTATCATAAAGTCTCTCAAACTGCAATTTTTTAAGTGACTGTAGCAGCATACCTTCTTTGGTGGCCAGAGCAAGTTCTCGGGACATGTCTAAAAATGTGTGGGGTCAGTAAGAGTAAGTTAGTGTGCTTACAGCTGAGAATAGAGCATGTGTTTCAAAAATGTCTTGGCTTTGGCCAAGTACTAATAAAGGATTGTAAGTATTTTTCTAATTTTCTGGCTCATCCCGCCATGCCACGATTTACACGTTTTCAATTCAGTTTTTTTCAGCAATTTCAGTGTATACATTGTAATAAAACCTTAATAAATTGATGCATGCATGTGTTGGGGAAAGCAAGGAAACATAGAGAATTGGCCTTTATCATACATTTTTTCGAGAATACTAAAAATTCTTTTAAAGTGAAATTAATAATAGAATAAGGTTTCCCTTCATATTAACATTTAATACATGAGGAATCAGAAGCAGAGACAAAATATTCGGCCAAAGCAATTATTTCTACGATCTTTCGGGAGGCATTTACTACTGTTGAAAAATACGGGGATGAAAGATTTCGTTGACAAGTGCCCACATCATGTCATATTCAGCATCATCATGTCGGATTCCAGGAACATCCGCTAGACTCCGAGACAGCTCAATCGTCTCTCTATATCGTCAGAGCTCCAGGGAACAAGAAACGATATCTGTCGACCTTCTCTTGTTCTTTTCTTGGAGGGGCTGTTGTCCGTTTACCGGGGTCATTTTGTCCCGCCCCTTTTTATCTCATTGGACAGTGGGCTGCTTTTCTCTCAGCAGTTCCTACCCCAAGTAGTCCCTTATTTCACTGCTCATGCTCATAGTCTACCAAGTACCTCCCCATCATAATTTTCGTTTGGGATACCACTTTGACCATTACCTGAAAGTTGTATTGTGGGCCATAAAATAACGTTACCATCTATCTTGCAGCATTTATAGTCTTTTGATCGCTATCAATGGCCACACAGACAGCTTTTCTTTCACGCCACCTTAGTGTTCCTCAAGTCATTATTTATTTTTTTCTTCTGGAGTTGTTATAAGAGTTTTATTATTGACCGTCTATCGACCCCACATCGCGGTGAATTATAACATTCAGTGCTTCTACACAGTGTCTGAAACAGAATGTTCTGTTATCCAGTTTAGTTTAAAAAAATATTTGCAACTAATTATTCCACCTTCTACATTAATTTTCAGAAATGTCTGAGAAATTCCTTTTAGACGCTTTTAATAGCGAACTAAGGTTTGAATAATGTTCTAAAATATTTTTCAAGCTTCTTGAGACATTACGCATTTTCCTTCTAAAATCGTTCTAAATCGTTCTAAAAGCGTGATTTTAGACGCTTTTAATAGCAAACTAAGGTTTGAATAATGTTCTAAAAACATTTTTCAAGTTTCTTGAGACACTGCACATTTTCTTTCTAAAATCGTTGTAAAATCGTTCTAAATCTTTCTAAACGTGTATTTTTAGACGCTTTTAATAACAAATTAAGGTTTGAATAATATTCTAAAAACATTTTTAAGCTTCTTGGGACATTACACACTTTCTTTCTAAAATCGTTCTAAATCTTTTTAAAAGCGAATTTTTAGACGCGTTTAATAGCACACTAAGGTTTGAATAATGTGCTAAATTTTTTTTTCAAGCTTCTCGAGACATTACATATTTTCTTTCGAAAATCATTCTTTAAGTTTAAAGATTTGTTAATAATGAAAGACAAATCGATTTTCTCGAACTACTTATGAGAACAAAAAAATCCAATTTCAGTTTCAATTAATTATTGCATCACCCGAATTTAAGAATCCTGTGTCCTTACTAATACTATGATTTCTGTTTATTCGAACGTATTATTAGGTTCATATCTAGATAATACCTTGGATACCGTCACATAATACCAAGGACAGCAGACAGTTATTTGTGTCTTATCCTCGACAAATATTGGCAGAAATAAATAGTATTTTCTTCCGAACAGAGGGAAAAGGGAAGATCCGCTTCACTTTAAATCCTCTTAAGGGACTTAAAATAATTGCTTCCGGGCTATTCTTACATTAATTCAGATTCTGAAATAGTAACACTGATGATACTCACCATGGAAATTTTAATGAAGTATTTCTGTTTAATATATCTTGATTAGTTGAATCTTTCAACAAGTCCAACGACAGAGAATTAATGTATTTCGAAACTTCGACTAACCTCGGAGAAAATTGAGTTTATGAAAGGCATATGTGTTCAACACATTAAATAGAAAAATACAAACATATACATAACGATGTTTATAATTGACGCATCCTTCGCATATTAGCGTAATAAATTTTATCCTTTTCTTAACACGTAGTACATAATTAACTATTCTTCCTTTTCAAAATAAAATAAAAAGTGTGGCTAGATGTTTTGAACTCAATGATATTTCATCATTAGGCCCAGGAGCATTGGTATGGTTGTCACAATGAACGATTCGAAAATGCGCATTTGTTCATTGTTCATTTCGACAATCACACTAATCCTCCTCGATCTGATGACGAATTATTAATGAGTTCAAAACATTCAACCCCCTTTTTATTTTATTGGGAAAAGGAAGAAGTGTTCATTACGTATTTTTGACACGTATACTCTTAGCTTTGGTTCTTAAAAAAATTTTCTACATTCAACGTGTATATTCGAGAAAACATCTGCTTTGTGAGTCAATGATTTTACATTTTTAATGTACCTAAACGAGTTCCTTTCCACCATTTTTATTTAGTTTACCCAGAGGCGTTTAAATTCTGAATTTATTGTACTTTTCCCGCCTCTTGAAGCATGTCGTGATACATTTTTCATATTTGTTGTTGGTTTTAATCCCTCCTGGTTTAGTAGAGCTAGACCAGGTTCATGAGCCCATAAATCCTCAAGAATTCTCAGGCCATTAATAGGTGAGGAATGGTAATAAAAGGATTTTAGACAAATTTAAGCAAGTTAGAATATGGCCAGGAGTGGACTTCTCAGCATTACACTTTTTACAAGTGGGAAAAGTTTTGTTTTGTCGAGCAAATTTTAGACACCTCAAGTGGCCACTGTCCATTGGAGATTGCAGGCTGCTCAGCTCTTTTATTCCTGAAGATAAAAGCTCTACCAGGGCAGACACCATAGTACAAGTCATTGACCGGGGGAGATTTCCAAGTTCTCTGGATAAAAGATTGCTTTATGGAATAAATCTGCAGATAAGTAACAGCCGAAGAAATTCGTGAACGTTCAGCGGTACCTCCTTTGCTAGGTTGTCAGCCATCTCATTGCTAAATAAGCATTTTTGCATTTTTTAAAAGCTAATATTTGTGTACAAAATTGACTCTCAGTTTGGTTAATATGTTAAATATCTTTGTCTAAATCTCTTTTTACATAATTTTATCCCCCAAATTTGATAATCCAAAGGAATAATTACAGTAAATATTTGCCGAGGAAGAATTCTCCAGATAAGAAACAGCCGAAGAAGTTAGGGAACGTTCAGCGGTACCTCTTTTGCTAGGTTGTCAGCCATCTCAGTGCCAAATAGGCTTTTTTGCATTTTTTAAAATCTAATATTTGTGTACAAATTGACTCTCAGTTTAGTTAATATATTAAATATCTTTGTCTAAATCTCCGTTTACACAATTTTATCCCAAATTTGATAATCCAAAAGAATAATTACAGTAAATAATTGCCGAGAAAGAATTCTCCAGAAAAATAACAGCCGAGGAAGTTGGTGAACGTTCAGCGGTACCCTTCTATGCTAGAGTGTCAGCCATCTCATTGCCAAATAGACTTTTTTGCAATTATTTATCTAATATTTGTGTACAAATTCACTCTCAGTTTGGTTAATATATATTAAATATCTTTGTCTAAATCTCCTTTTACATAATTTTATCTCCCAAATTTGATGATCCAAAAGAATAATTATACTAAATAATTTCCGAGGAAGAATTGATGATAGCATCCTTCGAGAAAAATCAAATATAAAGCTACTGTTTGGCAAACTTCTTACCGCCGCTCTTAGCATCCTTACTAGATGGAACAGTTTCAGATAGGGTCCATAGCTTAAAATTAACTGATCCCAAGAAATAACTGGAAACATAACAACACCATCCGGCACACCCTCATTTTTCATCGCTTTATATTTTACGAATTTTAAAGTCAGTTTTCAGTGTAGACCCAAATAAGCTAGAATGAATACGCTGTCGGAGATAATCTAAGGTTATTAATTTTTCCTTCCTACTAGAATTCTGGGAATGTTGTAGTTGATATTAAATTTTTAGTTCCCCGAAATAGCTTTGAATACATTAATCAATTCTATGCTTTAAATATTCACTGGAAAAAAAATAGTTTGGATATTAAAGGATTTTTTATTGATACAGAATAAAAATTCATCTAATGGAAAAATTTTGATTAAAGACTTGAGGAAAGTCGTTACTTTAAATCTATGGAGTAGCAATAGCTGCACCACATAACACGCAATGAAGCATGTTAATGATTTAATGTTGTAGTTAAATAAGACCTTATATTTGTCCCTTATTATAAATCATCATCAAAGATATTATTGAATATTTGTATGGTATGCAAACTAATTATTCTGAAATTCAGCTGCAGAAGTTTTCTAAAAATGTATGTATTGCCAAAATAATTGCGATATGTTAATAAACACCATTCATTCATTTTATAAATATTCCTGTGTTATATTTAGTCTGTGAATCCCTTGTAAAATCTAAATGCCATACCTCCTCAACTTCCTTTAGGCAATTCATACGATAGCTGGAAATATTTATGGGATAAGGGATCCTCAAGCTTATTTTTTTTAATTTTCAATATTTCACACTTTATACAAAATGACAATGATTAATATTCTTTTTTACTACATTAAAGAGCCTTAGAATTCAAAATAAGGATTTCAAAATTTTTCTCTAAAATTCTAACATTCTTCAAAATGCTCCCTGTGCATTCCTTATCATTAAAAACCTTTATATATTTAAAAATAAGGTGTCCGGGCTAAAAGTATCTAAAAGTTATGGCATATTTTTACGGAACTACCCATTAGAATTTAAAAAAAAATTATTTAAATAGAAAATTATATATTTATAAATATATTGAAAGAGATTATAAATATCGAGAAACAATGTATTGTCTTTTCCTCTTTTTAAGTGTCTCGGAAATTCCGATGGGGGTTCGCACAAAAATAATTTGAATCGGAAAAAACACTGTTGCTACAAAATTCGCTTTTCCAGTTCGGCACAAAATCCTCCGCTCGTTGAGAAAGCACTTTCGTGAAAAAGCGTAACACGGCACAATTTCCTCTTGAAGACGCGTAACAAAAATTCTAAAATTTGCTCGACAAAACAAAACTTTTCCCACTTGTAAAAAGTGTAATGCTGAGAAATCCACTCCTGGCCATATTCTAACTTGCTTAAATTTGTCTAAAATCCTTTTATTACCATTCCTCACCTATTAATGGCCTGAGAATTCTTGGCCATGCTGAAAAATAGCTCCGAAGGTAAATCGAAATTTTAGAGATATCGGTTTCTTAATTTTCTTCAGCAGCAGCCAAAATACCAATATAATCCGAACACTCTCCAAAACCGCAACTGGTGAAGCCACTGTCGCGAGACGGAACGAACATCGGAAACAATCTTCCTGCATTTTTTTTTCTTAGACATCCTGGTGGTCGACAAACCGTCGTTGAAAAGTGGCAAACAACAGGCACATGGATGTAATCCACACTTAGAAGTCGAAGAACCTCATCATAATGAATGGTATCCGAAACTGGAACTCGGTGTCGGCAATCGGTGTCACTGGCATTAGCCACGATAAAAATATGCAGCTTGAAAGAAAAATTATAAATCCTCCGGAATTCTTTCTCCAATGGACAACGCAATCATGAGGAAGAGATGAAACTTGGACAAATTACAATTTTAATTTTTAAACTTAAATTTAAAAGGCTGTTGGGTTATAACTTATTACTTTTTTCCCTCGCGCGATTCCCTAAAATACTACGCGGCTTATACACGGTGCTTATTCTACCCACTTCATCAGTTTCTTATCTCACGTTACTCCACCTTAACCTATTAGTAAATACTTATTAATGATATAGCAGTCAGTGATTACAGGCCTGTGGGAAAGAACTACACATTAATTACACTTAAGAGTTTATTTCCGGATGTTAACCTACCGCAATTCAATCTATTAATTATTTACCAAGTCTCATCTCTATCCTCGTAACGCATGACCAAAGCTATTGAAAATGAATCCTCTCTGCGTTAAAACCCTATTGTCTCAAACCGTCTAAAGCCACAGCGCATGCCCATGACGTCTGCGCCGAAAGTGGACCCAAAGGCGGACCTTACGTTTGATACTATTAATACACTGGTGTAAGAAATTAAGCGAATTTGCAGACTTGGTCTATTATCTCTAGAACTACTGTACCGATTTTAATGAAATTTGATATGTACATACAATGATACAATAGAAATCAAATAACCATTCAATAATTGTAATACACATGCATGATCGTGCGTAACACTCGTTGGTGTCGGAAGGTATGAAACAGCGGTTGCAAAATAAACAAAAAATGGGTTAATAAATGAGTTAATAGGGGGTATGGTCCCCTCTTACAGATATACAGGTCTCGCAGCGTGTTCATACTTGAAATAAGGCAGTTTATCATTTCCTGTGGCAATTTGGTCCCACTCCATTCAGCAACGCTGTTTCATTCCCTGGATGGTTTCGAAGGGGGTTGCGAGTGCAATTGCCATCCCAAGAGGTCCCAGACCTGCTCTATAGGGTTAAGGTCTGGAGATCTGGCTGGCCAATCCATTCGGCGAATATCCTCACTCTCTAGAAATTCTTCGACCAGTAAGAGTTCTATTGGCCTCGCGTTATCGTCCATTAAATGAACTCAGGGCCAACTGCACCCCTGAAAAGACGAACATACGCTCCAAGTCCTCATCCCTATAAATCGCACCAGTCACAGTGCCTCTTCAAAGTATGGAGTGAGGGTGCGGCCATCCAACATGATGCTTGGCCAGACCATTAAACCTCCTCCGCCATAATGGTCGATTTCGCGGACATTGGAGGGTAGTAGGGGTCCCTGGTTCTCTCCATAGACGTACGGCCAGAATCGGTGTTTAGGCGTAACCGGGACTCATCAGTGAAAAGAACGGTGCGCCATTGACGATACTCCAAATCTCTATGCTCTCTGCACATGATAAACGGATTCTCAGTTCGTAGAAGTGAGCGGGACGCAACAGCAGGTCTTCTTGCAAACAATCTCCTCTATCAAGTCTTTTGAAACAGTCACCCTTGATACACGGGTTCTGGGCTGCATACAAGTCACGAGAGCGCTTGATAAGCTGTAGCACTCCTGTTACGCCTCGCGATAATCGACAAATGGCGATCTTCTCTGGCCGCCATGGCTCTTGGACGACCTTGCCCAGGCTTTCTCTCGCTGGATCCGGTATCCTGGAACTGTTACCATAAGTTACACACAACGCTGGACGTTAAATTGAACTCTCTACAAATTTGGACCCCACAAAAATCTCCCCACAATTCACCACCTCATTCCATCATCTAAACGATGGTGGTTACTCATTTTTACTGTTACAATTTGAAATTAACCGATTGCTGCAAAATAACACCAAGAAATTCACCGAGGTGTGCTAGCGAACGGAATGCGACTTAACTTACGCGCGCTTATAAAGCCTGTTTATCTACTGGATCCATCTACGCATACGTGTACGCTTACGTATTAGACGTACAAGACTTGGATTTTTGTCTAGAAGCAGTGGTTTTACATTCAGTTCAGTTCTTTTCTTGAAATTCGATAAAATATGCAAATTCTCTTAAATTATTTCACTAGATTCTCTCTTTGCTCGTTCAAAAAGGGAATTCCCCTAAATCCCTGGCGCGTTTCGAAATACGATATGAAAATAGTGGCGCTTTACCACACGAAATTAACTACCCTGAAGCCCCCTGTAGAGTATTTAATTATTATTGTTTTGACATATATATCTATATAAATAAAAATGTAAATATACGTTTGTTCAAAACCTCAAATCTCCGAAAGTTCTTCACCGATTTCTTTGAAATTTTGACACAACGTTGCATTCGAATACGTGAGTGATTTTATAAACCTATTATATAGATGCCACATCTGTGACAGGTATAAACATGCTTTTTTGAAACAAACGCTATACTAAGTATATTACCGCAAACGAGAAATCTCTTTCCCTTCCCCCTCAGAACAGAAATTTGTCACGGTGGGGTGCGACCCCACTATCAGCAGTCCCCACAGGTCGTAAAGTACGGAGGAATCGTTCTAGACAATTAAAGACGATAGAAGAGATAATAGAACCACTGTCCGGTGTTCCAATGATTTTCATTTGAATTCAAATTATATCGTGAAACTGGCCTCTTCGGAGTGATTTCTTACAGCGGATTGAAATATTTCCTCTCGCATTGCGTCGGAATTGAGCTGTGTCGTTTACCATAGCGTTCATTTCGTGAGTATAGTTTATTTTATTTTTATTTTTGTGTTTTTTCCTTTTTTAAGGTTTTGCAAATTTATATGTTTTTGTTATAACTTTCTTCTTTTTCAGTGCAATCGATCTGCTTTAGTGGCCTTCAGAAGGTTAATTATTTCTTTTGTCATTGCGTTGGAATTGAATTGTGTCGTTTACCATAGTGTTCATTTCGTGAGTATAGTTTATTTTTTTATTTTTTCATTGTTTTTCATTACTTTTTTTAACTGTTTTTTTATTTTTTTGTGCAATTGGCGGTGGAATTGAGCTGTATCGATTGATTTTCATTTGAATTCAAATTATAAAGAGAAATTGTCCTCTTCGGAGTGATTTCTTCGAGCGGATTGAAATATTTCGTTTCTCATTGTGTTAGAATTGAGTTCTGTTGGTTATTCTGCGTTTGAATTGAAATATTTCGTTAGTATTTTATTTTTTATTTTTTGCCTTTGTTTTTTAGTTCGTGTTTTATCCTTTTTTAATGTTTTGTAAATTTATATGTTTTTGTTATAACTTTCTTTCTTCTTTTTCAGTGTAAACGATCTGCTTCAGTGGCCTTCAGAAGGTGCCTTCGTATTCGTATTACACATGGAATGCGAGTAGAAAATCATTTGAACGACGCAAACGAGGAGAGCGAGTCGACGGACAACCTGGCATATTCAAAGAAACTACGAAAAACAGACTATGCACCGTGCATCCCAATCAAGATGAATGCTTCTTTCTTCGCATGCTGTTGGTAAATGTGCCCGGTCCAACGTCTTTCCAGCAATTGAGAATTGTCAACGGCGTTACACATGCCATTTTCCGCAGTACATGTCAAGCTCTGAATTTCTTGCATAACGACCGACACTGGGATGTATGCATTAATGACGCGTACAACACGTCAAATCCAAAACAAATTCGTGCGATGTTTGCAATCATATTGACCACCTGCTCTCCTTCATCTCCAACAGAGGTATGGGAGAAATATAAATCGCACATGGCTGAAGATATTTTCCGTCGAATACGGGAGGAAAATTCAAATATGAACATGGATTTCACAGCAGAAATCTACAACGAAGCGTTGATAATGATTGAAGATTTGTGCTCAGAAATCGCGAACAAGTTGTCAATCAATTGGGAATGCCATCACCGAATCGATCTGCTGATGCTTCGTTCGATGTAGGATTGCAATCGTGAACAAATTACAACATGGTGATCTTTTGTCGTATGTGCAATCAAATATTCCTTAGCTAACGCTTGAGCAATAAGGCATTTACGATCAAATAATGCAAACTGTCAATAACGGGTTGGAGAAATCTTCTTAGAAGCGCCAGGAGGAACTTGGAAAACGTTCCTAATTAGATTGATTCTGGCAGCAATTCCATCCCAAATGACATAGCTTAGCTTTTGCGTCGTCCGGAATAGCTGCGACATTGCTACCAGTGGAAGAACTGCACATTCAGCTTTGAAATTGCCATTGAACTTCAATTCATTGAAACTCCCACGTGCAACATTTCCAAAGCATGCGGCATGGAAAAAGTATTGCAGAAATGCAAACTTATTGTTTGGGATGAATGTACAATGGCACACAGAATCGCTCGAGCTCTTGATAGATCATTGCAAGATTCATGTGGAAACATCAGACCATTTGGGAACGCATTAATATTGCTTGTAGAATTTCAGGCAAAACATTACCCTATAATTCCTCGATCGCACACCGCGACGAAATAATTGCTTGCCTGAAATACTCTACTTTGGGCGACACGTAAAGCGTTGAAATTATCTATAAATATGCGTGTCCATCTGCACAAACGATGTATCAGCTAGTTATTCTCACATCAATTGCTGGAAATTGGACTGAAAGGTACCCGGGTGATTTGACATCAGGCGAATTCATTGCCTCATAACTTCTGCAATTTAGTATCGTCAAAGAAGAATTGGTTGAAAAAGTATTTCCCAATTTTCACACCAATATAAGAATCTATGATTGGCTGATCTTGCCAGCCAAGAACAACAGACGTCTACGAACTTAACAACATCAATCAGTTTAACATTCAAAGCGAGGCAGTCACATACAATCCGTCGACACTGATGTGGAAGCAGAGTGAAGCGGTTCATTATCCAACAGAATTTTGAATTCCCCTCGATCTACTAGGGTTACCGCCGCACGTACTGCAATTGAAAATCCGCGTACCAATTATAATGTTGCGAAATATCAACCAACCAAGCTTTGAAACGAGTTGCCAGTAAAAAAATTACTGAGCAACGCGTAGAAGGACGATCTTGACAGGACCAGTTAAGGTGATGGTGTCCTCATTCCTCGAATTCCCATGATTCCAACAGATATGCCATTTAAATTTAAGAATTGCAATTCCCAATTCGATTGGCGTTTGCAATCACCATCATAAGCTCGGCCAATCTTTACAATTGTGCGGGTTAGATTTAGACAACGGAATGCTTCTCATATGGGCAATATATGTGCGTGGTTCTAGAGTCGGCAACCAGACAATCTCTATATCTGCACACACAATGAAACAACAAAAATATTGTATACCACAAGTATGGTAAATTAAGCATTCTTTAAAATTTTTGTATTTCCAATGCAGCGGGCAAAGGAACACAATTCTTTTCGCCAAGTATTACATAAAAGAGCAAGTACTAAAAACTGAACTATAAAATATTGTTGGTGGGTAACGTTACTCGCGTCTGTTGCATACTTTAAGCTACACGGTGCCCCCTGGGTAGTGCTAAATGAGTAACAGCTTTGCAGCCGTGTATAAATTAAACATATTAGAAACGTGCTTCTCTTTTCTTTCTTTTCCATTTAACCAGACTGAACCACAGCAACCGTGGCCGGGTACAGCTAGTATATATATAAAACAATAATTGTGCAATGAATTTTCTTAGGTATGAGTCTAAAAGTCTTAGATAATTTTGTTTTTATACACTGCCTGTATTTTTTTTATGTTTTACTTTATTTCATTGTCTATACATCTTGAAAAATATTTGTGATTTCAAAGAACTCTCAGCGGTTTTATGACAAACACTGCAATTAACATTTCTGAGAAATTTAGAAGAATTCAGAAGAAAAGTTAATGGGTATCGAAAATTTTTGAAAAATTCTAGCAGTTTTGAAGAATTTTCCAAAAAAAACAAGTTTATTCTTCTACAAAATTTTATTTGTAAATTCAAAATGACTTCAATCTAAAAAAAAATTACTATTTATACTAATGTGAGAATATATTAATTATACTCATGTCATAGAGTAAAACATTAAATATTAAAAAAACGTGGTTTGAAGTCCCTTGCCCCGTCAAATCAATTAATTCAAATAAAATAATAGGATGTTTTTCAATAGAGAGGAATTTTGTAAGCACAACTTAAGACTAAAATAAGATTTCGTATTAAACGAAAAAGCAAAGGTTGTGTAAAGAAAAAATTAAGATTAAACGCCAAGAACAAAGGCTGTGCAAAGAAAGCTTTAGAAATTATGCTTAATTTTCTGGAAATTTATTCTAACTTAAAAAAGAAAAATATAACAACCATTATGCAGCATAAATCCGATATTACTAGCTGTATGCACCTTTTGTATGTACATTTTATGTTAGTTTTAAAGGCCTGAAGCTTAATTTTATTTTTCGGATAACAAAAATGCTTTTAACGGACAGAAACTTCGAGAAATTAGTGGGCTGCAAACGTCATCGTAAACCTAATTGCTTTAAATATCATTTTTATATACCTCCTAATTAGTTTTATATACATTATCTTTTGTCCATGTAGCTCAGTTTTATTTTTCATAAAGGGAAATTAATGTAAAAAATAGTTCTCTTAGCTGGCAATGAAATTACAGAGAACTTTTATTACAGTTATGGCAGCAGTTTTGTATTTTAAGCTCTTAGAGATAATTTCCCTTTATATAAAATAAAAACGGCGTGTAGTGAGGAAATTTTGCTTGCGAGTTAGCTCATGGTTAAAACAATTTCCAAAGATCTAATTAATAAGGGTTAAATATTTAGTGAGTTCCAAATATTCACTGCTAAGGATCAACCAAGCCTTGTCATTTACTAGTTTAAGATTTCATTATAATGTCATTTTGTGTAGACAAAAATGCCAGCAGTAAGAATCTTTTTTCCGTGTGTTAGCTCTCGATTAAAATAATTGAAATATCTGTATAGATTAAACTAATTTAATGGGATGCAAATTTTTGAATTCACATTTCAGTAACCGTGAGCCCTTGTTTTGAATTATTTTTCGAATTTTATAATTTTTTGCTGTCGATTGAAAAAATAGGTCTATTCTAATAATTATTTTCTCTTGTTAGGTTTAGATCAAAATCATTGCCATAGATGTATCGAAATGATTAAAATATGTATTTGAGAACAAACGGAGATTTAAATTTAGTAACTGCCTTAAATTTAATAACTAATGCATCCATTTTTTTTGTATTTATCAAAAGCAGTTAAGAATTCGTTTGAAATTTGACTCCAGTATGCAGGTAGAGGCACAATTGTAGAACGAGGCCTTCATAAGATCTCTTTATAGGGATCTCTGGTATTCAAAGCCTTGTTAGACAAGCATAGTTGATTGTAGTAATCTTGATATAATAAAATAAAAAATATTACAAGATAAAAAAGACTTTTATATACCATGTTTTTTAAATTCGCTATAGCCTTAATATGTTCAATATTACGTTAATAGATGGCGCCTGTAGCGCAGTTCTTTTGGCTGCAGACGCTACTCGATTTTTACGTATGGATTTTAAAATATGGAATAAAGATGGTGTAAAAGTATTAAATAATGCATTGTCATGGTGTTCTGAGCTATTCTAAAGTTTCAAATGTCATCTAGTCGGGAAGTTAGTTAAAAATCGATTGCAAGATTCTGTACCAGACAAACACACACACAAACAAGAAAGCAAGGTTCAAAAACATGGAAATTATGTAAAACTGTTTTTCTCAACTAGCGTTTGGTATTATCCATTATTACAGCGATACAGATTAATAGTAATACCATACTTGCAAGTCTCACTATAACTGAGACACTATGTTCTGTTTCAACTGTTTCAATACTGTTTCAATAAAATTTCATTCATTTTTACACGGTTTATCAAACAAAAAAAAGCCAATAAACTTACAAAATTCTTACTTAAACTTTCTTTCAAAAGACGATTTTTAGAATTATTATTGAGCTAAAAATGCAAAGAAATTCATTAATGCCTTTCTAAATATATTCACCATTCTTTACGGTCTGATTTCTTGTAAAACTGTCCTCCCTTTCATATTTCCTTTCAGATCTACCAGGATTAACCCCGAGAGGTCGCGCGGGGCACAGAGTCACACCCGCGTAGAAAACACAAACCTGACGGGAAATTTCTATTGTTAATCAATTACCGTTTTAGTATCCTCCTGTCTGACCCTTCCCTTGGATGGGTATTGTTATTTTGCACGTGCAATTCCTTTCTCTGCGAAGAAGCAATCGTTTCTTGGAATCCAGTGTGATAACAGGGGTGACTCAGTCTCCCCGTGCGACCGTTATTGCTTCGAAATTTTTCACTATAAGCAGTTTAGCTTCGTTCTCTGGAGTGCTTAGTTGTTTTAAGCTCGGTTATTTGACAGATAATGGCGTACAAACGTAAATTACGGAGTATGAAAAGAGATGGAACTTTGAGAACTCTGTTGGATGAATTGAGTCTCTGCAGAAGAAATTGATCAAGGTAGCGAAAATGAACCTGAAGAAATATACAGTTCTCATGACAGCGAAAGTGAATTGAGCAGAATGATGAGACGACGAAAATACTGATTTAGAAGAAAGCATTTTTGTCAGCAAAATAAAACAGTTTTGGCAGAAAGAAAAAACCAATCAAAAGTGAAAACGTGTTCTCAAAATAATAACTCATTTACCAGGAGTAAAAGAAATTGCACGCAATATAACAGATCCTCTAGAAAGTTGGGAATTGTTTTTTAGTACTAAAATCATACGATCATAGTAGAGTGGACAAAGATTTATATGAAAAATATCGGTAAATTACACCAGAGATCGGGATGCCAAGAAGACAAATGAGGTGGAAATCAGAGCCCTTTTTGGACTTTTATATCTGTGCGGCTTGCATAAATCATCGCATACAAATGCACAAGATTTGTGGTCTACTGATGGATCAGGCATTGAAATTTTAAGGAAAACAATGTCATGCAGAAGATTTATTTTTCTTCTCAGATGCCTGCGGTTAGACAATGTGACCGATCGTGAAGCTCGGAAAAAAGTGGACAAACTGGCGGCTGTGAGAGATTTTTTTGCCGATTTCAATGAAAATTGTCAAAAGACATAGTATTGGTGAATATGTTACTATCGACGAAAAATTAGAGAGGTTTCGAGGGCGGTGTTCTTTTCGTCAATATATACCAAACAAACCAGCGAAGTCTGGAATCAAAATCTTTGCCTTAGTAGATTCTAGGAATTTTTACAGCTATAGTATGGAGATATACGCAGGACAACAGCCGGAAGGTCCCTTCAGAAATGAAAATTCGCCATTTTGAAATTACTAAAACGCCTGTGCACTCCTTTGTTTGAGCAGGCAGAAACATAAAATGGATAATTGGTATACGAGTTATCCTCTAGCGAATGAACTTTTATCAAAGAAGCTAACAATTGTAGGAACCCTGAAGAGAAACAAGGCTGAATTCCATCGAGTTCGTCGAAACAAAACTAGGAAGTTTATTCTTCTATATTTGGATTTCAAAAGAACACAACACTAGTATCATATGTGCCTAAGAAATCAAAATGTGTAGTTTTGTTATCTACTATGCACGGCGATGACGCCATTGATGAAAGTGATGATAAGAAGAAACCAGAAATAATTAAATTTTATAATGCAACAAAGAGGGGTGTAGACAAAGTTCATGAAATGTCATCATTATATTCGACAGCTCGAAAAACCAAACAGATGGCGATGGTCGTTTTTATTGCGTGTTGAACGTCGCTGCAATAAATGCCCGAGTTGCCGTAATGTCAACAAGATCCCTCCTTACGATATAGAAATAGGAGAAAATTCCTAAAAATGTTGGCATTATCTCTTATACAGCCACAACATAGAGATGAGAAAGAAGTATGCCAATGCTTCCTAAAGTACTTCGTGGAAAACATCCATAAGCCACTTCTAGTGATCAGAGGAACACCCATCAAAAAAAACCAAAACCGATAAAAGGCCAATGGCTATATGTCCAAGTCCAAGGACAATAAACTACAATTTCTTGCAAAAAGTGATTAATTTTACATGTAAAATTCTATTCTTCCTATGTTTGCCAGAAGTGTATGTAAATTCCCGATCCCTGATAAAAGGTATGCAATTCTTTTGAATAGAATTGTACTTTAATAGAAAAAAGTTTCCTTAAGTAAAGAAGTATAGTTTTATTAATGATTATTGCAATTATTGTGCATAATCAAGTGTTTTTTTTTAAATTTATAGCACATATTTTAATAAAACTGATTGGGGTGACCCAGTCACCCCGCTCGATCTCGAATGTCAGTGTTGGGTGCGCGACTTCTGCCGGGTTAAAGCACGCATGGTAACATTCACTTTATATCCAGAGTGATACTCCATATCATTAATGTAAATTATTAAATTTAACATATTACACCTCTTTAATTTTTCGGGAACTTAAAACAGACTTTACTATATTTCTTGACTATGATATGATCGGTATAATGCAGTTTCATGTACTATATTCCAATTGCTTTTTCATCCTCCATACTTCCACACTGCTAAAGTCCAACTAAAACATTTTGTTAGCAAGTTTGTTGAACACTTGTTTAAGTTAAACATTTGTTAAACTTGTCACACTTGTTAAACGGTTTTTTTTAATTTAACAAGTGTTTAATTTAAATGTGTATGAATTAACACTAGAAAGACGGTAATTTTTTTCTTACTAAAAATACTGAACGCCATCATTTTAACGGTTAAAAGTAAAATTAAGAATTAAAAGTATTTAAACTTTAAAAAAATGGTTAAATACTATAAATGTTGAACTATTTCATACAAATATATAATAAATTAGTATATATTTAGATATATTTATATGCAGGTATGCAGAGCTGTCAACTTGTATGGTTTATCCGTAAAAAATATATGCATGGTTTGTGTAGTCCTTATTTTCACAGCAGTATTTCCGAAGAGCCAATATTTCTGTTATTTGCAAAAGGAGAAGAGACGAAATGTAACTAACATTTTTTCGGTATTATTTTAAAGATTTCTGCCTGTTTTCTATATTATCGTCAAATTAACGGCTTTCGGTCTTGGTAGTAGTACAAACAGATTTCTGCCCACTTTTTACTATAGAATATAATTTTGTAAATGGTGCATATTTCGTGTAAAATTAGAAAAAGTCTTAAAAGTTCAGAAGCCTGAGGACATAAAGACAGACATAGGGTCTCATAGTACGTCCGAAACCGACAATATGACGTCAGCCGTCTTTGTAGTGTTAAGATAGCCGCTAAGTTCCTCTAAAGGATAACTTTAAAAAGACTAGCGTAACCCAAGATAATATAATTTTCATAATTAAATACTGTTTTATAATCATCCTATAAGCTACATATTATAACCTTAGACGATGTCTTTGACGTTCAATAAGCTCACTTGCACATGAATTCCTTGGAAACATTCAACGAAATATAGATTTTACCGGAGAAGGCCTGAAATTTTTTCGTCCATTTAGCACATTGTTGGCCGGCAATTTTATTTAAATATATACCCAAGTCACCAACAAAAACAGAATATTCGATTAAAGTACGGCATTTTTATTTTCTGAAAGTTATTTTCTTTATATGAGAGTCTGAGATTCCATTTTAATTGATAATATATGAGGGATTTGACTGACTCGTTCAGGTCACAGTAAAAGTACACTGCTGGCCACCCAAATTGCAACACCAAGAAAGACAAGAGATTATCACAACAAAATTTATTTTGTAGATAACATGTTGACCAAGTATCAAATGATTAAATTTATAGACTTCTGTGAAGTGTGGTTCCTGCCAAATCAGTAGCCAGCGCAGCCGCCATTGTTGGAGATCCCGCTGCCACACGCCTCGGCATTGATTCAAGGAGACTTGGATGAATTCTTGGGGTACAGCAACAAAGCAGCTTCCAGCACGTTGCCAAAGTTGATCCTGCTGTGGCAGCTGGGGATGGAATCTGGGTGCAAGACGTAGAGCAACCATGGACCACATGTTTTCTATCGGCGAAAGATCCGGAGAGCGAGGCGGCCAGGGAAGCAATTCAATCTGGCGATTGACGAAGAACCGTTGGACAATGCGTGCCACGTGTGGTCGCGCATTATCCTGTTGAAATATGGCTGTGGGCAAGCCCTGAAGGTAAGGAAGGACAACTGGCTCCCAACACCTCGGAATGTAGCGCTGGCTGTTTAAAGTACCGGCAATGCATACTAGAGGTGTGCGAGAGTGATATCCAATACCGCCCCAGACCATAATACCCGGTGCAAGGACCAGTGTGGCGGTGCATAACGCAGCTGTTCAGCATCCTCTCTTCACGGTGTCTCCAGACTCGAATGCGCCATCGTGGTGTTGCAGAACAGAAGCGTGACTCGTCAGTAAAGACATTTCATTCCATTTTCTGCCGTCCACATCCTTCTGTCATCGCACATTGGCGGCGGAGACGTCGTGTTTCTGCGTCAGGGTAGACAAAGCAATGGACGTCTTGCGGACAGACCACTCTGCTGTAAACGGCGTCGAATGGTACGCGCAGACACTGGTGATGCGTTACAGACTGCGTGTGCTGTGCTATGGTTCGTGATGTGAGTGGGCGATCCATCACTGCCATGCGCAAAATTTTCCTGTCATCACGTGAAGTGGGCGCTGAGGTGGAATGCGATCGAACACGCCGGTCCGTCGTACCCTCCTGCATCCAACGATCACATATCCGCATTACAGTTGTTGGTTTCGTCCAACACGACTACCGATTTCCCTGAAAGATAATCCACAATCTTGGTAGGCCACTATCATTCCTCTGTCGAACTCGGATACTTGATCAAAGAGGATCGGCGGTTTCGATGAGGCATAATTGATCGTTGTTATTTGAAAAAAACCACAAGAAAAACACAATTGCCGAACTGAAATCGTCGAAAATCTCCAAGCCTTTATAGCGCTTGTAGTGGCGCACAGACGCGCGTGATGTGCGTCTAGCTGAAATTCAATCATTTGTATTATCTCATCTCCGCTAATGCATGTTTAATTTCATTTATTTGCATGTTTCCTTCGGGGTGTTGCATTTCAGTGGCCAGCAGTGTAGTTTGCAGTAAGCAATGTTCAGTTTGATCAAATCTTATATATAAGCGAAACGGGAATGGGTCGTGTGTGTATGTGTGTGTGAGTCACAAAAACTCAAGAACCGTGAACCCTACCTTGATGAAATTTACACGGTTTAATGTGCTTGGAAAATCAGGATGATGTGACTATTTCAACCCGCTAGACGTTCATATTCCGAATTATGTTAGAACAATTTTGCGCGATATCAACGGATAAATTTGTTCAAGCCATTGTAACATTTCATTGTTGCCAATTAATTTACATTTACGTAAAAAATAAATAGACATGAATTAAAACGTGATTTATTCATATAGTGGCGCATGCAAGAATGAATTTGATATATTATTTTCATATACGTGGAAACGCCGGAATATCTCTCTATTCTAAATAAAAAGTAACTGCCGCCGCCGCCGCGGTCAAAAGCTTGTTTCTTTTTAAAATGAAAATATAAGATGGAAAGTCATTCATTTTCAATGAATGTGTTCTCAAATCCAATTCATGCATTAAAACTATCCCAAGCTACCTGTTGCAAACTCAAATACACTGAAGGACGCGATGATTATATAAAAGAATTGACATTGAAACAGAGCAAAACGATTTAGTTTGAAAAAAAATTACATCATGAAATACGTATATATTTTAATTAAGAAAGTCAAAAGTGGCATTGAAAACGTAAGCAGACATTCAGTTTTGAGAAAGAATTCCGAGCACGAAACTTTTTCTATAAGAATTAACAGATTTTCTGTGTTTCAATACTGAATGTGTTCTCCTCCATTCAAACATTATTGATTCTGTTTCTATAATAATAAATCCATTCAAACATTATTGACTAGCTGGAATTAATGCTTTAAAATTCCCAAAAAGAAGAGAACACTGGACCGGATCTGGCAGAAGAATGTTTTTTCGCATGTTCAGCTATTGTGGAGTGTCTACACTTTAGAACATTGAATCAATCAGAATTATACATTGTCGCAGATGAAGAAAAATAAACAAAAATTTTTGTGTACTAGCAAGTATCAAAATAACAATAAATTAGTTTAATAAATGATTTTATTACTTTGTTTAAAAGTGTTATAACTTTAGAACATCATAACATGAGGCTAATCATTGAAAAAAATATACAGAAACTGAATCCCGAGTGAAGACGGATAATAAATCTATTATTTCATAAATATGACTTTCCTTTATCCTAAATTGTCTTCAGCATTTGTGTGTAAAACACGAGATTACTCGGAACAGGTCAACAACGTGTTTTAATATAGGAAAAACCAGAATTTTGCTTCATTTTAATTTGACTGAATTTAACTTAATTTGACTTAAAAGTCACTGAGTTACTTAAATGTAACTATATGGACCTTGTCTGGAATACATTCCGGCCACGGGGACTTAGAACACCAACAACAGAATATAAATAAAAACCAAAGAAATTTATTTAAAAGGAATATGGTAAACAGTCTTTTTATGTACCAATATTAGGTATTCATAAATGCAAGTTTTGAAATTTTTTCATTCCATTAATGGCACTAAGACATAAATAGCACAACCGTATGTTGAGGATTTATGGTAAAAGTTTAAAATATTACATAAAATACAACAGTTATAACAACAAAGTTAAAGGCATTAAATGTCCAAATAACTGTTTTAAAATAATTATTTGCAGAATTCTAAAGTGGTCATTTTAAAAAGCAGAAAACCGTCATTAAAAACGCCAATGTAATCCAACCTCATTTTATTTAAAATATGAGTCTCATTCATTAAAGACAAACATTTTATCCAAATTTAGCCATGGTTCTGACGAAAAGGGTTTGCGAAACGACTGTTATTAATAAAGATTGAAACCTGAGCTTGCTTCACTGGTTCTTCGAAAAATCTGCTCTGAGTGGGGGCGTGGATGCAGCCGTAAATTTCCCCGCTTCTTTGTTGCAGTCTATTAAAAAGTTTGAATTTTTAATTTTATATTTATGTTAAATTATAAAAGATTTAGTCTATAATTGAGTTTCTGTATGCGACACACAACGTAGGCGGAAAATCTAATTTTTTTTTTGTTTTTTTGTTTAGATTCAAATAAATGCGAGCTCAATTGATTGAGAATTATTTTGATAAATTATGATCCTTCAGATAAAATTTTGTCATACTACGTATGTAATGCAAATATTTCTATAAATGAATTAAATACAGGCAGGAGATTGATAGAACACATTTTTTGCTTGGAGAGAACATATTATGGTGAATTCATCCCGCAAGAAAAAATGTAATTCATCTTTAAGAAAGAGCCCTAAAGATTTGAATTTTTTGTTTACTTTTCTTCATTATTAGTAAACATTCATACAATAAAATCTGAAAAAAATACTCCCAAAGCAATGCAATAAATTATATTGCTCAATGTGATTAAAAAATGTATATAATAAACACCACGAAGAGCAGTTCATTTTGTTTGTATTCTTTTGTGTTTCCTATTTGACGAAATACTGGGACGCCAATTTGGGAAGGTTATTTTCAACAGAAATTATTAGTGTGGCACACTATTGTAGTTGGTTTCATTTATTTAATGAAATCCAAGTATAGTTTTCGCAATGCAACTACTTTCGCTGCCTAATTATGTCACAATAAAAAATTTCTGCTCTTTTCATTTGCATATTTGAAGACAATAAAGATTATACTGTTCAGTCACAGTAATGGATTTTATATGGAATTTTATCCTTTATTGTAGTAATTAATTGTCCTTTATTTTAATTAATTATCCCTTATGGGAATTAATTATCCTTTATTTAAATTAATTTTCCTTATTGCAATTTATTATCCCTGTTGTGATGATAATTAATAGTTTGAGAAGTGATTAAAGTTAATATTAATATCGGGTATTCATGATAAATAATTAGTAAAGTAGTGAGTAAGTAAGTACATTTAGTAAACGATTGTGCTTGTTTTAATAAATTATTAAGCCTCTGCTAAATAGGTCTGAGGGTTTAAACTCGTGGTGATGAAATATTAATTGATTTGATTAATGTCACGCATTTGGAGAAGTGTGCGCAAGTTTCTCTAAATGTTTTGACATTGAGAAGAATTAAGTTTGAAATAGATATCACGGGTTATACCTTATTGTAATATTGATAAATTAATAAGCCTTATTTGAAATAATTGTGAGGTGGCTGGTACGCTGGTATATTGTTTTTTTATTGTTTGTTTCGGTGGCTGGTATATATTCAACATAGTTAATATGTTACGTTTTTTTAAACGTTATAACGGGGAGAGTTAAATTAAATAATTTATTAAATTTTGTTAAGCTTACATACATCTTAGAGGGTTTAAAAAAAGTTACATGAAACCCTATTAATTCACTTGCGTCGTGGTTAGTACCTTTCAAAGATGCGGGTTGTGATAAGCAATAACCCATTAAATACAATGTCTGGCTCACTGCTGATGCCCCTGATGTAGAGGGCTGACTCATGAAAATTATTTTAAATTAACTTGAAAATAGTTCCTGAAAAGAAAGCTGAAATAAAATTACCTAAAAGGAACGAAGAAAACTACGAGGCAACTGAACGACATGACAACATCTATACAAAAAAAAAATAACATAATTTATTTGAACGTTGTACGGCCATTAAGATTACTCTGCCTATAGGCAGATTACCACGGAAGATCTACTCTCCTCTAATTTTCATCAACAGCACCTTCACAATATAATTTAATTTAAACAGTTAGCGTAAGTGGCTGGTAACCAAAAATTTGAATTCATTGATAATTAAGTTAAATAAAATAAAAAATTTAAGGAAAAACATGTTTAAAGCTGCAGCGAATAATAAAAAAAGGGGGACGATACCGTCTTCAATAGCAGAATTTAAAAGGGAATGGGCCAGCAGGTCTTTCTTCCCTTCCTCAGACATCTAGGGCACGCCCGGGCTAAATCGAATCATCTCCAGATCCATCTTGCATCTCTCGGCTAGTAGAGTTGAAGGCTCCCCACTTTTTTTTAAAGGTCGCCGGTTGAGGGAGAGAGCCTGCCCAAAAAAATCACTCCCCCTCCAAAATTCTCCATTCCATGAACCTCTTACCCCTACTCGTGGATGAAAATGAGTACGTCCTTCGCTCCTTGATTTAACAGGGAAATTCGTACCAACAGAATTGAGGGGCTTGAATTATAATTTGATAGGCAGTATAGTATTTATTTTCAAACTTTGATCTTGCATCAAATCAGGATTTATTTCTTGTATTTAAACTCTGGAACTAACTCGGCGTTTGGCGATCTCAGGCGTATCCATGCGCCTACCCCTCATCAAAAACGGTTGGTTGGCTTATCTCTTGGCCAGCTGCAAAAAGGGGTTGTTTCTTGAAATGGATACTTCTGTAATCCTTTTATCCGGTGTAGTCCTGGGTATGTGCTGTGAAAATACTGTGAAAATGGAGGAGATCTCGTTACATTGCCTACCAGCCCAGCTTACACAAGGGTTTGGGTTCATAATACAAAATTTACTATTAATTGAAAAACAAAAATAAAACACTCTAAATTAATAATTAACTATGTTGAATACATACCAGCCACCAAAAAAAACTAATAAAAACAATATAACAGCCACTTTAACAAGTAAAAGAATAAAATGCACATATATGTTACAGTCATATTTAGTTATTAATTATAACTTATTAGTAAAGTTAAGGAATCAAATATTAGTGCTAGCCGTGATCCCAATATTTAATATACTCTCATGCTACCTCCCATTATCAAAAAAATTGCGCACCTTTTTCTAATAATCTTCAGTAATAATCAAGCAATTAAAAATTGGATGACCGCTAGTTGGAACAAGTTGAGTAGGAGGCTTAAAGAGTTTCAACAATGCAAATATATTTAAACAGACATTACCACGCGCGTTATGTATTAATTATATGCTATCATCTTAATTATTAAGTGTATTTTACCTACATCAACATCCGTTATTGTAATTAATTTTTCTTTATTTTAATTAATTGTCCCTTAATGTAATTAATTTTACTTAATTTTAAATAATTATTCCTCACTGGAATTAATTATCCTTATTTTAATAATTATCCTTTATTGTAATATTTTCTAACGTGACAGGCACATTAACTCTTCGACATTTACCCGATGAACCACGAGATTTGTCAGCTATGTGTAAGGTGGGCACCGTATAGTTAAACCAACACCACTTCTTGGTGCCATCTCAGTTTCGGCCAAACACCCCCTAGGGGGCGACATATGATAGTTTCGTTCCATTCCCCCCCCTTTCCTCTCTATGTGGTATCCAATATACCACATAGAGAGATATTTATTGCCAACGGATTGAACATGGCTTTTGCGCAGACACAAAGGCATTCAGAGGCGCTTGTCGATATTCGAACCGAACACCCTAAGAGCCCGAATTCCGACGTGCTAACTACTAGGATTTTCCTGGGGGTTGTACTTCCAATATAACAGTTGACAGCATCATTACACTAAAGTCTAAGATTAAGGTGTTATTTTAAAATATTTTACCAGGTAATAAAATGTCTTCACGGCACATCAGATTCAAATATATAATCTAGTATATTATTTATTTACATTTTTTCACTTATTAATTAACGTTTTAACTTATTCAATACCTTTCATATTATATTATTGAAATACGAGAACCCTAAGAACCGAATTCCGCCGTGCTAGCTACTAGGATTCCCTGGATCCCGTACTGCCAAATATAACAGTTTGGTAGCATCATTACACTAAAATCTTAAATCACTAAAAATTAAAGGTCTTAATTTTTTATTTTACTAGGCTATCATAAACTGGGCAACTCTACTTCCCTGCCCAGTCTATGGGATAGTTTGCCGAACTAGGGCTAAATCCTAGCCGTTAGGTTCCGTCAGAAATTACTGAGAATACGTTGGGATAATGAAAGTAAAAAAAAAGCATTTATTCAAATACCGTATTTACAAATATTACATTAATTCGTTGAGTTTGCAACTCCAGTGCATTCATGGCCTCCAGCAAATCATACAATCACACGTGTAAGGTACTCCGGCCAAAATCACAATCATTTAGCACGCACCTCTACGGCCAGCGAAAATCCAGCCGGTCCCGAGACAAGTCGAACCAGTCCCACCGAACCCGTCATCTCTCTGGCGACCTCCTCTCTCTGTCCCGCTCGGCCGAGTCCCGTTCAAACGGTTGTTCTTTCGACTGCATACCTCGGGACAAAGCACTATGTCCAAAAACATGTGAAATCTAGTCCCAGTTGTCCGTCTCTCGCCTGGCAGCATCCTGGCATCCTCGAGTTTACTGTTCGTAGACAGCGGCACGCCTCTTGATCGATTGACTTGATCGCATGCTCGTCAAATCGCCCCTGGTATTCAAACTTTGCCGACTTCAAATGTGGGGTGGGAGCACTGCATCCGCTTGTGGAAATACTCATTCACAGCTGTAAAGAAAAACTTCAAACTGGAAAAATAGATCGTTATTCCTGTCTTTCGGCAAACAACACACAAAACTGCTTCCTTCCAAAGGCTGATATCTTGTACCATATTTTCACATATAATACCGAGGTTAAGTAGAGAGTCCGCCGACATCACAAGGTAATAAAGGTATTCGCATCACATCAGACTCAAATATATAATCTATTATTATTATTTTTTTTTCTCTTATTATTAGTTAACAGTTTTAACTTATTCAAACACCTTTCATATTATATTATTGAAATACACAAATTAAACTAATAGAGATAGTAAAAGTTTTTCTAAAGAAAAACAGCGAAGTGTAAGTGTACAAATAATATTAATAAATTTTGATACCGAAAGAAAAAATTTAAAAAGGACAACTATCAAAAAATGTTGATAAATACTGCAATGGACAATTTCAAAGGCAGACTACTAAATCTTCAAGACCTCTTGCATTTGATTTCAGATCCATATAAAACATGTTGAGCTTAAATTAAAAATAAAGCTACCTTTTTATTATTTAACGCTGGTATGAAAAAAAAAAATTCAAACGATATCGAAACAGTGAATTCTTAGCTGTAGTTCAAGGTCCTGCGTGCGTATGTTGTGTGTGTGAGTGAGAGGGGGTGGGGGTGGATTTAGATAACAATCAAGGGTATTTGCAGGTGAAGAAGTCTTCCATGATCCAGAATCCTCTAAAAGCTAGAATGCAAATCCAATTAGCAGTGAAAAAATATTTTGGAAAACTGTGTTTGGCAGTTTCCACAAGCCGAACTAACTGACGTTAATAAAATATGACGGCTTCTCGGGAAAATTCTCTATAGTTTCGATATAAAGCAGAGCATTGGTCCATTTGATTATCAGTGAAAAATATTATATCGAAATCTCAGCATAGGACTTGCAGGTTTTACGTCACGTGTGTCATATTACGAGTATAAGATATAAAGTAGTAAACTTAGCCCTAAAAAGTTGGAATTACTTTACACATTTAATCTTCATGAGTGTACTTTCTCCAGTCATTTTTAATTTAAAAAGTAGAGTATTCTTACAATAATCACAATTTCTGTATAATTTATCTTTTTCCCCCATATTGCTTTACATATTTAAAAAAAGGATGAAAATAATTCTATGGGAACATAACTGCAGGATCGATATGTCAAATTACAATGTGACATTGGTCGATTATCGTACCACAGAAATAATATAGTGAATAGTAGGGGATATAGCCCAAAAAACTATTGAAGTACTTCAAACGTTAGAGAAAAATCTCAAAATATTTACTCTAAGCACATAAAAATCACTCATTTCTTGATTTCAAAAGCCTGGACTTTCAGCTTATCTTGAAATTCATTTTTTTCTTCCCCGGTCAGAACAGGAGAACAATTACACAGTGAACCAATGCATGCACAATGCCTGCCCGTTGTCTGCCTTGACATGTTAGCTTTATCCTGCTCTGTTTCAGAGAATGAAAGTTGAATTTTCTTTGAAATTCGCAGAGAGAGAATCTTAGTTGTGTTGTTGTCATGTCTAGGATAGTACAGAAGAATAAGAGAGAAGAAGAAGGAGAAAGGTGAATGCGAAGGCGAAGGAGAAGGAGAAGAAGAAAAAGAAGAACAAGAACAAGAGAGGGGAAAAAAAAAAAGAAAAAGAAAAAGAAAAGAAGAAGAAAATGTCAAAAATTTAACCAAAATCAGTAACAATTGCACTAGCCATAGAAGAGGGGTGCCATCGTCTCGAAGAGTTTAGACTTCTATTGTTGGTCCGTGGAATGTATTTATATAAAAAATTCATTGGAGCATTCCCCGATCCACCATCTGGAGACGCGCCCTCTAGGGGTCACAGGCTCCTCCGAAGGAGCATTTTAATTTAGTTATAGGGAATATTTGAAGATTTTCTAACTCTCGAAATAATAGTATAATAATAGGGATGGGGCGCGGTAGCCCAGTTGCAAGAGCACGTCCAGTGATCTGAACGTCTCTGGTTCGATGCTCGTCACTGCAAATCTACCGCCGTGTTTCACTAAGTGGCTGGACACGTAATAGGGCGTGGCTATAATATCCTCCAAGTTCTCAAATTTACCTCTGGAGGTGCGGTGTCAAGTGTCCCGTCTCGTCACTTGACTCGGTTCAAAATTAACTGGACCGTCATTTAGCCAAGTCGGACTCCGACCCTTGTGGTGCTATTAAAATTCGGAACCGCACCTTCATCGCCCATAACCTTCGGGACTTGGTCTGATGTTATGTCGGTCAAGGGGCATAAGCACAACAAACATATAGGGATTGCATAGCTAATGATAAAATAATCTTCCACTTTATGTAATCTTAATTTTTAAAATACACTAAAGTATGGTGAACCTGAAATAGTGATATTATGAACACTTTATCATGTAAATAAATATTTTTACTAGACAGAATGTTGTTCGTTTTAGTCATTAGGATTGACTAAAACCTTATATTTTAAGTAGAGGTTCCAACAACACAATTCTCTAACATGACAGTTCTTGGGCTTTAAAAGTTATAATACCACTGCTCTTAGAACTTTTTTATTAAAATCAATATTGATGACAAAAAATGTTGAATACACAGAATCTTAATAGCTGTCGATCTAATCAATGTATGTGCCGGTGATTAATGAAAGTGGTCTAAGTCATATATTTTTCGTTTTGAGATATTTTAAGGTTGACTTGAACTGAAATCTGTTTTAACGATTCAACAACCAACTCAACCTGACAGGTTCAATTTTTCACAGGTTTGCAAAGATCCTGAAGATTACGGAATACAAAATATGCAATATGAATAACTGACAAACTTAATTTTTTTTTTTGACTTAGTCCCACTTTCACAATCATCACCGCATAATATATGATGGTGGAGCTGTTAAATTCAGAATAGAATATTAATAATAATAAACCATTATGGAAGCTGTGTCTTATCTTTTTGTGTATTTAATAAACGTTCAAACACTTGTTTTTATATGTTCTATAATATAAACTTTATATTTTTCGTACTTTAAAAAATTCCAAAATTACAAATGGAAGGATAAAAAAATCCAGCCTTTTTTTTAAACTGGAAATTTGTAATTCTATTTACAAAAAAATTGAGCTGTTATTTTTGAAAGTGGCATAAGTCCATCTTTTCATGTTTCGAAATATTTAAAGGGAGTTGCATTTGAATTAATTTAAAAATATTGACAAACGTTAATGAATTCGAGGGATGATTTTAACACTATACATATTTTAAATTTTATTACGAAATGATAATTATTAAAATTATTTAAAAAATAAAAGATTTTTTTAGCTCCAAATGGACTTATACCACTTTCAAAAATAACATATTAAGAAATAAATCAAGAGGAAATTTAAGTATGCATTTTTATAGACATTAGCTTCACTGAAATGGAATTTTTAATCTAAAAAATAATAATTAACATGAAGACATGTAAATACACGAGTAACCAAGTTATTAAGAAATAATTTCAATTATAGTATAAAGACGATATAAATAAACAAGGTAAAATGTAAATTACTTCGTTAAGATAGCTAGAAAAATTTATATTTTAAGCTTATTTTCATTTGCAGTCAACATAGTGAAGTATTCATGGTAAATAGGTGGTTTGTAAGGCAAGTAAACTCATCATATCGTTGTATTTCTATCTTGTTATAGGTCTTGAAGTTTTATACAGTGGCAACATAGTAATTTTGATGAGGTGTTTAGGTCTTCTCTTTTTTTCCAAATAAAAAAAATTGTTTTAAATAGAGCATTTTCTTTCATACTAGTTTTGTAAAAAATTTTGTTCGGTTCATTCCTTTTAAACCTCATCCAGCGCATTTTATAATTTCTCCTTCCTTAATTTTTTTCCTATTTGATATTGCCTCTTCTAGACATTTGATTGACACAAAATCGTCTCTTTTCATTTCATACGGAATGAAGCTATTTCTTCGGCAAGTCTTTATTGCATCTTGAGGAGTATATAATTGATCCTTTTTCTTTAATGCTATTTCCACAACTCCAAAATCTCTGTCGTTTGGAAGAAATGAATATCCCGACAGTAGAAATTTGTAGTCAATAACATTTATGTTACTATCAGCTGATTGAATAATCCTTAGCCACATCAGTGCGAGATTGATATTTCGATTTTGTCCGGTACACATACCACTGTATGCTATAATATGGTCTTCTGATATGTTTCAGGCAGCAAGATGCTATTTCTTCCGCACCTCTAGAGGCTACAGTTTCCTCCCATGCATACATATGAATTATTTGTCATGAAAATTATGAAAACCTTCATTAAGACGAAAGTTGTTTTAATTATAATTATTTGGAATGGACTTATTACACTTTCAAAAAAAAAAGATTTTTGCGATAATATTTTAGCAAAAATTCTTTTGTTTACTTTATGAAAAAATCGTACTCCATTGAATCTATGATTATAAATACGAAGAGAAGGAGTGTATATCTTACTAAAATTACCGTTAACCTCATTTTTAAAAAAAGTGTACTTATACCACTTCAAAAATAACACCTCAATTCTCGTTTAAAATCTTTTACAAAAATAATCGATGAATTAATGCTGATGATATATATATATATATATATATATATATATTATATATATACTAGCGGCCCGTCCCGACTTTGTCCGGGTTGAACAAAATATTATACCTATAAATTTCCAGTTGATAGCCATAAGTGTAAATCTTTTTGTACACCTTAAATGTCCAATAAAAGCGTAGTTCCAAATGTAGTTTTCCTTCAATAAACCCTTTAACGTTGCCAGTTTCAAAAATCCTTTTGTATTTATCAATACCTCCTCTACTTGAATCTTAAAAATATTAAACCTTTCCTTACGGGGTGGGATAGCATATATCCGAAGCACATACTCTCGAAAAATACGGTGTGTTGTCGTCAGAGATATAGTCTCGAATTCCACTTCGTTGTGACTTTCCTAACGGCTTTGCCCCCAAAGAACAATTGGGTGACATTCTGGGAACGGAGGGTGAAACTTGCTGAAAAGGACTGAATAATAATCTTTTGTCGTTCTAGCTAGAGGCTATTTCTTTTCAGGCGAGAGAAATCAGAAGGGCGGTTCACCCGCGGTTCATCCATTTTCTGCCTTTTCAGAGATGAAAGAGTTACGGAGTGCCGATGAACTACTATTGAAATTCTTCTTCAATAGTAAGAAAGCAATAAGAAATAATTAACCACTCTTTGGTCCCCCACTGGGTCTACTCCCTGACCCCCCACGCTGAATGTCCCCCACGTAAATGGGGATAGGAAGTAGATAACATTTTCCCATTGTAAAGAGCGATTTCGAAAAACGGACCCCGTAAGCTAAAGGGTGTTGCTATGGTTACTTGACTGTGGTTGACAAAGGAAAAGATGTAAGGTACATTTAATGTACAAAAGTTGTACATTACCCACCACATAAAAATCTGCTCTCTCTTTTATATATTATTATAGAAGTATAGATACACATTGGTATCCCAAAATTAGAATAAGAGATGAAATAAAAATACAAAAATAAAAAAGGATTTTAAGTAAAGAATTTTTTAAATTATTTAAGCACCTAAATAATATTCAAATTAATATTACGCATTTATTAATTAAAGTAATTTTTTAAAAGAAAGAGGTGTGCTTGCGACCGTAGTTTATTCAAAAATGAAAAAGGATTTTAAGTAAAGAATGTTTTTTTAAAATTACTTTAAGCACCTAAAATAGTATTCAAATTAATATTACTTTAGTTATTAATTAAAGTTATTTTTTTTAAAAGAAAGAGGTGTGCTTGAGACCGTAGTTTTATTCAAAAATAAAAAAAGGATTTTAAGTAAAGAATGTTTTTTTAATTATTTTAAGCACCTAAAATAGTATTCAAATTAATATTACGTTAGTTATTAATTAAAGTTAATTTTTAAAAGAGGGAGGTTAAAAGATGAAATAAAAATACAAAAATAAAAAAAAGGATTTAAGTAAAGAATGCTTTTTTTTTTAAATAATATTAAAATTTTTTTCAAATAATATTCCTAAAATAATATTCAAATAATATTCCTAAAATAATGCTGGAGAGAACGGCTAGGTTCGAACCACTATCGTCAGAACAGAAGCCCATCGCAATAACACCACGCTAAGGATAGTTGAAGACTTCGGCACAAAAAGCGGTAGAGGACAATAGCGGTAACAATGGAGATTGTTAGGATTAAGCCCCTAACTTTATTTCTACTGATCAGATATACATAATATATAGCCTATGTCCATCTGGAATAATGTACCTTTCAAACAGTGAAAGAATTTTTCAAATAGGTGCAGTGGTTCTGGAGATTGCCCTCCACGTACAAAATCGCTCTCTCTTTATATATAAGTATAGATAGATAATAGAAAGAGGTTAAGAGTTGAGATAAAAATACAAAAATAAAAAAAGGATTTGAAGTAAAGAATGTTTTTTTAATATTCAATTTAAAAAATAATAATATTCTTAAAATAATATTCAAATTAATATTACTTTAGTTAATAATTAAAGTTAATTTTTTAAAAGAAAAAGGCGTGCTGGAGAACGGCAAGTTTCGAACCGCTAACGTCAGAACAGAAGCCCACCGCGATAGCATCACGCTAAGGATCGTTTAAAACTTTGGCACAAAAAGCATTAGAGGACAATAGCGGTAACAATGGAAATTGTTAGGATTAAGCCCCTAACATTATTTCTACTGATCAGATATACATAATATATAGCCTATGTCCATCTGGAATAATGTACCTTTCAAACAGTGAAAGAATTTTCAAATAGGTGCAGTGGTTCTGGAGATTGCCCTCCGCGTACAAAATCGCTCTCTCTTTATATATAAGTATAGATAGGTAGCACCATGCTAAGGATCGTTGAAGACTTCGGCACAAAAAGCGATAGAGGACAGTAGCGGAAACAATGGAGATTGTTAGGTTTGAGCCCCTAACTTTATTTCTACTGATCAGATATACATAATATATAGCCTATGTCCATCTGGAATAATGTACCTTTCAAACAGTGAAAGAATTTTTCAAATAGGTACAGTGGTTCTGAAGATTACCCTTCACGTACAAAATCGCTCTCTCTTTATATATAAGTATAGATTTAAAATGTATACTGTATTTTACATTTTACGAAAAAATGATGGCAGATAATTTTTACTTCAAATAAATGAAATGGTGTATCATTATAGTATACTAATTGACAATCGATAAAAAAAATTAAAAGCAACTTAAATTTAATAAGTTAACGAAAAACTGATAATGGATTCATAAATTTTCAACAAAAAGACTCTTAGTTTTAAAAATAATTTACTCTTTTGAGTATAGTCAATTTGACTCAGATTTCCAGGTCAAGGCCAAGATCTGACCTAAAATTATTATACTGTAATTAAAAGATCACATCAGAAATAACTGTTTGATCTGAAAATTAGAGAATTTGACATTGGGTTATTTTTACCAGAACGCAATAATTATCGCCATGCGAAATGCGCCAAACCCTGGCGGAAAAATGCAAGATGGCGGCCGTGCACACAAATCTAGTGTATCCCCCCCTAACTTTATTTCTACTGATCAGATATACATAATATATAGCCTATGTCCATCTGGAATAATGTACCTTTCAAACAGTGAAAGAATTTTTCAAATAGGTGCAGTGTTCTGGAGATTGCCCTCACGTACAAAATCGCTCTCTCTTTATATATAAGTATAGATAGATATAGAAAGAGGTTAAGAGTTGAGATAAAAATACAAAAATAAAAAAGGATTTGAAGTAAAGATGTTTTTTTTAAATATTCATTAAAAAATAATAATATTCTTAAATAATATTCAAATTAATATTACGTTAGTTAATAATTAAAGTTAATTTTTAAAAGAAAAAGGCGTGCTGGAGAACGGCTAGTTTCGAACCGCTAACGTCAGAACAGAAGCCCACCGCGATAGCATCACGCTAAGGATCGTTTAAAACTTTGACACAAAAAGCATTAGAGGACAGTAAGCGGTAACAATGGAAATTGTTAGGATTAAGCCCCTAACTTTATTTCTACTGATCAGATATACAATATATAGCCTATGTCCATCTGGAATAATGTACCTTTCAAACAGTGAAAGAATTTTTCAAATAGGTGCAGTGGTTCTGGAGATTGCCCTCCGCGTACAAAATCGCTCTCTCTTTATATATAAGTATAGATAGGTAGCACCATGTTAAGGATCGTTGAAGACTTCGGCACAAAAAGCGATAGAGGACAGTAGCGGAAACAATGGAGATTGTTAGGATTGAGTCCCTAACTTTATTTCTACTGCTCAGATATATATAATATATAGCCTATGTCCATCTTGAATAATGTACCTTTCAAAAAGTGAAAGAATTTTTCAAATAGGTACAGTGGTTCTGAAGATTACCCTCCACGTACAAAATCGCTCTCTCTTTATATATAAGTATAGATTTAAAATGTATACTGTATTTACATTTTACGAAAAAATGATGGCAGATAATTTTTACTTCAAATAAATTAAATGGTGTATCATTATAGTATACTAATTGACAATCGATAAAAAAAATTAAAAGCAACTTAAATTTAATAAGTTAACGAAAAAACTGATAATGGATTCATAAATTTTCAACAAAAGACTTTAGTTTTAAAAATAATTTACTCTTTTGAGTATAGTCAATTTGACTCAGATTTCCAGGTCAAGGCCAAGATCTGACCTAAAATTATTATACTGTAATTAAAAGATCACATCAGAAATAACTGTTTGATCTTAAAATTAGAGAATTTGACATTGGGTTATTTTTACCAGAACGCAATAATTATCGCCATGCGAAATGCGCCAAACCCTGGCGGAAAAATGCAAGATGGCGGCCGTGCACACAAATCTAGAGTATCCCCCCCTAACTTTATTTCTACTGATCAGATATACATAATATATAGCCTATGTCCATCTGGAATAATGTACCTTTCAAACAGTGAAAGAATGTTTCAAATAGGTGCAGTGGTTCCGGAGATTACCCTCCACGTACAAATCGCTCTCTCTCTTTATATATAAGTATATATATATATATATATATATATATATATATTTATGTATATATACACGAGGGAGGATAGTCCCAAAATAAGTTTCCACTGGCGACTGCGGACATAGGTGTGTATGAAAGACAAAAAATATAATGAGACATTAAAGATAAGATGTAACTTTATTTTCGACATAAGTACCAAATACGTTGATACATTTGTCATACCGCTTTTTAAGCTTCAAAAAGCCCTCCAGGAAAAAATCAGGGCTCTGCATACCGAAGAAGCGTCTAACGGCTTGTGTGACTTCAGCATTGCTTTCAAAGCACCTTTCGCCGAGGTTCTTCTTCAAAGCTGGAAACAGATGGATGTCACTGGTTGCGAGATCAGGACCGTATGGCGGATGGTTAAGGCGCTCCCAACCAAGAGTTGCAGTATGGTTTTCCGTTGCTGTCGCAGAGCGGAGTCTCGCATTGTCATCCAACAGAACGCCAGATGTGAGAAGGCAAGGCAGCTTTTTCCGAATAGCCTCCTTCAATTTCGACAGGGTGTGACGGTACCGCTTAGCATTGATGGTTCCAACCTACAAAAAGTCCAGCAACAAAACTGCTGTAAAGAAGAATCTCGGCGGAAGGCGCTTTGGAAGCAACACTGAAGTCACACAGGTTGTTCAACGCTTCTTCCGTATGCAGAGCCCTGATTTTTTCTTGGAGGGCTATTTGAAGCTTATAAAGCGGCATGACAAATGTCTCAAGGTACTTGGTACTTAAGTGGGAAAATAAAGTTATGTCTCGGCTTTAATGTCTCATTAATTTTTTTGTCTTTCATACACACCTCTGTCCACAGTCTCCAGGGGAAACTTATTTTCTGACTATCCCTCGTATATATATATATATATATATATATATATATATCTCATCTAACGTTTTAAATTACATAGAAATGAAATAGAAATTTATGGTATACGTTTTTAATGCCCTTATGCTTAAAATCGTATTTTTTAGGTATTGGTGATCAGTTATTAAAAACACAAGAAAGAATAATTCTTTCAGACACTGAAACTCATAGCCTATCTCATTAAGTTTTCTCCAAAGCATATCATATGAAAACGTAAAACTCAAGTTAAAAAAAGTCTAAGTATTCAAACAGCTTTTGGAACGTTTCCAACTCTATCTGGGAATTTACAAATCTGAAGAGAAAAAATATATGATGATATAATTCAAACGTATCTACAGACAGAAAGTTTAAAAGAAACTTTGAGATTCAACCCTCTCGAATATAAATGATAAAGTGAGACCATTATTTTATTGGAGGAATATTCATAAACTTCACAGTCGTACATTTTCGAATCGGGAGGAATCATGTCTAGACCCTTTGTACGGTTTCTAAGGAAGTACTTTCTTATAATCAATAGAATATATATTTCTATAATTATTAGAGTAAGAGCTAAAACTTATCCTACCCTTAATCATTATGTTACTGTTAAACAAACCAAAACGCCAAATTACAGAGTATCATATTTTTGATAGTATTAACCAACATGTTACACTTTAAATCTTCTTAGAAAATCATGAAAGTAATAGGGTATGTTTTTTACCGGGGTTTTCCCAATCTGAAGCGTATTTTAATATCTTTCATGTGGACTTTAATTACCGATTCATGGGGTAAGTAATTAATGCTAAAACCTATTTAAACCTTTACCGTATGGGGTGGGATAGCATGTTAGCATGTATCCCACGAATGCGGGCTCAATAATGAATATATATATATATATACAGAGGCTGTTCACCCATTTTTTAGACGATGTATATTGTATTCAAAAAACTAAATTACATAAAATTCTTGTGTTTTAAATGTTCTATTTGACATCCCTTATTCTAAACTATCTTTCGACACCGCAATTTCCAGGATAATAATGCCTTTTGAAGTGTCAGAAGAGGTATTCTATCCCATTCCTCCTGAACAGCTTTCCAGAGTCCTGTAAGGGTTTTGGGACGACGTTTGGATAATGCAGATTTTATAAGTCCGAATGCACAAAAATCCATAGGTGATACATCGGGAGATTTAGTAGGGATATCAGTGAAGGGTATGGCCTTGATACCAGTTTTTTGTTCCATTTCTTTTAGGAAATTTACAGTGGATTTTCATGTGTGACTGCTAGTTTTGTCCTGATGGAGTCTCACAGATTGATGGCACTGTGGGTAAAGCGATGGTATTTCATTCAGAAAAATTGGAGATAAAATACGTTCCTAATAGTATTTAGAGTTAATCGTGACATTTTTTTCCACTCTCTTTATTTTTAACTTGCCATTATAAGAAAAACCAGCAACAATCATGAATCCCTTCGAAAAACTTTCTTTCGATTCTTTGAACCATGTACTTAAATTTTTTTCTCCCCTTTTATGATAATAAATGGCTTTTTTTTGTTGCAATCATTTAAATACACCCATGATTCATCTATTGTGACAATTGTTTTCCATTTTTCTTTGGATAAGTGTTTCTCATATAGAATTCTGCAGCGTGTCCTGCGTTCAGCGATATGATTTGGAAGAAGACGATGCACATTGCGTTTTTTAGCTTTCTTAAGATTTAAATCAACGTTTATCATTTTGTTTACAGTGGACACCGAGCATTTTAATGATTTTGCAACTGTCCTTTGACTAGGGGGATTTTCTTTTAACATTAAACAACGTACCTTTGCAATAGTCGAAGATGTCCGTTTTTTCATTGGATACTTGTTTGGAATTTTTGTCCCACTTGAGGCTCCAATTTGACGTTTTTTTTTCCTTTCTCGTTGACGATATTACCTATCGACGCTTTAGATATCACAAAACCATGACTCTCACATCGTTTTTGGATAACGGAGTATGCATATTTCTCTTCGGAAAGAGCATAAATGTAGCCTTCGAACCACTGCTTTGTTAAAAACGCCATCTTGAATAAAAACAAAACTTCCAAGCCGCAGACGATAATTTTGACTTTTAAAAACATAGTACAATTTTTTATTACCGCTTACCAAAATCGTCTAAAAAATGTGCGAACAGCCTATATATATATATATATATATATATATATATATATATATATATATATATATATATATATATATATATATATATATATATATATATATATATATACATACATATATATATATACATACATATATATATATATATATATATATATATATATATATATATATACATATATATATATATATATATATATATATATATATATATATATATATATATATATATATATATACATACATACATATATATATATATATATATATATATATATATATAACCCCCTTAATGGCCGTTTTTACAAAGGGGTTATAAAATTTCCCGTTCTAGAGAGGGAATAGCAAAAATGGACCCCGTAAGCTAAAACGTTAAACAATGGCCCTACAAAGTAATTTGGATCGGAATTCAACACTTTGTATGTAGAATAAAATTAGATTCATGTGCCTTACAGTTAGATTTAAACTTGTTCTAAAGTTTGGCTTCAACAATCTGAAGCGCGTTTTAACAAATCTCCTGCAGCCTGAAATTAGAGAATATTCACGTGACATACAGTTAATGTTAGGACTTGCTTCAAAAGAAGTCTCGATGATCTGTAGCCCAGTTTAAACCCTTTCAAGTAACATGAAATTTGAGAGCTAATGTTTAAGGCCTGTTTTATACAATAGCCTTCCTAATTTGAGAATCTTTGAGATTAAGTTTTCATAGGAGAATAGTTAAGGTAAAAACTCGTTTAAACTGGGGTTTTCCTATTCTGAAGCACCTGTCAACAACTTTTATGTAGTGAAATAAGAGAATTTTATTCTACGTAATTAGTGTTAAAACATTTTTAAACATTAGCTTCTTTCGTAAATTTTAGCTACTTTCAGGTTGAACGATTCTAGAGGTATGTGTGATGCTCTAAGTTCTGAGATATGTTTTAAGCAATGGTGTTTCCTCAGATTAGATTTAGCAACTTCCAAGCAGAATAGCTTAGGAGATTCACTGGAAACTAGTGTTAAGACTCTCAATAAACTATGGCTTCCATAATCGGAAGTGCGTTTCAAGTATCATAAAATTAGAGGGCCACTGGCATACAGTTAAGACCTGTTTTAAACAATGGCCTCCGTAAATGGTTTAAAGAGTTCTCAGATACTTAGAGCGTTTTCAGTCACTCTTATTGAGTACGAAATATAAGATTTTCAAGGCATACACTTAGTGCAGAGAGCTGTTTTAAACTTTGGCATCGGTAATCTGAAACCCATTTTCCTTTCATGTAGACTACAATTAGGTATTCTTATGACATGCAGTTTGCGTTAAGATATGTTTTAAAGGGTAGCTGCCATGATCTGAAGCTCATTTGAGATATATGTGAAATGCTGAGAGATTAAGGATAAAGTTGTCGCACAGGTAAATGCTTAAGAAAATAAAAATAAATCTTTATATCCGTTATCAGAATTTTTTTCTCACAACACAGTCCCTCAGTTACAGTTGAGTATTACTGTTACGGTTATTGTTCTCCAAGGCAATCATAGGGCTTTTACACCGTCTACTCAAGGCTAGGTAGGAGTGCCGAGAATTAATTTTTAGAACCGAGAAGTTACACCTAGTACTGACCAGCACTGGACATAAGTGCTGGGCTTTTAGCTAAGGGCTTTTTAGGAGTAGATGTAAATAAATTTCATGCAGCTAAGGAATACTTAGAAGAGTAAATGTGAACATAAAACTTGGAAGTAGTATATTGAAATAAGTCTAGTGCGAGTAAATTATGGGAAATGAATTAATTAAAGGAGGTCATTTAGAGATAAGTAAAATCAGTAAATTTTTAAGAATTTTTGTTTCAACAAGGAAGTTTTGACTATTGTTACCTACTATCTATTTCTGGCAAGCTATATTCTAAACTTACTATTAACCTTTAGCTTACGGGGCCCATTTTTCCGATTCCCTCTTTAGAATGGAACTAACCATTCTATAATTTTTCTTTGATATGCCTGACTCAAATGTAAGAAAAGCTGGGAAATCCTACGAATAAGTTTTTTTTTTCATTCTTTATATTTCATACTAATATTTAAGTACGAAAACTTTCCATTAAGACGTGTTTGACCGTAAAATAAAGTTCTAATGGGTAAAAGGCTTGATATAATGTAGAATTAATATTATTAGTTATTACATATTTATGTCTCTCTCTCTCTCTCTCTATATATATATATATATATATATATATATATATATGTGTGTGTGTGTGTGTGTGTGTGTGTTTGTTTGTATTTATTTATTTAGTTAGTTAGTTATTCTTGGGATACATGCTATCCCACCCCGTAAGGAAAAGGTTAATTAGGATTTTTAAAAGGACCAAAATAATTATTCTGTAGGCAGGATTCTTGTATCATTCCTTTACGAGAAATCTTTACTTAGCAGACAAAAGAGAAAAAGTGAGAACCACAGAATAAATATTAAACGGAATAGATGTAAATAAAGTTTCAGTGCTTCATGATATGTACTGAGACAATTTTCGTATCTTGGAAATGAGAAAAATTAATTATTTACTGTTTGCCTTTTTTATTATTTTATTATATCCAACATGTTCTGAAAGGTTTAGAATTATACTGTTAAATTTTGCGTTTCAGTAACAGTTAGGTTATTTTACTCACTTATCTTAATAGTTGAAAAAATATTCAAAACTATGATTCTTTTAAAAGTAATTTTAAAGAATACCTTTACCTCAAAACTGTTATTTTATATACATATAGTATAATATAGTACTGTAAAATATGGCTCATTATAAAGAATGATAAAAAGATTATTGCAAAACGATAAAAATATCTGAAATATTTAAAAACTGTATAAAATTTTCTAAAACAAAGAATATAAATTTTGCAAAAATTTTATGAGTTGAAATTTTATGAGTTGAAATTTTATAAAATGTTACCTTTTTAGGTTTTTCAGCAATGAACACCTCAAAACTTATATTTGATATACATATAATATATTATAGTATAGTAAAATCTGCTTAATGATAAATGTTTCATAACGATCAAAAAATCTAAAATAATTAAAAATTATATAAATTTTTTGAAAGTAATGAATAAACATTTTGTAAAATTTTTATAATATGAATGTTTTGAAAATTTTACCTCTTCAGGTTTTCAGCGATGAATACCTTACAACTAATATTTGATATACATATAGTATATTATAGTATCGTAAAATCCGGTTCATTATAAATGTTTCAAAATGATTAAGATATCTGAAATTATTAAAAATTAAGTAAGATTTTTGTAAAATAGATAAAAAAATTTAATTTTATAAAATTTTATCTTTTTTAGCAATTATATTTTGTTTAGCAATGAACATTTCGATTATGTTCATTTAGGAAAAAGATTGACGATGCTAAATTCAGTAGAAGGCATATAATCATGCAGCAAAACATTCTAAAAGTTTCTCTCATTCCTTAAATTCTCGAGCTAATATTTTAAGGACAATCACGCTAATGAATGAAACGCGTAAATAATTTTAATCATTCTAAGAAATTGCTACAAAGAATGTTTTCCGTTCCGGTTTTCACTGCCGCGTGTCATAAAAACAGCAGACACATTTTAACCCGCGATAGCCACCTTTAATACCCACTTCCCCTATTCCACCTAATCAATACAGTGAAAAAAACGTCAACATACACAACTTTTACCCGTATACGCGCTCATACATTGCAGTCAGCCAGCTCCTTCGCATCCCGAATTCCCTAAAGCAGAGCGGAAATCCCCACCGAAAATTCCCCGCTGCATCCTCCGATTCTGCGCTCTCGACTCCGAATGACGTCATTCCAGGCACACGCTTGGCAGAGCGCTCGCCTTCGGTGCTTCAGTCTCTGTGTGATAGCTGCGGTAGATACGCGTCCGGGAGCTTTAGTGCAGCCAGAAGATGGACAAAGATACGCTACGAAAGCAGATCGAGAATATGCGGTACCAGGCCCAGATGGAACGCTGGCCCCTCTCCAAATCCATCCAGGCGTAAGTAGAGGATGTAGTTCATTGTTTTTTTCATTTAAATATCCTCTCCCCAGCCCGGCACTGGCAAACATGGCGGTGCTGCCTTGTTTAGGAAGGTTAGAGACACTCTACAATCTCTTCTCACTAATTCTATCGCTGTAGATCTCTCGCCGGGCCACTCAAAGTTACCACTCAGCTAGAAAGTTGTGATTGAAGCTACTTGATTGGCAATAATGCTGTACTTGTCGTTTCCACCCAACGCAAGGCTATACAGAGAAATCACGTCTTGAAGTCGCTATAAAAGTTTCTTTTTCTTCAAGGTTTTCTTCCATCTTAATGGCATGTTTTTTTAAAATCAAATTGTATAAAATCTGTACAATTTGGTTATCTAGGGGGGATAAAAGGTAAAATTTCACAATGTCAATTTCAGCCTACAGGAATAACTGTAATCTTAAATTTTAAAAGGGAAAAACTTATGATATAACAGCAAACAGATATCCTTTTTCTTATCTATTAAAGTTTCAGTTTCAAAAGAAAATATTTTAAATAAATTAACTCATAGATTCTCCATGTGGTTACAGTCGTTTAAATTTCAATAGCAGAAGATTTGTAGTATACGTTTGTTTACTAGCGTTATTGTTTCTCAATTAAGAATGGCTCCATGTTTAAAATTGAATAGGATAAAATGACATAAATTTTGCTTTAAAAACATTTTGTATATCAAAATTTTTTCTTTCATCTGAGGGACACATATCTCACAAACTTCCAAACTTCAAACAATGCTCTCACATGGCTAAATTTGAATGAGTTGTTTGTTTTATAAAATAATATATTAAATCTATTTTATTTTGTGTAATAGTTTCTTGTTTTGATACTGGAAAACTGTTTACTTTTGTGTCCTACATCGGTAATCAGCTATTTTGAAAAGTCTGCTTACAGGCAACTGTCTTGTTTACAAAAGTTTTTCTCGTTCAGATCTCGTTAACAAGGAATATCATTTCATTTAAAGTCTGATATTTTGAAAATAAGGCATACAATATTTGAATTAAATATGCATGTATACATGAAAACTCTTTGAACGCTTACACAAGATATATTACTTTCACATTCTTTGTAACTTGTCTTTAAATTATCATTCATAAAGAGAAATCGTTATACTCGGTGTGAAGTTTTTCACTATAGATTATAAATAACTAAATACAAATACTATTAATTGAATTATATTGAAAACTGATTTCACATATCAATAAGAAATAGTAACACTCATTTAAAAAATTATCTTTAATCTTAATTTCTTAACATCAACGACAATTAAAACAATTACACAATAATTAATATATATATATATATATATATATATATATATATATATATATATATATATATATATATATATATATATATACACAAATTTTTACTTTAAACTTTAAAACTTAGGTTGACAGATGGCTTATGTTATTGTTGTCAGGCCTTTATGTTGTGACATTATTTGACTCCATGTGACGTCAAAGTGACGCAGTGTTTACTCGATTCTGATCTGATGGGTCCAAATGTCACAGCAGCTAAACCGACAACATTTTACTGAGTGGGACTTCAAAGAGACGCAGAGGTTGTGCCATTACCGTCTAATAAATAACAGTGACGTCAGTAGCTAAAGTATAAAACTATTATCTTAAGCCATGGTTAAGTTTAGACCATTTTCTGAATGTTAATAAAATTATTTCTGAGTTTAAGCTACGATTCTCTTTTTATAAGGTGATAGAATTTCTCTGAATGTAGCATTATTTTTGAGTATTAAATCAGAACTTTATATTTCATCTTCCTAAATTAAATATTGCTGAACTTTCTTTTCAAGTGAGTTTTTTTTCTATATCGAGCGTTTATTTAAAACTTTCACAATCAATAACGACAAATAGGACTACTAGTTAATACTAAACAGGAAAATTGTGTTTGATTTAATTTTAAAATCTTTTCTAGACAATTTTAATCACTTTAGTTTACTTTGTACAGTTTATAACTCAAATGTACTATCCTAAACTGTTCATGCGTTTTAAAACTCTCAAGTCAACGATGATAAATAGGACTACGAGTTAATACTAAACAGGGAAATTTTGTTTAATTTCATCTTTAAACCTTCCCTAGAAATAAATTTTAATAATTTTTGTTTACTTAGTAACATTTATAACTCAAATATACTATCTCAATTCGTTCTTGCGTTTTATAACTCCCACAGACAACGATGATAAACAGGACTACGAGATAATACAAAACAGGGAAATTTTGTTTAATTTCATCTTTCAACCTTCTCTAGAAATAACTTTTAATAATTTTTGCTTTCTTAGTGACATTTGTAACTCAAATAAACTCTCCTAATGTGTTCATGCCATTTTTTGTTAGCATTGTAAAAGGAAATGTAACATGCATTATAAAAGAAAAAAAAATATTTTATTAAAAATGAAATTAACAAATGATTTGTTTCATTTGCTAGTTACAAGTACTTTACATAAATGTATAATTATACAATTATAAATTATTCTGTATAAATAATTGATAAAAGAGAGTTCGTTATATTTCAAACATTACTCTCAATTTTACTTATGGATTTCCTCCCACTCAAACACTACGAAGGAGCAATAATGATTGTGAAAGTAATTTCTTTATAATATTGATGTCTTAAACATATTACTCTGTTTATAGTTACTTTGGTAAGATTCAATGTGTGTGTGGGTTGATAACAAATTTGAATTTAATTACGAGATGAGGAATCAAAATTATATATTTTTAAAATTCATATAGCACTCATATTACTTTCAACTTCACGAGAAAGGGAAAGCTAAGTTAGTAAAGAATGTTTGTATTTTGCGTCAACAAACGTACAAACTTGCCTATGAAGCACAAACAATTGTTACCCGGGAATGTAAACTATGTAAGAGTATCATTGGATAACAGAATATTTTCTTTTTGATGAAACCCATTGATTTCGAAATCAACTTCACAACACCTTCCACTACGATTTTAAGACTGGTAAGAAATTTTAAATTTAAAGTTTCGATGACTTTGTTAAAAAAAAATTATTATTTTTCATCCGATATAATTAGTTTCATTTAAAACTTTAATTTGACTGCATTACGCAAGCTTATTCTTAGAATTATTATTTAAGATTAATAATTCTACTTATAATTCAAGACCTTTTAATGTTTCATATTTTAAAGAAAATAGCAGAGAATTCTTTGAATATTTCAGTATAGCTCCCATTCTATTGTTAAAAGGTTAAAACTATATTTCAGTATAGCTCCCATTCTATTGTTAAAAGGTAGAAAAGATGGCTTTTTCCTTTTAAAATTATTTTAGATTTTAAAAATATTACTGGAAACATTATTACATAGACCAAAGTGTATTATTAAAATATTACAAATCATTTTAGAATTTGACATTAAATTCGCCTTTGAAATAACTGCGTATATTATTGTATAAAACAATTCAGGCTTATTAAAACGGTTTGTCCGATTTGATTACTTTTAGTATTTCTTTCCCATTTCACAGCAGTGCTGGTGTTCCTGGAATTAAAATTTACATACAAAGTTAAATTATAAATATGTATTAATTTTCGTTAAGCATTTATATAATTCTCTATTTGAATAAATGTATTCATATATTAGGGTCACCTGATGATGTGATCTTATAAGCAGGCAACTTTAAATGAGTTAAGATATATGAAATCTAACTAGTGCCTCTATGCATCAGTTGCACTTAATTTCCATTAACTCAGATATATAAAAAGTACATATACATACACTATCTACCAATAAGTATTTGGACACCCATGCAAATGACGATATCTGGGGTCCTGATATACGCCACGCCCTCCGCCGTTAAATATTGTGTAGGAAACAACATTGGCATTAGTCGCATGCAAGATGCCACGAAGTGCAGTGTTATCTAAATCGAGAAAGGAGTAGTCGTCGGGTATCACAGAAATGGCCGATCCTTAAGGGACATAACTAGCAAGCTGAATTACCCAAAATCGACAGTGGCCTATGTGACCCGCCGACAGTGGCGGTGATTGTCGTAATGTGCCCTGCGTCGACAGACCCATGAAACTGGGAGATAGAGACCGACGGGTGCAATCCAGAAAAATGTGTCGTTTTGATGAATACCATCCGTAAGGAAGCACATCTGCTTGGTTTTCATGGTCGGGCTGCCGTCCATAAGCCTTTGATCACAAAGTCCCACCGCGCTTCTCGGTAAATGTGGTACAAAGCACGTCGAGAGTGGACCGTAGATCAGTGGAAACGGTTTCGCCGGATCGACGAATCAAGATTCACCCTCTGCCTTTCGGATGGCAGGTTCTGGGTCTGGCGTCTGCCTGGAGAACGCCTCCTGCCAAAATGCATTGTGCCCACAGTAAAGTTTAGCGATGGTGTAATTATGGCCTGGGGGTGTTTCTTCCTGGTATGAACTGGGATCCTTCGTCCCAAATCACGGTAAGCTCAACGCCGACGTCTAATGCACTATTTTGGATGACAGTGTGCATCATACGTTGTGGCAGTTTTACGGGTTGGACCCATATTACTTCCAGGACAACAAAGCCAGTTGTCATGTTGCGAGGTCCACCATGGATTGGTATAGTTACAGTGGGGTTAACCGAATGGACTGGCCTGCCCATAGCCCAAACCTGAACCCTATCGAGAACTTCTTGGACAAGTTGGATCGCTGAATTAAGGGCAGCAACAACCGTCCAAAATCGGGGAAGGAACATGTCTTCTTCAAGCCGAGTGGAAAAAAATACCGCTAGCCGTCATACAAGGACTTGTGGAAAGCACTTCCCGGAGGGTTGAGGCTGTAATTGCCTCTCGTGGACGCTCTACCAACTATTGAATATGAATAAATTTTGTTTTTCTTATCTATCACAGTTGTCCAAATACTTATTGGTAGATAGTGTATATATAAAGCTGATTATTTCCACTGATGATCTTTGTTTCTGGTGTTATTGTCGCTAATGCCGCCTGGAAGTGTTCCACACCAGGTCCATGTAGGCTTTGAGGAATGAGTATTGCGGCTCTGGTTTATAATAGCACCACAAGGGTCGGAGTCCATCTTAGCTAGGTGGCAGCACAATTTTACCTATCAACCCCATGAGCGACATGCTGGGGGGGATCGTACCCTCTGTCTCACCCTGTCTCACCTTATATAGAGACTTTTTGGTGTGTAGATTCAACGTACCCATATACGGCCTAGACAAGATGGTATTTAATGGCGCTTGTCGGGATTCAAACCAAGCAACCTTGGCGCCAAAAGGCGGCGTGCTTCCACTAGGCTATTTCGGGCCCCTGGTGATCTTTAGTATATATTACATTAGATGAATGGTCTAGCATTTTTATAGCACTGCGGAATTGATCAAAATTATTGAGTCTACATGATATGTCAGCAAAAACTATACCATCAACCATTTTACAAGTTTGCATCCTGAAAGCTACAAAATGATGATAGAGGAGCATATACATAGTAAAACTTGAACGAGCTGTGATTCTGCAAATTGTTTAAAAGTTGCCTAATTCAAAATTATATATATTTTTAAAATGTAGAAAATTTATCTAAAATTCTACAATTCGTTATTTTTACATTTTGCTTATAAATATTGAATTGTAAGGAAAACGTTGAAAGTTTCAGAGTGAGGTTCAATAGTTGATAAATCAAATTTTTCCTTTGGCATAGAAAAACAACATTTTAATTATACTTAAAATTTTATGCTCTTAAGGTTTACGTATTAAACCTTAAATATCTGTGCTATAGAAAGCGTAAGAAATAAGCATTTCTTTCAAAATTAAACTTGAATTAATTTATAAATGTCTATTTGAAATATTTTTAAAATTATCAATAAATGTTCTGTCAGTATTCATTAAAATATCTATAAAATTATTTTTTAATATTTCTTTCAAAATCTGTAAAACATATCAAGCACTATTAAATCGTAAATAGCATGTATCCATCCTAGTATATGTAAATCACGTAATGAGATTTTTTGATATAATTTTATAAGCATAAAATATTTTATCCTCTCATACAGCTTAAAATTTAGTCTTCAAATTCCACAAACTTATGAAATCAGTTTTCATAATTAACGCGATGGATATCAGCTAGGAGTATTTACAGCCGAAACATCAATAATCGCTTTTAGTCAATCATTAATCATTCATTCATAAAATTTCAGTAGTGCTTATTTCCGCATTTAGATACACTTTCATTCAAAGATGAGAAATTTCAATAAATATTTTCCCTAACTGCATTTGTAGCCTTGAATGAATACATGAAAGTCTTTCAAATATGCAGTTAACTATTTATAGAACCAATGCAAGTGATAGTTAAAAAATCAATATTTTGACGCTGTGGGAAAGCAAATAGGTAACATTAAGTCGAACGATTATATATAAATTTCAGATTCATGCACTTTAAATCGGTATTAATTTTTAAAATGTTGTCAGTAAGGACTTTTAGAGAAAACCTTTAACGTAGAGAATTGGAATAATAAGGCTTTTGTAGTATAAATATATTTTAAGATTTGGACTGTCTACCGTATAATAAAAATTAGTTTTAAAAAATTTTAATTTCGTTTACAGGGAACTTTTTACGAAGAACAAGTTTCAATAAGTACAAAGGAAATTTGAAAGTCACCTGTTGCGCCCTTTTCTCTAATTCAGGCCGTAAAGTCATTTTTTCTCCTGTTTGTAACCCCAATACTTCTATTTAAATTTCTCAAAATGAGTATTTTAAAATTTCTTCATAAATTGTAACCTTCATGCTTTTGCAAATGACAGCAGCTCTGCTCTACATATTCCTTCAGCTTGGAAGGCTAACATATGCTATATATGTCATCAATCTTTTATTTATTTACTGTATGTATTTTAATTATTTACATTACTAAGCTCGTTGCGTGTTTACCTTAACTCTTCCCTCTTTATGTCGGTTTCGCGATTCCTACTAACAATTTTTTTATGTGCAGTTATGGCAATAACATCTCAACGGGGTTTTTTGCCGTTATTGCATGTACAGGGTGTAGTTTAGAGTGAATCTTTATTTTACGATTTTTAGGAATTTTTTCCTTTCCTTCATTTACATATTTACTAGTTTGGGTGCTTTTATTTTCTGTTTATTTACAGAAGAAATATCTAGAATTTAAAGGCTCTTCGTCTGATTCTCAAACTACATAAATTTTTGTATTTTGAAAGATGGGGACTATGATTTTCTATGATTAACTGATTCGTTATAGCCCTGTAAATCGGGATATTTAACATTCATTAAAAGTACTAATCTGTCATACACATATAATAGCATTTTTTTTGAGAAAATCAGTTAACAATTTCAGAGGCAACAACCTCCAAATTTGCCCGGTGCAGATTTTTTCCCGATTATATTTAAACTAAAGAATCTTGAAAAATTTTCCAATTAAAGGTTACAAAATGTTTTTACTTCTTTCAACTGTTAACAGATGGCAGTACTAATAATTTTTCTGCTCATTTAACTGGAATATATTGAATGCAAGTGGAAAAAAGACTAGATTTAGGCGTTTGCGCTGCAAACGGCGCCCCTCCGAGGGTTAGTATTTCAAAGTCATTTAATCAAGATTTTTTTTGCATAAAAAATTCTATTTTTAAATTATTCCAGTATTTGTAATTTATCTCTCGAGTTTAATGACCACGTTCGAATACAATAATCCGGTAAAGAAAAAAAGTCCCTTTGAGGTTTCATTTTTTATATTTGTATTTTTCAGCAAAATATTTTAAAAGATGAATTAACTATAAAAAGTTAATAGATACTTATCTTTTAAAAATATTTTTAAATATACTGTCTGTAAAAAATAACACACTATATTTTAATCTGCTATGAAGCTAATTAGCATGTACTAAAATAAAAAATGTTAATTTTCTCAGGGGAACCCTTTATGGATATTAACTTATTACATAACAATAAAAAATCCTTATACTGCCAAAGCAGTAATTTTAACGAAGGAATTTTTAATTTTGCAGTTGCATTTAATTATTAGTGTTTTCAGTTTTTAACCTATTCCTTATATTTAATTTCCTTTTCCCGAATCCTAATCCCAACAGCTCTCAGCTGTCAATGTTTGAGTAGGCTACATTTCGCATGGTTACTTGAGTGACCGTGAGACATTCCATTAGTGAAACGTTTCCAAATATTTATCAAGCTGAGGGATTATGTACGAAAGCAATAAAGATGCGTCACTCTTATTTTGTAATTAGTACTTTTCTTGTAAAATACTGTAAAAGAGGATCTCAGACATTTAGCTTAGAAAATACATAGATCGAAAAAAGAGATTCGTTAAAAATTATAAAGGACAGTAAAATTTACTAGTTGCTACCCGTGAAAACATGACGTCTGGATAGTAAGTAAATGTACTAATACACAAATTATACTCAAAACATCATTGTCAAATGTTGAAAACCATAATATTAAGAACAGAGAAATACACTTCAAAAAATTAATATTGAACCCAATAAATAGAAATATAGTTTGCGCAAATGAGACATGAAGGAAACATAAATTGTTAGTGCAAAACACTTTAATGATGATACCTCTTTTTCAACAGTACTGCCATTATCGTTAAAGGAAAACATTTCATAATTATACGGTCCTGTAGATAAACACACCTTGCCATTGATCTGCCTTAAAGGTCACACTTCCCAAAAACAATTCTTCATTTACTTAAAGTATTTGCTCATTTAAAAATGTGTCCTCATTAAATTTACTCCACTAGTAATCTTTTCACATTTGCTCTCTACATTTTCAAGTTTTTGCTCTCAAATCATATATATATATATATATATATATATATATATATATATATATATATATATATATATATATATATATATATATATATATATATATATATATATATAAATATATATATATATATATATATATATATATATACATATATATACATATATATATATATATATATATATATATATATATATATACATACATATATATACATATATATATACATATATACATATATATATATATATATATATATATATATATATATATATATATATATATATATATGTATATAAAGTTCAACCTCTTAGTTCACTCAAGGAGTAAACCAATTTTCATTACTTTAGTAAACAAATACAAATGGTAATGTCATATCATCAATAGTACCGAGATTATCACGGAAGAAAAGATTATTTTCAGAAGACTTGATGTTTAAGATAAACTCAGCTTATCGTACCAGAAGATCTTTCCAATAGACTAAAATAAAACCTCAAAAACAGCAGAATTCAGCATCTTTAAGCGGATATCTCAGTAAAAGATTGAAGATTACTTTTAAACATTTTTCTAAAAGATGGCTAAGCATATTGTATAATTTCAGGCAATATGCCAGCAACTCTTCAATGAACAAGTAATTAAATCTACCTCTTTAAGACTGACTAGCGACAAGTATTTTTTGTTTTGGAGCAGTATATTTTCAAATATTTAAAATAAAGTTACAACAATTATCAAAACCCATAAATGATAATTTTGTCAAAATATTACATTTAAAATTAACATGATATTAACAAACTTAGGAAAATAATATAAAATAATTTATTCCGAATTATGTTTTAAAATTCAAGATAAAATATTTGCTATTAGTAGTGATAATATATATTTAATAAATAAACATATTTAGAACAAATTATCTAGCTAAAATAAAGTTTTGCTATGGAAAAGTCTGCAAGCACTGTTAATGTGTTAAACAATCGATTTTATTGTTGATTAAATTATCAGGACATCTATCTATATATATATAAAACACATCTGTAACTGACTGACTGACTGACAGACAACGTACAGATCAAACCGCTGGACCTAAAGGGCTGCAATTTTGCATGGCGATTCTTCTTATAGTATAGAGGTGCACTAAGAAAGATTTTTGAAAAATTCTTCTTAGATATTTTTGAATTAAATTTTTAAGCTGTTTTTGTAACTTTTTTCAAGTTTGCATTTAAAATAATTATCTGAGAGTTGTAAAATTTATATCACGAGAGAGATCATAAAACTTCCTTTGAAATCAAATCTTTTTCGAATCGTTGCCTCCATTTTCTGATTTTTGGTGAATTTTTAAATATTAATTTTTAGAATTTAATTTATTAAATGATTCACGTGATTTCTTTTTCTGGTACTTTAAATTAATTTATCGTTACGTGCATAACAACGAAATAGACAAAAAAAATATTTTTTCTCTTGCTAATTCGGCAGACGATTGGACATTATCCAAAAAAATATTAAAATACAGTATAACATATGTTCTTCAAACTCTACTATATTCTTTAGTATGTTCTTTAGATTTAATTCGAATATTTTCTTCTACATTATTTTGTCTATAAAAATATCCGTTACGATTTTTTATAATTTTTTTTTTTTTTTTTACACTAAATACATAGATTGATCGTTGCATTCAGTTTGATTGTATTCCGTAGCGAAGTACGGGTATTCAGCTAGTTACTTATAAAAACATTATCCTAAAGTTACGGCCTGTTAAAACCTATCGTCTTCCGAGCATAATTTGTTTGATGAAATTCATTGAATAAAATCTGATGAATACGTTTTGAGGTGAACTAAAATTCGGTAATTTCTCAACGACAACAAATTGTTGATATTCAGTTTCCTTATCAGAGCCGTATCTTGTGTCTTTTATTGGCGCCATATAAGATTACGCTATCTTAAGAAATAAGAATCACACAAATGTCAATGGCTTTATTTCAGAAGTAAATGTTTTTGTGATAAGGACAAAAAGATTTCTTAGTCCAATCTACGTGATGAAAGGGCTGTTTTATTCAGTAAACAGAGAACTCATCGTGTAGGCAGCCGTATCAAATGATATCTCGAAAAGTAAACAAAGTCCCTTGCATCCCACGCAGTGCCGTTTAATATCACAAAAAATAGAGTCATTTGTGATGTATTTAACATTAAACTACCGTGCAATGCTTAAATATGTCTACGCGCTTAGCATTTATTCAGGTTTACGGGGTTTTATGTATAATAAAAAAACATGGATATTAAGTAACTGCAGTTATGTACAATTATAAAGAAATATTGTAAATGTGGGATTTTAATTTATATATACAGCGGAATCTCGATCGATCGTTTTCGGATCCATCGTTTTTCCGTATGTGTCGTTCATTTTATCCAGTCCTGACTATCATATTGCTTTGTTATGTTTCCACATCTATCGTTTTCCCGCATTTATTGTTCATTTCAATCGGTCCCTTTAAAAACGATAGATCGAGATTTCACTGTGTATATATATATATATATATATATATATATATATATATATATATATATATATATATATATATATATATATATATATATATATATATATATATGTGTGTGTGTATGTATATAAATCTATGTATGTATGTATTTAAAAGAGGCGAAGGAAATATTTTTTGTATTGACCGTAATTTGTTCGATATTTTTCTTTGTAAACCAGCATTCCGTGTAACGCGGTGCATTAACTGAGACATTGTCTGAAACCGAAAAGAGGACAATTTCCTCAACAGTATCATGATCAGGATTTTAGAGTGTTTGACCCTGGTAAAAAGAGGTCAGTGGTAATCCAATAGCTATGATTTAATATCCATTAGCTATTAAGTGATACTCCGGTTAGCTACATCTATTAGCAAGAACTTTAATAATTATACAGCTTTATTTAGAGTAATATCTCGTATAAATTTTGGAAAGCAAAACGATTCCAAAAATGAGATGCCATGGAATGCGTGTCATTTTGATTTATAGTGCAATGTATGCACTACACATGAGCACCAGTTTTTTATAAGTTCTAACGACTGTCTGCATAGAGTGGGATTTGAATATCGTGAATCGAAACATCCGTCTCTGTGTCATGACACGAGACCATTTTGCTAAAAACACCTCATGTCGGGAACGCCATTAATTCTTCCATTTTTTATCTCTTCTTTTGCAACAAACGCTCTAGATTTGCAAGTTTTCTCCACCAGTGACTCCAGGTGTTAGTCAAATGTATTTTTTATTTTTTCTGACGTATTTGTTTTTTTCATGGGAATATTTCCAATGTCCAGTGTCCCAGATAGGGACCGACATAGCAACTAAGGCTTTCCTGTATTGAATCAATGTCGGTGAATAGGCTGCCACCATAATGTATACCGAGGATGACGAAGGGCGAGATCGGGTGAGCTCGTACATTCTCTCACCCTCTCTGACCTCATAGAAGGTTTTTCCGATCTACATATTTATGCCCATATCCGGCCTAGACGCGAGCCGGTTGATGGCCAAATGGTTAGGGCGCTGGCATTCGGTTCAGATCCTGTGGGTTCGAGTCCCATTGTTGGCATGGATGTTTGTAGCCGTTCGGAATCGGCTTTTAACTGCAGGTTACGGTGTAATTAGCCCTCGTGTAGCAAAAAAAATGACCGTATCTCTCCAAACCAAACCAACCAAACCAAACCGACCAAGACGCGAAGGTATTTAATGGCGTCGTTGGCAGTGGCGCCGGAAAGGGGGGGGGGCAAGGGAGGGCACTCGCCCCCCCCCTTGAAAATTGAATTTTTTGTTTCTACCTAGCTAGCGCTCGTAACATATTAGAATTTTCATTTAAAATCATAAAGCCTAACAAAACTGAATACTAAATTGCAACCTCACACTCGTTAACGCAAGCGCGATAAATGTCATTCCATATACGCATGAGCGGTTAATCGCCAATTTCAGGTACGCAAGTGCGTTTAAACGCCAATGCCAGACGTTTGCTTTTGCGATTCAAAAGCAACCCTACACAATGTTTTTGCATCGCGAAAGGGAATCTTGAATCCGATGCATTTGAAACGTGTACACGTTGACGTGTGATAGGGCCTTTAAGACATTTCATAAGTGCTACTCTACAAATTTGAATTGTAAGGTGTAACGTCCAGAACGTGCCCCACGGGACAGTTGAACAATAGAAGGTGCAAATAGAGCGTACTAAAAGATCTTTCAATTGAACAACAATTGAAAGATCTTTTAGTACGCTCCGACGGGTAAAAACCTGGTTGAGATCAACCATGTCTCAAGAGAGACTTTCTGGTCTCTGTATGCTTAGCGGTCACAGAGAATCTGTGAGTAAAAATAAAGACACATTTATTGAAAAAGTATTTAATAGATTTTCTCAAAACAGAAGAAATCTCTCATTACTTTTCTCCGATTAGAAAAATAACATAAAAGTTTATTTTTTATAACCGTATATATGTATTTTTAATAATAAAGGTGTAAAAGTTTTAATCTATTTTACTTTGCTCTCCCCCTCTATATTTGACTCTTCCGGCGCCACTGGTCGTTGGGATTCGAACCGACCACTCCCTGTCCGAATCTCAACGCGCTATCGCAAGGCTGGCTCTCGAATATTTGTTTTTCGCAACTAACGGTATACTTGTGCTCTTTTAAGAGGTCGAGACACCAGCGTAACGACCGTATATCCTACAAACTGAGTCCACCCCGCTAAAATCATCCCAATGACCCGAAGAAATCTCATATTTTTTAACAAAGTACCAATCCATATTTCTCCTATTTCATATAGCCCAATAAATTTATCGCATATTTATATCTTTGCACTTTATTGATTCAATGAAGACGAACAAATAGGTAATTCTTGTTCGATATAAGGTATCCGTGACTCGGAATCTCTGTAGTCTGCGTTTCTAGGGAGAAACCCATAAGATGTCCTTTTTATGGCTTTATGATCGAATTTATCCTTGTCTCGCATTACTGATAAACGGGAAGGGTACTACAGAATTAGACACAGCCTGCTTTCTCATTTGAAATAAAGACTCAGCGTTATGAGAGCAAATTATTTCGACTGTAAAAGCAATTGATAGAATTGGGATTGTCATAATTACATGAAAGTCACTTCAAATTATTCTATTATACTTTTAATTTTGGAGACACGAATCAATTAGTAGATTCTGTGAATTATATTATTACAGAATTTCATACACTATGAAAAGTACTCTGTTATCAGTTGTTTTGCATTCGAGGTCTAAACAGTCTTATATTAATTAAGTAGAATTGCGTCCAAATTTTCACTTCCAGTGGTTTTATTGTGTAATTTATGTAAATGAAGAGGTAGGCAAAATTCAAAAGATATACCGACCCCAGCTGTTGAGTGACTGGCTATAGATAATATTTCCAATCGAATCTCATCCAGCTAACAAATAAATAATTCAAAATACAATTGAACAAAAAACATTCAACATTAAAATATTTTTTCAATTTTTTAAAACTGCTCAAAATATACTTAAAATTTCCTTAATTTTTTGCATTAATTTACCCCTGAAAAAAAACCCTGCAATAAAATAACATGATTATGTAGTGATAAAAATTTCATGGAATTATGTTTCATAGTTTTTGGGATATCAGTTGCGGAATGATGCAAAATTACATTTTGCGAAAAATGAGTTTAAAATTTTTCTTACCATAAACATGATCAGTAATTAAATATTTAGAATATCAATATCTCCGGATCTAAACGTAATATTTTCATGCGGTTTGCTTTATTCTGTTCAGAAACGATCAGGCTTTAACATATATTCTTTTCAAAAAATCTTATGTTTTAAAGATTTAAGGGTAGTGAGTCCCCTTAAGTTCAAAACGTTGTGCTGTATTCTAAATCCAAAGAAATTGAGCTCATTGGACATTTAAATTCATCTTATGTGTTGAGTGACAGTGGCGATATTATTTCATACAGTCATGAACATATTATTTCATACAGTCTTGACCATATTATTTCATACAGTCATACCTCGGTACTTGTCGCATTTCGACCGGAAAAAATACACTTCGGTACTTGACGTTTGCTCAGTACTCGTCTCATATGCTAAAATGAGTTCTTAAGAGGTTTAATTATAAAATTTTGTATCACCCTGACACAGCTGTAGCAAGCCTAAATTTGGATTTCTTTAACAATAGAAAGACGGCTGCCGTCATTTTGACGGTTTCGGACATACTACTAAGCGCTATGTCTGTATTTATGTCCTCAGGCTTCTGAAATTTTATGACTTTTCCTAATTTTACGTTGAAATATGCACACACATTTACAAAATTATATTCGATAGTAAAGAGGGGGAGAAAATGTGTTGTATACCTACTAAAAGCCGTCGATTTGACGGCAATATAGAAAACAGGCAGACGCCTTTAAAATAATACCGGAAAAATGTTAGTTACTTTTCGCCTCTTCCCCCCATTTGCAAATGACAGAAATATTGGCTCTTCGGAAATATTGGTGTTGAAATTTAAGGACTGCACAAACCATGCATATATTTTTGCGATTAAATCATGTTGTCAGCTCGGCATACCTGCATAAAAATATACCTAAATATATATACTGATCAATCTATATAAAACAGTTCCGTAACTGACTGATTCACTGACATACAACGCACAGACCAAACCACTGGACCTAATGGGCTGAAATTTTGCATGGCAATTCTGCCTATAGTGTAGGGGTGCGCTAAGAAAGATTTTTGAAAAATTCTTCTTAGATTTTTTAAAATTAAATTTTTAAGCTGTTTTTGTAACTTTTTTAAGTTTGCATTTAAAATAATAATTTGAGGGTTATAAAATTTATATAACGAGAAAGATCATAAAAATTCCTTTAAAATGAAATCTTTTTCCAATCTTTACTTCCCTTTTCTGATTTTTGGTGAATTTTTAAAGATTAATTTTTAGAATTTAATTTATTAAATGCTGATCACATGATTTCTTTTTTAGGTAGTTTAAATTAATTTATCGTCATGTTCATGGAAACAAAATAGATAAAAAAATATTTTTTTTCTTGCTAATGCGACAGACGATTGGAAATTATAAAAAAACAATATTAAAATACAGTAAAAGATATGTTCCTCAAACTGTACTCTATTAACTATACTATATTCTTTAGTAAGTTCTATTAGATTCAATTTGAATATATCTTCTACATTATTTTGTGTATAAAAATATCCCTTCCAATTTTTGTTATAAATATATTTTTTCATTTTTCTTTACATCAATTGCATACATTGATCGTTGTATTTATTATAAATATATTTAATATATTTTTGCATTAATTGCATACATTGACCGTTGTATTTAACTTGAATGTACTCCGTATCGAAGTACGGGTTTTCAGCTAGTTTATTATATATTGATATGAAATTGTTCAAAATTTAAAGTATTTAACCATTTAAAAAACATTAAGTATTTTAAATTCTTGATTTTATTTTTAACCGTCAAAATGATGGCGTTCAGTCTTTTTAGTAAGAAAAAAATTCCCGCCTTTCTAGTGTTAATCATCAAACAATGTTTCACTTCAGAAACAGTTCGAAATATTTGTAGAAGCGAGTTTCTGTTGATAGGTTTGTAGTAAAACTCCCTGAGTCTACAATAAGGATCGGTGGTGTTAAGAGACAGAAAGAAATTGAATCAATGGGCAGGCGCCTGATGTTTTATTGGAAGGAGACTCCCCCTCGAAGCCATAACGCCTCTCCTCCTCTACTTCGCCCCTATTGCATTAGGTCATCAACTCCTTTCCGTACAAGTTGAGTTAAGATAAATTTTATTTCATTTTATCTTTTTATTGTTTTAAATTATGTCCTTTTAGATTAAAGATTTTATATAAAAAACAATTACATCAATTTATTAATTACCCGGTAAAATGGGAAATTTCTAGTTTTCCGGAACGAATTAATTCAATTTACAATACTCCTTAAGGGAAAAATGTGTTCCTTACTGGTCGTGCCCTCTGGACCAATTAACGACTAATACCAAGGTATCACTGTATCTCTGATAAGAAATGTCGTTACATGATAGCGTTTGCGTGGGTTCTGAAATTTGCTTAACCTAATTTGTAGGTTTAACTTATTTTCTTAGAAAAGAAAGCTGCATTAATGAAAAGTTTATCTTTGTTTTAACAAAAAATATTCAAAGAAAATGAAACATATTTTTTATTCTGTAGTAGGAAAAAAGATTAGATCACTAACAGCCCGATAGAGAGAACTATAATTCTAATTACTTTCAAGGGTTTGTTTTCAGAAAGTTACAAAATAACAAAAAACCCATTCACTAAAACTGATTTCCTATTTATTCTATCAGCTGCTTTCAGAATGAACAAAGATAATTTAATAAAGTGCTACAAAATCTAATTTAAGAATTGGTAAGAAATGAGTTGTTCACAAAGTAGATATAAACGCTGGAAAGTTTTGTGATGGAAAAATTACACCAAGTCTCTTTTAGAAGGAAGATTGATTCTGATATATATGTTTAGAACTTTATTTCAAAAGACTAGACAGACTGACACTCTTCTTAACATCTCATAGAAAACTATTAATAGTTCTTTAACTCTTTGGATGAAAACAATTTTTTCATAAATAAAAATAATAAATAATACATGCATTAGCCTGTATCAACAAGTGATAAATCTGCTTATTTTATCCACTGAAAATAAAATTTCTAAACAGTTGGATTATACACTACACTGTAAAAAACTGCCACTGTGAAACTAAAAAAAGAACTATTTTGTTATTAAACAACATGTAATTACTAATTTATTCACTTTTACAAGTTTTTGCTCTTGTGGTATAATATCTAATTAAATCAAATGTTAATTCAGTTTTATTAAAATATTTAAATTAATTTAAGACTATTTTTTGTACTTTCGAAAAAAAGCGAGATTTACAACAGCCTTAACGAAGTAATTTCTGAATTCTGTTGTTTGAAGAACTAGTTTTTTATCCTCAACCAAGTTTTGAAGTATTGAAGAGCCGTTCGCTAAAATTCGTTAAATATAAACTTAGTTTTTTTCATAAATATTTTTATTAAATATTTCTAATTTAGCTAGGCATATGGAGCAGGAAAAAAAGATTAGATCAGCACCAGCCTGAAAAGAGTTACACGAGATATTCGAATTTCTTTAATTAATGCAATTTCTGTTATTGAAGTGAATTCCACGTTACTGAAAACCCAATCGCGAAAAATCATTGAACAGTAATCGAGTTTTATCTAGATTTTTAACGTATTTATATAAAAAGTTGCCTTTCTAAAAGATCGGAAAAATTATCATCAGAAGTCGGAGGCTGGACAGTAATACAAATAGTTTTTTGTAGTTAATGATAAGTTAATTAATGCTGTTGAAGCGAGGTATATAAATTCCTTTTACTGGAATTTGTTAGATTTTCATTTAATATTAGATAAATGTTTTTTGTAGTTATTTAATTTTTTATTTGACTTGCAGAAATAAGCTGGAAGGAAAAAAATAATACAGGGTGCGCCAAAATGGACCCACATTCCTGAAGGCCACTGGTAAGGGAGTTGTAGGGTAGGGCGGTGTGGCAACTGCTCGGTCGGATTTTCTAGTTGTCAGTGAACACCATGAGTTGGTCCGGTGAACATCGCGGTTTCGTTATCCAGGCTTTCTTAAAAAAATTCAGGTAGTCTCTTCCAACGAAACTACCGCGGGTTATTAAATTAGGATTACTTATCGTTGCATATCCATTTTGTATGTATATATGTATGCATGTGTTATGTATATATGTATCTATATATATGTACGTATTTATATATATATATATATATATATATATATATATATATATATATATATATATTTATATATATATATATATGTACGTATATATATATATATATATATATATATATATATATATATATATATATATATATATATATATATATATATATATATATATATATATATATATATATATATATATATATGTGTGTGTGTGTGTGTGTGTATATGTTTATATATATCGATACCTAAACTCCAAAACCTCTCAAATGAAAAGTTACAAATTTGACAGGAGAGCCAAAAAATATTTTAATAAAGAAATCACATCTGTAGATAAATAAGTCACAAATAAGTCACAGCTGTTCATTAAAATGCCTTTTGAATGCATTTAACACTATTTATTTGAGTTTTCTTATGAATCAATAGATGGAAGCAGCCATGGGTAATCGTATTCCTACATAAAATGAATATAGCAAAAAATAGTAGTTGAGAGGTTTTGGAGTTTAGGTATCGATAGGTCAAAATTCTGACGCATTTTCGTAGTTTTCTGTTTAACTGTTTACAGCTTGCCCAAGCGATACAGACTGTGTTTGGCGCGCTGCCAAAATTATAACTCGCGATGCAGGACTTCTGAAATTTTGCTTTTCGGAGGACCGTTATGGAGGAATGTAATTCTAAGATAAAACTAGGGAGCACATTTAGGTCGCACTTCGGGCTCTATGCAAATGATATCGTTGCTGATCGTAAAACAATACTCCGATGGTTTCAAACGGGAGAGCAAGTTGGTCTTTATTACCAAGAAAATCAAGTGGTCCTTCTCGGAACATTGGAACACCTGAAAATATGTGACGAGTCCGTGAGTCTCCTATTCGGTTGAAAATTTCAGCCACCGCCTCAGATATGACCAACAAAGAAATCCAAAACTTTAGAGAACGGCTTCGGCAGTGCATCGCAAATATCAGGCGCCACATAAGCGATGTTATTTTCAAAATTCAGTGGAAAAGAACTAACTTATAAGTACTTTTCGAAAATATAAAGCTTTTTTAAGGTAGGATTACGTTTCTCAATAACGGTCCTCCGGAAAGAAAAATTTCAGACGCTAAAATTGCCCGTCGTTGCGAGTTATAATTTTGGCAGCGTGCCAAACCCAGTCTGTATCGCTTAGGAAAACAGTAGACAGTTAAACAGAAAAGGATCAAAATGCGTCAAAATTTTGACATGACATATATATATATATATATATATATATATATATATATATATATATATATATATATATATAAATATATAAATATATATATATATACTATATATATATATATATATATATATATACGTACATATATATATAGATACACATATTCATAACCTATACATACATATATACATACAAATGAGGTAAGCAACGATAAGTAATCCTTCGTAAATAACCCGCGGTAGTTTCGTCAGAAGAGAAAACTTGAATTTTTTTTCTTTTCTGAAATTTTTTTTGTTCTTTTTTTATTACTCTTTCAATTGTGGGAGTTCATTCCGTAGCACCCTGTATAAATCTGAAGAGGACCATGAAACCAAATTTTTCCCTTTAGTATGATTAATGTTGCCAAAGTAAGATTCATAATACGGAAGTCTCGTTGAATATTAATGTAACATCATTTAAACTTTAAACTATCTGTCTGAGAAGTTGTTATATGAAACAGTCAGAATAAGTAATGAGATAATTCAGTTGTAAAGGTAATTATAAGTAGTATTGCTATACTGTAATTATTGATGAAGTAATATACTTTTGGTGCGAGATACAAATAAGTGATAAACTATTTGATAAAATTTTCCAGATATTAATTCTGTCTCAACTGAATACTTTCATAAAATATTTATAACATAAATTTAACCTTTCCCTTACGGGATGCGATTGCATGTATCTCAATAATATCTGCCCCAGAATGAAAAAAAAAAATATATATATATATATATAGATATACAGTATGCCCACTAAAGTCCCTTCCCACCCTCTTAACTTCGGAACGGCTGCTGCTATATTCATAAAAGTGGTGTCTAGGTATAGTAAAGTAGCCATGCGCTACTGAATGAAACCACCTACCGCGCCATCTGGTGGAAAACTGCGGAGTTAGCATTCCTATCTCGAAAACGGAACGAGATAGGGAAAAAAAGTGATTTACAAAGTTGTAGAAAATCATCGATTTAGTACGACAAGATACCCTGTGGACATTAATGCAAAGAATAGAACGGTTAAAACGCGCATTTGTTTTTTCGTGATTTCCTACACTGTGACGTCACGAAACTTGAACGAAAGGAGAAACGATTATCTTTCGGGCAAAACACGACACCGCAATGTGCACCGTGGTATATCGCTTTTGATCCCAATCAAAAGGGCCGCGGTTCAAACCTCTAGGGTTTCATCCTTCTACTGATTGTCTTTATAAACAGAGTAGATAATACGTAGATCGTGTAAAATAGTGTCGCATCAACTCAACGCAACTTGCGCTTGGTGTTCGAAATTTTGCAGTATGAAAATACGTAAGAAACGTCACGCCTGTTCACCTGAGACAGCTATAAAAGAGACATCTTCTTGGGGTTGTAGTATGTCGATGCTCGTGGTCATGGCTGAGTATTCCAAAGCTGAGATCTCCAGTGAAGCAGTACCTCGTCAAGGAATTCGGGGACTAAATAATTGGGTATGGTGGTTTGGAAGAGTGGCCTCCACGTTCGCCTGACCTGACTCGACTGGACTTTTTCCTGTGGGGATACCTGAAACAGCAGGTGTATGCGACCCCTGCACAAACATTGCAGGACCTTAAACGACGAATAACGGACGATTGTGCCAACGTGTCACGCTCTATGCTCCAACGTGTCACGCTCTATGCTCCAACGTGTGCAACGTGAGATTCAAACGAGGGTCCAAACGTGTATTGCAGCTGACGGTGAGAAGTTTGAACATCTCAAATAAAGATATATTGTTAAAATTAGTTGTTTTTTTTCTTTCTCAGATCCTTTTGTCACGCCACAGTGTAGGAAATCACGAAAACACAAATGCGCGTTTTAACCGTTGTAGTCTTCTCATTAATGTCCACAAGGTATCTTTTCGTACTAAATCGATGATTTTCTACAACTTTGTAAATCACTTTTTTTCTCTATCTTGTTCCCTTTTTGAGATAGGAATGCTAATTCCGCAGTTTTCCACCAGATGGCGCGGTAGGTGGTTTCATTCAGTAGCGCATGGCTACTTTACTATACCTAGACACCACTTTTATGAATATAGAAGCAGCCGTTCCGAAGTTAAGAGGGTGGGAAGGGACTTTAGTGGGCATACTGTATATAGAGAGAGGGGGGAGAAGATAGGATTATGGACCCTGTATTTATTATGGACCCCCTTAATATCTGCCCTATGCGCAGGTGCAGCCGCTAATTATAGCTGTGATCTTGAGCCCCTAGGTGGTTGCAATGGATAGTCAAGGTCACTGACCCCAGTTCACTCGCGAATGACGTTCTGTGGCCAAAAGTTTGTTTTTCGAGTTTTCAAACTTTTTCTGGGGAAAGTAAAAGTGAATATTTTACATATCAACTATTATGTTTTGTAAAAATTTATTCCTGTGCCTTATTCTACACGACAGGAAGTTCCTTTTGAGCTAGTTCGAAATCAAATTCGATGTAACTCATAATGTAAAAAACGAGTTTGTTTCCAAGATGGCGTTGTTTGAAATATGTACCTCATGGGGTGCTGGTATTTACCAAGAACCGGTTTCGATGTTGTAATAATAATGTTTCCGTGACAAAATGCGATTCCACAGATGATTGCATTGTGATACATTTTATTTTCATGTTTTGTAATCCTCTTCGGTTATTCTGGAAGCTAATAATGCAAGTTGAGAAGAAATCTCCCGCTAGCAAGGACGTTGTAGTGCGCAGAAGTTGGGATAGGATGAAGATGGTTGAGGATATCCAGAAGCTAAGATGCGGAGAAATGGGACTAAAGGAGACTGGCAGAGTGTTTGGTGTATCAAGAATAACTTTGAGATTATTGGGTTCACAAGTGGATAAGCTAGCAGCAGATTTGGTTATACAAAAACTAGGGTTTGGTTTTCATTTGGAGAGCTACTGTCAACTTTTGTTATACAAGGGCTAATTAGACCGGGACCTACAGCTTAAAGCCAATTCCGAACGGCTACAAACATCCATGCCATCAGTAGGACTTGAACCCACAAGATCTGAACCAAATGCCAGTGCCCTTGCCATTCGGCCATCATTGGTACAAAAACTAGGGAGGAAGCCTGTTTTACAAGATTACGCTGAAAAAGAGTTAGTGGCCTATTTGCTAGAGATGGAATCAGTATTTCACGGTCTCACTCGACAAGATGTGAGGAAATTGCCGTTCCAATTGGCTGAACGCAATAATAGCTCCCACACTTTCATAAGCGAAGCAGCAGGTAGATACTGGATAAACCGATTCCTCAATCGTCAGACAAATTTCGATCAGAAAACCTACAAGGACGTCGTATGCACGTGCAGAAGGATTCACGCGTGAGCAGGTGGCTGGGTTATTTTTATTTGCTGGGAGGTAAAAGTTCTGGGAATCATTTCCAGAAACTTCAATGTAGATGAGACTGGTTTAAGTGTGGTTCAGTCAAAAGTTTCCGAAGTTATCGGATTGAAGAGAAAACATCAGTTGGGAGCTCTGACTACAGCTGAACTTGATTCTCTGGTAACTGTGGTTTGCTGCATGAGTACTGGGGGAACATATTTTCCACCAATGATGACATTTCCTCGTAAAATCTTAGCTGATCAGCTTATGAATGGAGCCCCATCCGGAGCAATAGGAAGAGCTCATCCCTCTGGGTGGATACAAGCCCATATGTTTACAGAGATGGCCCAGACCAGCAAGAAGCATCGTTCATCTACTGTAAAGGTGCATTGAAAGCTGACACATGAGAACTTTGGATTCGCTGTGTGATGAGCCTACACTGAACTCATTCTGTGTGCACCGGAGCCGAAGCTGAGTTTTATATTTTCGACTTTTGTCGCCAAAATTAAAGTTTTTTTACATAGATAATATTTAATGATCCAGCTGTTTAATAATATATTTTCTTTCGTTCACTTTTTCATATCAAAACTTTTCTCTTTTTTGTTTTCAACTGTTTCATAAATAGATAAATGTTTTTTTGGTAAAAAAGGTGGGGGTCCATATTACCCTCCACTTTGGGTCACCTGTAAGTTTTGACTTTTTCCAATTATGTGATTGTATACATCTTAAAATTTGATTTAACGTCAAATCCACTTAAAGATGTTTAGATGATGAGTTATAGAAGAGGTTAGAGCCCCAAAATATAAAAATCAGTCTTTGGTATGATCACAGTGACAAAAAACAAAATGGGGGGGGTGGGGTCCATAATCCCTCCTTCTCCTCTCTCTCTCTCTCTATATATATATATATATATATATATATATATATAGAGAGAGAGAGAGCGAGATAGATAGATAGATACATACATATATACAGAGGCTGTTCGCCCATTTTTTAGACGATTTTGGTAAGCGGTAATAAAAAATTGCAAAAGAAATAATTGCAATTGTACTATGTTTTTAAAAGTCAAAATTATCGTCTGTGGCTTGAAAGTTTTGTTTTTATTCAAAATGGCGTTTTTAACAAAGCAGTGGTTCGAAGGCTACATTTATGCTCTTTCCGAAGAGAAATATGCATACTCCGTTATCCAAAAACGATGTGAGAGTCATGGTTTTGTGATATCTAAAGCGTCGATAGGTAATATCGTCAACAAGAAAGGAAAAAAACGTCATATTGGAGCCTCAAGTGGGACAAAAATTCCAAACAAGTATCCAAGGAAAAAACGGACATCTTCGACTATTGCAAAGGTACGTTGTTTAATGCTAAAAGAAAATCCCCCTAGTCAAAGGACAGTTGCAAAATCATTAAAATGCTCGGTGTCCACTGTAAACAAAATGATAAACGTTGATTTAAATCTTAAGAAAGCGAAAAAATGCAATGTGCATCGTCTTCTTCCAAATCATATCGCTGAACGCAGGACACGCTGCAGAATTCTATATGAGAAACACTTATCCAAAGAAATATGGAAACCAATTGTCACAATAGATGAATCATGGGTGTATTTAAATGATTGCAACAAAAAAAGAGCCATTTATTATCATAAAAGGGGAGAAAAAAATTTAAGTACATGGTTCAAAGAATCGAAAGAAAGTTTTTCTAAGGGATTCATGATTGTTGCTGGTTTTTCTTATAATGGCAAGTTAAAAATAAAGAGAGTGGAAAAAATGTCAAGATTAACTCCAAATACTATCTGGAACATATTTTATCGCCAATTTTTCTGAATGAAATACCATCGCTTTACCCACAGTACCATCAATCTGTGAGACTCCATCAGGACAAAGCTAGCAGTCACACATCAAAATCCACTGTAAATTTCCTAAAAGAAATGGAACAAAAAACTGGTATCAAGGCCATACCCTTCACTGATATCCCTACTAAATCTCCTGATGTATCAACTATGGATTTTTGTGCTTTCGGACTTTTAAAATGTGCATTATCCAAACGTCGTCCCAAAACCCTTACAGGACTCTGGAAAGCTGTTCAGGAGGAATGGGATCAAATACCTCTTCTGACACTTCAAAAGGCATTATTATCCTGGAAATTGCGGTGCCGAAAGATAGTTTAGAATAAGGGATGTCAAATAGAACATTTAAAACACAAGAAATTTTATGTAATTTAGTTTTGTGAATACCATATACATCGTCTAAAAAATGTGTGAACAGCCTCTGTACATACAAAAGAGGTAAGCATCCATAAAAGTAATCCTGCGTTAATAACCCGCGGTAGTTTCGTTAGAAGATACAACCTGAATTTATTTATTTTCTGTAACTTTTTTTTTTACTCTTTTAAGTGGGATAGTCCATTCTGCAGCCTGATTTAACCTTAAGCTTCCTGGTTGAACCTGAAGAGAAACATGAAACCAAATTTTACCCGTTAGTATGATTAATGTTGTCGAAGTACGATTCATAATACTGAAGACTTGTTGAATATTAATGTAACATTATCTGTCTAACTAATATTCAACAATATATTAAACTTTTAATTATCTGTATGAACAGTTGTTATATGAAACAGTCAGAATATCTGTATGAACAGTTGTTATATGAAACAGTCAGAATAAGTAAAGAGATAATGCAGTCGGAAAGGTAATTATAAGTAGCATTGCTATACTGTAATTATTGAAGTAATTAATGTACTTTTGGTGCGAGGTTCAAATAAGCGATAAAGTATTTGATAAAATTTTCCAGATATTAATTCAGTCTCGACTAAATACTTTCATAAAATATTTATAACATAAATTTAACATTGAAAATATGACTCGCAGAAATTAAGCAATGACGTGGATACCCAAAAATTACAAAGCAAAAAACTCAACAAACGAATACAGAAGAGTTCATTTTTATGCTTCTCTCCGTAACGGGTCATCGTAGTTGCCAGAGAACGTCTTCAAAATGTGGAATACGAAATAATTTTAAATGTCGTCTGCAGGGGGATTCGGCTTCAGACTTGCAATTGTTAGACTTTTGAAGTGAATTAAGAACTTTTTCGACATTGGGAAAAGAGGAGAATTAATAGTTAAGATCCGTACCAGATTGAAAGTAACTAATTCGATTTTTAACGTAGGATTACGTTCCTCCATAACGGTCCTTCGGAAAGCAATATTTCAGACGCTAGAACCATCCGTCCATCCGTCCTCGCGAGTTATAAATTTGGCAGCGTGCCAAACCCAGTCTGTATCGCTTCAGTAAGCAGTAAACAGTTAATCAGAAAAGTTCCAAAATGCGTTAAAATTTTGACATACATATATGTATATGTATAGATACATATATACACAACACATACATTCATATACACATACAAATGAGGTAAGCAACAATAAGTAATCCTACGTTAACAACCCGCGGTAGTTTCGTTAGAAGAGACTACCTGAAATTTTTTTTTATTAATATAATGATTGTTCTGAGTTTATTACTGATGAAAATCCGTTCTTTTATTGAAATTCATAGCATATTTATCTATTTAATTATCTACGCGTGAAGTTGGTTTTTAAAACACATAGGAGGAGACAAAAATATGATACCAGAAGATAATTAGTTGTATAGAAAACCATTATCTGAATTTCTACACTGTGAAAATTGATAATGTAATTAATACTGCTGAAGCAAAATTCAGATTACAGAAGATCCTTTCATTTATATATTAAATTAGTTTCAGCTTTGGGAGTATTTAAGTTTTTCTCGGACATTTGGGTAGGAGTACGAGGATCAATGGCAGTCTGAAGAGATCTATTATTCGAATGGTTTTAATCAATGTAAATTATTTTCTTGAAACGAGTTTTATACTTCCGAAATCCCTTCACTGAAATTAATAAAATACTAATCTAGTTTTATGTAAATATTTTGAGTTTTTATCTGAGCTGTTAAGAAATTGGGAATAAAAGAAGGATAAAACAAAAGATCAAAAAGTGTAATTGAATTTCTAGGTTGTAATATTTGATAAAGTAATCAATCTCGTTCAAGTTAGATTAAATTAACTGGAAAACCATTTGTTAAAATGCCTCAAATATTGATCTATTTTTTTTTCTAAACACCAAGTCTTAGTTTGAGAAGTTGTTTTATTAGTAGTTATGTGAAAACGGAAAAAAATACAAAATAAATTTCAGTTTGAAAGAGATCTATTAATACTGTTTCTTTTGTGTAATAATTCATAGTGAATAATGTTGTAAAAGAGTGGTCCAGATTACTAAAAATCCATTTTCTAAACCATAATTTTTATTTATTCTAATAGGTTTTTTGCCATGATTCGTTTGGTTGTTAGATAATATTTCAATTTCTTAAATATTTTTATGCTAATCAGCATAGAAAATACAGTTGTACTTGTTATATATAAAAGTTTTGCAAATACATATGATTGTTCTCCCAGTTTCTATAAATCATACACTATTTGACGGCTCTGGTTTTACCACCCTTAGAAAATGAGAATTTTTTTATAAATTCATTCATAACTTTCTATCTTATTCGTGAATTAAAGAGGCTTTCATTGGGAAATAATTCTGAATGCCAATCAATCTTCCTTATTTCCATTCAAACAATTACATTTATAGATGTCTCTTGGATTTTTAACAAAGTACAAAATAGATCTATAATACTATTTCTTTTGTGTAAGAATGGACGGAGAGGTCCAGATTACTAAAAATCCACTCTCTAAACCCTAATTTTTATTTACTTGAATAGTTTTTGCCATAATTCGACTAATGAAAATATTTTAATTAATTTAATTTAATTTATTTAATTATCTTTTACGTATTATATATATCTTTTGTATTTTCAACAAAATACAAAAGAGTTCTATAATACCATTTCTTTTGTATAATAATGGATAGAGATGTCCAGATTACTATAAATCCATTTTCCAAACCCTAATTTTTATTGACTTGAATAGGTTTTTTTTGCTATAATTCGTCTGGTTTTTTTATTTTAATTAACTTAATTATTTTGTTTATATTTTAATTATTGTAATTCTCTTTTAGGCGTTATAGATTGCTTTTGTATTTTCAACAAAGTACAAACGAGATCTAAAATACCATTTATTTTGTGTAATAATGGATAGAGAGGTCCAGATTACTAAAAATCCCTTTTCTAAACTATAACTTTTATTTATTCTAATACTTTTTTTTAGCCATAATTGCTCTAGTTATAATATTTCAATTTTTTAAATATATTTAGGATTAATCAACATGTAAAATTCAGCTGTACTTGTTATACATAAACGTTTCACAAATACATATCAATGGTCTCCCAAGTTCTATAAATGAATCATTGACGGCTTTGGTTTTACTACCCTTAGAAAATGAGAATTTTTTTATAGATTTCGTAATTTTCTATCTTATTCGCGTAATAAAGAGACTTTCAGCGTGAATGAATTCTGAATGCGCATCAAGCTTCCTTATTTCCATTCAAACAATTACAATTATAGATCTCTTTTGTATTTTCAATAAAGTACAAGAGATCTATAATGCCATTTTTTGTGTAATAATGGATGGAGAGGTCCAGATCACTAAAAATCTATTTTCTAAACCCTAGTTTTTATTTACTTTGTTTTTTTGCCATAATTCATCTGGTTATAATAACTTAATAAATTTAATTGAATTTAATTCTCTTTTAGGCATTATAGATTTCTTTTGTATTTTCAACAAAATACAAATAAGATCTATAATACCATTTCTTTTGTATAATAATGGATAGAGAGATTCAGATTACTAAAAATCCATTTTCTAAACTCTATTTTTTATTTACTTGAATAGGTTGTTTTTTGCCATAATTCGTCTGGATATAATATTTTAATTAATCTAATTTAGTTAATATAATTCTCTTTTAGGCACTATAGATCTCTTTTGTATTTTCAACAAAGTACAAAAGAGATCTATTATACCATTTCTTTTGTGTAATATTGGATAGAGAGGTCCAGATTACTAAAAATTCATTATCTAAACCCTAGTTTTTATTTACTTTAACGGTCTTTTTTCCCATAATTCATCTGATTATAATATTTTAATTAATTTAATTTAATTGATTTAATTGTCTTTATGTATTATAGATCTCTTTTGTATTTCCAAAAACGTACAAAAGAGATCTATAATATCATTTCTTTTGTGTAATATTGGATAGAGAGGTCCAGATTACTAAAAATCCATTTTCCAAATTATAATTTTTATTTATCCTAATAGTTTTTTCCATAATTCACCTGGTTATAATATTTTATTTTTTAAAATATATTTAGGATTAATAAACATGTAAAACTCAATTGTACTTAATGATAATGATGATAAGATGGTAAAATTAGTTAAGTACAAGAGAGCTCTATAATACTATTTCTTTTGTGTAATAATAGCTAGTGAATAACGCTGGGAAGGAGAGGTCCATATTACCAAAAATGCATTTTCTAAACAATGATTTTTGCTTATTCTAATACTTTTTTTAGCCATAATTACTCTAGTTAAAATATTTTCATTTTTTAATATATTTATGATTAATCAACATGTAAAATTCAGCTGTACTTGTTATACATAAACGTTACACAAATACTTATCAATGGTCTCCCAGTTTCTATAAATCATGCACCATTTAACGGCTCTGGTTTTACTACCCGTAGAAAATGAGAATTTTTTTTAGATTCATTCATAACTTTCTATCTTATTCGTGTAATAAAGAGACTTTCAGCGTGAAAGAATTCTGAATGCGCATCAAGCTTCCTTATTTCCCTTCAAACAATTGTTGAAAAGGATCTTAATTCATTTTCTTTTGGCAGAAGTTCAGAATGTGCCAAAAAAAAATTGCGAACAGAAAAAAGTACTCTTACCCGAGGGTAATCAACAGAAAAAAACATTTGATGGAGGGAAATTGCGTTACGCTTCTATTTAGGACTGAAAGCTGCAATAAAAGATATATACCGTGATTTTTCGTATTAGACGTTAAGTATTCCCACATTGGTTTATATAAAACGCTACAGCTTTTTATTTAAAAACTAAAAATTTAGAGCCTCTTTATTTATTAAATATGTCTCTGTTTCAAATATTTCCCCCTTACATGCATTAGAGAAGTGTCAAAATAATAAGTCCTAAGGATATATATTTTGCACCTCGTTGGTTTTTGAATTTTGTTCTATTTGAATATTTTACCTGACATGAAGTAGAATAATTCGTGCTTATCATTTATATAAAATGATAATATTAGTATTTATATAAAATCCTCTTTAAATTTTGAATATTGTTCAATTTGAATATTTTACAATTACATGCATTAGAATAATTCTTCCTTATGATTTATACAAAATCCTCTTTAAATTTTGAATATTGCTCTACTTGAATATTTTATTCTTACATGCATCAGGAAGGTTTCTGAATAATTTGTCCTTAGGATTTATATATAATCCTTTTTAAATTAATTTTTTTTTAATACCGTGTAAATAAAACATTTAAGGGGTGTCATCACCTTTGAACCTTCAAAAAATCGAATTTTACTTTTTTGCATTTTTAGAATATTTGAACATTTCTGAATCATTTAAAACAAACCGCGTTAAAATATTCCAAATAGAAAATAAAAAACTATGACATGAAACAAGCAGATCTAATGGAAACATTAACAGTGTGGGAAATTCAAAAGCATTTTCTTGGAAATGATCATTTTCATGCTTGCGCGCCCTGTATAAAGGAAACTACTGCAGATATTGCTTTCATATTTACAGGATAGGTGCATAATGATGCTACCAAAAACATGCACCTAATTTTTCTTAAAAAAATTATTTTACTATGAATTTATAGCATTTGACTTGTAATTTTTATGGGCTTTTCAGTTTCTTTAAAATCTGATTGCCCTGGAGTAAATATTTTTGGGTGTTTTGAATTTTAAATAGGTGCAGAATTATTCCTAATGTTTTAACATCACAAAAAGGTAAAAAGTATTATTAAAGGTAAAAATTATAGTGAGTGTTGTCTAAGTCTGCGCGCAGTGTATCAGTATGAATTTGAAATTTTCAAAAAATACACTCACTTCTTACTTCATAAACAAAATTCTTATTTATTTGTAATAAAATTAATTCTCGGAACATAATCTATAACATTTAGAGAACTAATCCCGAAATTTTCACATATAATGGGCAATAACAAAAAACAATTATAGAAGTTCGAACAAACAGCAAAAATTCTGTCTTTTCAACTTGTGCAAAGGTGATGAATCCTCTTAAATGAACCAAGAATGATATATTTGTCCAAGTTGATTTACAAATTCCCGGTATGAAAAATTTAGATTAATTTTTGTTACTAAGTTTATAATGACCTTCTGCCGGAGCCGATTGAGCTCCGGACTCGGATAAGAATCCTCAAATGTCGAGGCCGGTATTTTGCCAGCTGAACAATGCCAGCGATAAGGGGATGAAATATTTTCAATGACTTCCCTCTTACATTTCCCCGCCTTTTCTTTCTGGCTAATGAAAGAGAATACTCGCCTTCTTCATATAAATTTAATTTTTAAGTGATTCTACTGGTATTCTGTCAACTGAACGACACCTGCGATGAGAATAAATGATTTCCTTCACATATTCCCCTTTCTTTTCCACACTTACAACACATTTGTTAGTCTTTGACATATTTACTTTATTTTTTTATTTCATCATCCGGCGATGCTGATTTTTTTTCTGCTATGAATATTTGGCTTATGCTTCATAACTGTTGATTTCTATTCATTCAGGCGGTCTGACTGAGTACCATTATAACGACTATCTGTAGTATTCAAAATTTAAATTTTCATTGTCAGTTCATGAAGCCGATATATCACTGACAGAACTATCCCAGGGGTGCTATTTTATTCAAATTCCCAGATAAACTGACTTCCAAATTATGCATTGAATGAGATATAGTCTTGATAATAATGGTTATTTTTACATGTTTAGAAAGCACCAAAAAATCAATGCATTGTTACGAAATTCATGAAACACTCACCGTATATTTATTTATTGAAAGCCTTTCTTTCTGTTCTTTATATTAAGGTGGCTTGGAAGGCTATTATGTGCTGTTTCCTTTAACTTTTTCGTTTATTTTCTGGTGCTTTTGTGCCATCTGTATGTTTTATGAGGTTTCACAACTCCATGGCTTTTTCTCTTATCTTCTTCACGTGTTTGCTATACCACCCGCCATAATTTTGTGGCTGTAGAATGGGAACGGCTCCTCGGTGCCCTTTTCCTTATTTTGGCTAAAAGCAATTATACAAGTTATGCAGGCGGTCTACAACTCTTGAGGAAAGTGGAACTTCCTTTTGAAATTACTGATTTTTGTTATTTATGGCGCATATTTTAAAGTTTTTCTAATTACTGACTCGGATCTCCGGTTGTTTTTTCTAGGTGTTAGTACTCAAACTGTAAGTCCTGGTTTTTTCTTAAGACTCGAGCAACAAAATATGACTGTAGTACTCCATAAACCAACCTATTAATACAGTAAAAATACTTGTATAGACCATGCCCCATAGTGTAGTGAATAATAATTGATTTGCATTATTTCGTGTTTAATTTTCTATAGCAACCGTGATATGTCCAGGTATGCATATCTCGGAAAGGATTAATTCCCAAGAGGCTATGGTATTTTCTCTGAATCACACTAAAGACTTTAAATTACCACCAAGTTTAATATTCCTTAAAAGTCACAGAAACCATAGGCAACGAGTTACAGTTAAGGCAGTAGAAAAAAAGCGAAATGAAGAGGAGACAACATACATGTCAAGACCTAGCACAAACGTTTACATAACTTTCTGGCATTCAAGCATTTAAATTTCACCGAATTGTTTAGCTCATGCATTTGAAATTTAATCTCTCGGCTTTCGTGATTAAATGAATAAAAGCTTCCATTGTTTTACAGTGTTATGTAACAACATATTTCAAACGGTCGCCATGTATTAAGATGAGTAAGTTATATTCTAAAAATGTATAAATTATATTGTTGTGAAAAGAGAAGGCTAAATATCTCTCAGGTGTCAATAAGCCTGATATATATTCACGAAAGGGTTGAGTTATTCTACCTAGATACTTTTAAACCTCCTTTAAAAATTAAAAAAAAGAAAACATAGTAAGCATGAAATAATTTTTAAAGTATATAAACTTATTAAAGTAGTATATACACTTATTATATGCTTTTGTAGTTTTTTTTTTCATTTCCATTAAATATTTTCATAAATTTTCGTGTTAACAAGATAGAAAATATATTTCGTTTTCTGACTCACTTTAAAATAGTTTGTTTGGTTTGGTTTTTCTGAAGTAAAGTGTTAGAATTTCAATTTTTTGTATTTGCACCAGAACCCTTTTTATGTGATCGTTGAAACACATCTTAGCAAAATAAGATTTTATAGAGTTAAAATAGGCAAGGGTTTCTCTAAAACTACGTTGCTGTTCTCTGATTCATTTGTGTTCGTTTCGTTCACAGTGCCAATCGACGACTGCAAAAGTTGTGGATCACTATATATAAGTCTGATTTTTAAACGTCTTACTACTGCACGTCTGAGCAAACAGTCATCTTTACATTTGAAAAGACTCACTTTCTTTGCCTTCAGAAAAACGGCTAAATCATCAGAATATTATATTTTACTCTTTTCCAAATCTAAGAAAAATAACAAATAAACTAAATTAAGGCTAAGCCAACAAAAGACCATTTCACACGCCTCTCATTTCACCATGAATAATGCACAAACAGCACTTCAAATATACATTTTAAAGCTCCTCTGTCGCGATAAGTTAATATTCAGTATCTTGAAAACTGGTTACTATCTCTCACAGGCGGTCACTGATACTGGCTTGAAATTTCACCAGTCGGTGTATGACAGCTTTTGGTACATCTCAAAGTAAAAACATACGGGTTAAACAAACGTCAGTGCTTATTAAAAGACTATTAACACACTATATTCATTGAAAAAATATACATTCAATTATATTGAAAAACTTAATAATACGTTACATAATATTATATATGTAAATATAAAGCCACCCAGAATATAAACAAATCAGATGAAGTAAGCAGCAAGTTAGTGACGATTCGGGAAATCAGTAGGGTTACGTTTGAGGTGACAACGAAAAAATATATTATAAAATAATAAAATGGTATTCAGGAATTTTCAAAGGTTCAAGGGTTTTAGAAATGGGTGACCTAATTTAACCTGTCTAATCAAACCGGCGAGTTATTACGCTCATCTTGCATTAAGACATTGTTCACTTACTTCTCATTGGTTGATCGGAATTAGTTGGGGCTAATTACTAAAGTTTTTTTTCTATATTAGACTGAAAAAAAAGAACGTGCATGAGATAATGACTCTAAACTGAGACGGTGGCCAGGGATTTGAAAATATTTGCATAAGTGATAAAAACGAATGATGGAGAAATGTATAGTAATGATACTCCATTTTGTCTTTACATGTGCACACACACACACACACACACACACGCACACACACACATACATATATATATATATATATATATATATATATAATCTCCTGAAAAGAGCATTTGAAAACTTAATTTCGTTAAAAAGTTCAATTCAGCTGATGTTTGTGACAAGATATTTATAAAACAAATATACAACGGAAAAAGGTCTTATAATTCTGCTTTAAAACGGCAGTAAATTTCCTGGAAACGATAGAATTCAATTTTTATTTTTGCAATAAAATGAAAAGAAAATTTAGAGAATATATCGAATATTTGCTTTATCAGTAGACCCACTTTAAGCTGTGTTTAACGCACAACAAGTATCACCAAGGCAACAAGCGCTCTGCAAGAGAGGTACAGCTCGGTTTCTTGAGAAGACTGCGAGTTTGATCGATTTTTATTAAGGTCTATACCCGCTTGTTATAAGAAACACATTACACAAGATATTTAGTAGCGGAAAAGTAGTCGCAATTTAATTCCTTTTTTCGATAAATGGGTCGCAAATTACAATTTATAAGAGACATAGTACTGGAATAAAAACCCGTAGTAAACTAGGTGAAAAAGTACTTCCTGTGAAATGATTTTTTTTTTATATACAGTTCCTTAAATGTATCTAAGAGTAGTTTCTATTTTTGTCAAGTCAACCATCGTCCAGAAAATTATATGTGTGTGTGTGTATATATATATATATATATATATGTATATATATATATATATATATATAACGATAACACTCCACTTTTATTACTTAACGCGTATTCTAAATTATCCTTTTATCCTTTCAATAAAGCCCTAGGACTAAATTGTGACCTAGGAATAAACGAACTAACCAACTAAATTATCCCTTAACCGCACGCACGGAATATTAAAATTACTCATTTACCGTATGAATCAAACAAGGGCAGGGTTCGACCCTGCGACTGGGCAAGGTTGACTCAGTCTTTCATCCCTTCAGTGGGTCGATAACATGTGGACCAAGCATGCTTGGGAACTAACTCTGGGGGTCCCGTGTCAGGATGACCACCTAACCGAGACTTATACTGTATGGCAACCTCAGCCCATGGTCAAGAAAGCGGAGATGGGCGCGGCCGGCCTCGGTCCACATTCGGACTGTTGTGTCACGAGTTTAGTTTTAGTTTTAATTTCCTCAAGTAGAATTTTTCGTAGTTTTAAACAATAGAGTGGTCTTAATTATCTCGAGAGACTGGATAGCTCGACAAAAAAATAAACTTTGTTAAAAATAGAGAAACCCCTAATTAAGATTTTTCTAAAGCGTAAAACAATTATTTCTATTCAACAAGGCATCAAAAGATAATTTTCATTTTGCAGTTTTGAATAGGCTTCCGTTAAAAATTACTCGGCCTTTGTGGTAAAGTGTTTTCCTTGCCTTAATGAATATTTTGACAGCAATTACCAAATAATACGACTCTTAATTATCATCAGTCTTAAGAATCCAAAATAGAAGGAATAAAACTATTATGCGATGAAGTTTCAATAGGTATTACCCGGGAGAAAGAAAAAAAATTAATCAGGTTCTAGCTACTTCCCACTCGAATTCACAGCTCGGTAAACAGCTTGATATAGAAATGGAAGATAATTAAATGACAATAAACCCAGAAAAATGCGCTCTTCTCAATTGTATGAAATGGAAACGGATACCACAACTAAAGTGCATCACGTATTAAAAACAACGCAGAAATGCACACCTACGCAATGCCTCCCACGTGTAGAGAAGATTGCGCATTGTACCAAAAATGTATGTTTGTACGAATAAATACGAAAACGGTGTTAATTTAGGAATGCCATTTAGGCTGATTTAGGGAATTATTCGCTATGAACAGGAGCCTCTGTGGATAGTTTGTAAAAAAAAATTCACATTAATAAGTCCTGTTAGAGAAAATGTCATACTGAAATCTTTAATCTAGTTGGAGACCGTCAAAACATGACCGTCGGATAGTAAATAAATGCACTTATACGTAAATTATACTCAACACAAATACACAAATTATACTCAACACATCATTGCCAAATGTTGAAAATCATAATATTAAGAATAGAGAAATACGCTTTAGAAAATTACTATTGAACCGACTAAAAAAGAAATATAGTTACTCAACAACGCGAAATAAGCAATTTCCGTCAGGTTTAATTCTATATCTCACAAACATAATTAAAAATTAAAATGGCAGAGTGAGAGAGCTAGAGAGATTCCTCGGAATAAACAAATTAATATGTTCATGCGGCCTCGTGTTTGGTAAGAATCTAAAGGGAGATTTAAACATGTCACTGAGCATGCGCAGAAACAAATTAATATGTTTATGCGGCCTCGTGTTTAGTAAGTATCTAAACCCAGATTTAAACATGCTACTGAGCATGCGCGGAGGCAACATTTAATTGTAAATTATGCTAATTACAGTGGAATCTCGATCTAACGTTTTTCAAGGGATCGACTGAACTGAACGATAAATGCCGTAAAACGATTGATGCGTGAATATAACAAAGTAATATAATCGTCGGGACTGGGGGAAATAAACGACACATACGGGAAAAAGGGGATTCAGAGAACGATCGAGATTCCACTGTAGTTGAAATTGCGTTTACAAAAACCAAATTTGACACATGTATAGATTAAAATCTTTCATTTAATACCAAAATGAAGTAAACTGATACAGTAGTTTTCTCTCACGGACTGCTCAGAGAAATCAGCTGAGCAACTTAAATATAGATTTCAATATGTGGCCTGTTTTCCTTAACATCACAGCTATTAGATTCGGTGGAAAAAAATTACATAGTTCAGAGGAATTCTTTTATTTTATGATCTGTTAACCCTGGCGGAGACGTTCTGCAACTATAAGATTTTTCACGTTTTGAGATACGTAAAAATATATCATTAGAAATTTCACTTGATCTTTGTTGATGTCTTTTAAGAGATTTCCAATTTTTCTGTTTGTGAGCATGATTTTAGGAATAAAATTATCGATATTTTTAGTGATTTTTATGAAGATAGAATAAATACCCCGAGCCTCCATGGGATCAAGGTAAAGATATTTTGCACTGTTTGAGAAAAACAGTCAGTAAAATTTTTAATGAGGAAATTTCTGCTGTATTCTGGCAGAACACAGAGAAAACTTTATCGTTTTAATGCATGTTTTAAATTTTTGATGCTCAATAATAGACATTTTTTCAAGCATGCAAAGTAGGTCACTTTGCATTATAATTTGACAGTGGGGGAAGGATTAGATGTGCGTCTAAGCTGTATATTGGATGAAACTTTATTCCCAATCCAACAGTATATTAAGAAGTTTCAACGCATTTATAATGGCTGCAATGCTCAACAATTTGCTGTTATTTTCACATATGCATAATACAGGGTCCGGTAGAAAGGACTCTCACCTTTCAAATGGTAATAAAAAACGACTGAAGCAATTTGAAGAAAAAAAGACTTATTTATTAGCATTATCTATTTCGAACATTATTTATTTCGAAAAGTACAATAAAATCTCGTTTATGTGAACTAACTGGGACCATAGGCAATCCGGACAATCAAAAATCCGGATAATCCGGGTAATATGGGTAATAAGCAAAACAAAACCTTAACTAAGCAGACTTACCGTTTATTACGATAAAAAACTATGTTTTGTAACAATATGACATAGTATTGTTTACAAGACATTAAAAAATATAAAAATAACTTTTCACATCATTTCTTAGTAAAGAATTTGTATGTCTAGTAAAGCTTTCTTATACTCAACAAAAGTCTTTTATTCCCATAATTAATTGTACAATCTATGCAGTAACTTTACATTGAATCAAACTGAATAGCGAATATTTGGCGCAATTGTAGTTACGTTCTTTTTTTTTTTTGGCTAATGTCCCTGGGGGATGACGACATTACACCCCAGTCCGGTGTACATATGAATACAAGACATAGAAACAGACAAATGACACAATCACAGAAGGATTTTATTGACAAACGATGACACCGGCGCTGGACGATGGGTTGCAGCTCCCCTTTCTAGACGGGGCTCCATTTGCAGGCGGAAGACTGACCGGTTCCCCAGAATACAGCCAAGTCTTATGCGAGAATCGAACCCCCCCCCCCTCCCCGGCGTGATGCCTTAACCACTTATCCACTGGGCGACGTTACGTTCTTGATATCATAGTTAAAAATCATTATCAAATGTGAACATTAAATACAAAAAAGTCTACAAATCTGATCTGGATTATCTGGAAATCAGGATCAACGAGGTTTTATTGTACTTATAATCTAGTTTTTCCTCCAGTAGGTTTTGAAAATAACATCCCTCAGAGCGTGCCCGTTATTTGAAATTCACTGCTGAGGCCGTTCTCTGATGATTTACATCACCCTGTTGCTCATTTCTGGGGGAATGGCGGCAACTTTCTCAAGAACAGTGGACTCACGGGCTCATTGTAAATTTTCAGGTGTTCTAATATTCCACTTGGTTTCCTTGGTAATGCCGACCTACTTGCTCTCACGTTTGAAACCCATCACAGGACTGTTTTTTGATCAGGAACGGCATCAGTTGCATAGAGCCCAAAGCGCGACCTTAGCGCCCTCTGTGCCGCGGTTAAAGGATCATCGTTTTTTAAGAACGCCTCGTAACGAAACCGCGATGTTTACCGGACCAACTCATGGTGCTTACTGGTACTAGAAAATCCTCCCGAACTGTTGTCACTTCCCGCGCCACCGTAACCCTCTTACTCCCTTACCATTGACCTTCAGAAATGTCCAATTCTGGCGCACCCTATAGGTAGCTATTAATTACAAACAGGTTAGGTTTTACGAGAAAAAGTTTTCGGCGATATTCTATTTTTAGGATAAGTATTTTTCATTGAATTTTGCCAAGTATTCCCTCATTTAGAATTTTTCTAATAAAGTGGTCCTAATTATCTCGCGAGACTGGATACCTCGACCAAATTAAACTTTGTTAAAAATAGAGAAACACCTAATTAGGACTTTTCTAAAATGTAAAAGAATTATTTTTATTCAACAAGATAAAGCAAGACAGCGAAAGATAATTCGTCGTAATTAGAATTATTAGAATTATATTCTAAAGCAAAACAAAGGGGGTTTGAAAATAATGCTTCCCTGGAATAAATGCTTATGAAAAATAAGTGATAGAGCATGAGAATGAATTTCCAAAGCGCATTATTTTCGCTTTGTTTTTGGAAAATAGTAGGTCACCTGTCTTACTTCATGGATTTTCTTATTTATAGCATTTTAGTCCTTACGTATTGTTTTCGCTCATTTTTAGAATCCTTTTTTTTTATTCTCTTGTAAGAGGGAATTCAATTCAATTTTGTAGCATATTTCTAAATTGAGGTATATTATGAAGCCTTTTTGTATTTTATATGCTATAATCGGTAAATATACATGTAACACAGCTGCCAAATAAGTTCTCTTCTTTATTTAAATGCAAGAAAAAATTTTAAAATATTAAGTAAATTTTATTCTCTTAAAATTAATTAATATTAAATAAATTAATAATTGCATACAAAATTCTGAGTTCAGTTGATAAAGAAATAAAATTTGTATTTAAATTAATTTATCAATTGAAAATAAAGGGGTTGTTAATTAATGGAAGAAATTTATAATTCGTGATATATTTAATGTCTATTAATTATAATTATAGATTAACAAATAAAATTAAAACTTGACTAACAAAAGTTTTTTTACGTATAAATTTAATTAATTTAATGAATCAGAAATTAATAACTCAGTACAAAAGGATTGTCCATTAATGATTAATATTTTTATCTTAAAAAACATTAGTGATTAAAAAATTACATTCTGTTTAATGAACTCAATTTTAACTTACTTAAAATAAATTCAATATACCAAAAATAAAGAACTGGAAGCATAAATAAAACGAAATTTATCTCAGAGATTTTACGTTTTGTACTGCGCAATATACCCAATCCAAGTATATTTTTAAGTGTCTCTTAATGAAAAATGAACGCTTTTTACGACAAAACTAAGGTTAAACAAACCGGTAAACTTGACCAATTTAAATTATTAATTACAATTTGTTTAAATTGTGTACTACCACACACGACACTTCCTAACCTTCTATTCTCAATCTTTTTATATATTTTACTTTTAAAATTTTTTCCTTTCATACTTATAGAAGCACTGAAACAATATATCCTGCTATGCTTCACAATAGCAGTACTTAGGCTCATATTAATTTATGCATAAAATTAAAAAGTATTTCATTGCATAGTATTTCATTATATTGTGTTTTGAATGTCGAAAATTCGATATTCAAGACACGAAGCCGTGAAACAGTAGGAATGTCACAGGTATATATATATATATATATATATATATACACTGAAGTGCCACTGAATTAGGGATAGCAAAGCCTTTGGATCTTTGGCGCGTGTACCGACCTCCCTCAATGCAATTCGGTACGTAGAGTTGCTGGGTGATCACCTCCATCCGTTTATGCTGTTCTGTTATCCGCACGGTAATGGAGTTTTCCAGCAAGACAACTGTACCTCTCACAAGTCCCGGTTGGCTACTGGCTGGTTGGATGAGCATTCCTCTGACTTCTCTGTCATGAATTGGCCACCTAGAAGCCCAGACTTAAATCCTATTGAGCATCTTTGGGATGTTTTGGAACAAGGCGCGAAAGGCCATCACACAGCACCAAAGAACCTTACTGATTTATGGACAGCTTTAGCCAATATTTGGCAAGCCATTCCCGTGGAACGTTTCCAGAAACTTGTTGAATCTATGCCTCGTCGTGTGGCAGCCGTTATCAAGGCCAGAGGAGGCCCAACTCGTTACTAGGTAGGTATCCCTAATTCAGTGGCACTTCAGTGTGTATATATATATATATATATATATATATATATATATATATGTGTGTGTGTGTGTGTGTGTGTGTGTGTGTGCAGTGCCGTAACAAGGCAGATGCAACAGGGGAACCCACCCAGGGCCCAACTAGAATGCCCAAAATGCTGTATTTGTTTAATTATTTTCCCAAACCTAATTAATTAAGGGGCTCAAATGTAAATTCTTGCCCAGGGCACAGGAATAGTTAGTTACGGCACTGTATATAATATATATAGTATTTTTTGCAAGGGGACTTCGTGTAGCGTAGTGGTAGCGCATTGGGTTTGGAACTGTGGATGCTCGGTTCGAATCCCGACCAATGACATTAAATACTTTCGTGGCACTTTAAATTTGTAGACCAGAAAGTCCTTCTATGAGTTCAAAGAGGGTGAGAGACGGTATGATCCCTCAAAATGTCACCTTTGGGAGTGTTCGGTGAAAATTGAGGTGGCACTAAGGAGCGGTATTGGTGCACTTACACGGTGCCCGCAATTTAAGTAACCAATGATTCTCGCGGATTAAGGGAGAATTGCTTAATGGACAAGTGCCCTGCTTTGGCATACAACAACAACAAATTTTATTTCTTCTCTTTGGAAAAGTGCCGCTACTTTATTTCAAAACTGTATGACTTCACTATATGTAAAAATTTTAATTACGTAAAAGAACCAAATTAAAAAATGTATTCATTTTCCTTCAAAAAGTAACTAATTTGAACATCCAGTTTAAGTTACCGAAACCCAATTTAAGGGAATGAATTAATAAAAGCATTTCAAAATTAAGTATTAACAACGATTTACTAACAACTTTTAATGGCATTACACTGTCTTTGGGATTTTTGACTCAAAGTAAAAAATCTGAAAATATTTTCTCTTGAGCAAAAGATTACACTGAAAAAAATATTTTAGCCTGTGAAAGTGATTAAATCTTTTGTACATTCTGAAAAAGGAAGATTATCATAGCTTTACTGGTTTAGCTGATACAGTTATGAAAATGTTACTCTTAAATTTGCGGGTACATTAGTTTGGTTCGATTTACGAAACATAGAATAATATTGTCTAACGCGTATACGCAGGGAAGTTTTCCTGCTCACATAATTTACCGCTGAAATAAGAAACGCTCAGAAACTCCAAGAATCTATTCGCCCGAAATAAGCTTTCTAGTATTCTTTCAAACAATTGTCGAAAAGGATCTTCCTCTAAATCATTCCCTTTTGGCAAGAGCGCGCATTGTAAAGAAAGGGACATAAAGCATAAACAATACCCGAAGGTAATAAATAAGAAATCCGTGACAGTAGAAAACTGCGTAGCCTTTCAAGGATAGAAATGCAATAATAGGCTTAGAAGATTTATCGAACCGACTTCACTAATTAGTTCTTTTTTGCATTACCGTCTGTCTGTATGAGAATGATAGGTCATGGTATTATTCTCTTAAAACAAAACTTGAAAAGAAAAAGCCACAAACTGATACTTGTAAATAAGTTTCGTTTCCAGTGCCTTCGATAAGACATAATCTTCTAACTATATGTTTGATACCAGTAGTTGACACACACATAGGACAATTGACTGCTGAATAACTGCAGCAAGCTCTAAAATAGTGAGCTGTTAAAGCTTTAAATGATTTTAAGAGGCTTTTAACATGATAATTAGTTAGCCGAATTTACGTCTCTTAGTTCGATGACCAAACAGTTCCATGACTGACTGACTGACTGACAGATAACGCACAGACAAAGCTGCTGCACCAAAAGGGCTGGAATTTTGAACGGCGATTCTTCTTACAGAGTAGAGGTGCATTAAGAAAGATTTTTGAAAAATTCTTCTTAGATTTTTTTAAATTAAATTTTTAAGCTGTTTTTGTAACTTTTTTTAAGTTTGCATTTAAAATAATAATCTGAGGGTTATCACGAGAAAGATCCTAAAAGTTCCTTTAAAATGAAATCTTTTTCGAATCTTTACCTCCATTTTCTGAATTTTGGTGAATTTTTAAAGTTTAATTTTTAGAATTTAATTTATTAAACGTTGATCACGTGGTTTCTTTTCTATTTGTGATATTTTAATTCATTTTGCGTCACGTACATAACAACGAAATAAATTGACAAAAAGAATATTAAAAGAAAAAAAAAGAAAAACGGAAAAACGAAAAAAACGATAAAAGATAAAATTTAACTACTAGACATTGAGATGGACGTTTTTTAAGAATTTAATTCAAATTAGTATGTTTTATGGATATTAAACAAACAAATTAATTGCTTACATTGACCGTTGTATTTAATTTGAATATTTACTTCTACATTATTTTGCCTATAAAAATAACCGTTACGATTTTTTTTATAAATATATTTTTTTTGTTTTTTTGGCATTAATTGCATGCATTGATCGTTGTATTTAATTTGAATGAACTTCGTAGCGAAGCATGGGTATTCAGCTAGTGGAAAAATATAATAATAATAATTTTTATTGACAACTATTAGCACTTTAAATATCCCACAGTACGAGGTCTGGCTTTTAACTCTACCTGTGCATTAACTGAAAGTTAAAACTCATGTTTTACACACAGAGCTCAAATCTACCCTAACTTCCTGTATAATCCTTTTTTAACTGACCTTGCAATGCAAACCATTCACCTATTTATCAGCATATATACTGCAAAGTTTTGCTGTCGTATTCTAATCCGGTAAAAATTGACATATTTTCATATCACTTAAGTAATTAGAGTAATGTAACTGGTATGCTCAGTAAAATCATATTTGAGATAATATTTAGTGAGAGATTAGAAGATGCATAATTAGATTTTGTATCACAAACTATCAATATTTTTACCATGTTAAGATAATATTCCTTGCTGAAAACAATTCTCTCTTACGGAAAATTTTCATCATAAGTTTTCCCCAAAATGATCTATATGACTGCCGGTCTGTTAAGACTGTAAATAATTTTTTTTGTCTAAATACTTTGCTTCAAAATAAGTATAATTACAATGAATATTCTTTCTCAGTATATATTTTTACCTTGCTAAGATAATATTCTTGGCGGAAAACAATTCTCTCTTACGGAATATTTTTATCATAAGTTATCCCCCAAATGATCTATATGACTGCCAGTCTGTAAATACTGTTAATAATTTTTTTGTCTAAATACTTTGCTTCAAAATAAGTATAATTTCAATGAATATTCTTCTTCAGTATATATTTTTACCATGCTAAGATAATATCCTTGGCGAAAAACAATTCTCTCTTACGGAATATTTTCATCATAAGTTTTCCCCCAAATGATTTATATGACTGCCGGTCTGTAAAGACTGTTAACAATTTTTTTGTCTAAATACTTTGCTTCAAAATAAGTATAATTTCAATAAATATTCTACTTCAGAATATATTTTTATCATGCTAAGATAATATTCTTGGCTGAAAACAATTCTCTCTTACGGAATATTTTCATCATAAGTTTTCCCCCAAATGATCTATTTGACTGCCGGTCTGTAAAGACTGTAAATAATTTTTTTTTTGACTAAATACTTTGCTTCAAAATAAGTATAATTTCTATGAATATTCTTCCTTAGTTGATTTTTTAAGTCCTAAAATTCTTACTTTTTACCTCAAACCTCATTTTGATAGCAGTCGAATTTTGACACCTGTGGACTCGTATCTTGGACTTTAGAGCAAAAACCCCATGGAGTAGGTCTAAAGTTATAAATCTGAAGTATGAAACTATGATGCTAAAACATATTTCCACTAAGGTTGAAGTATCGTAATCGTGCGGTGTACTCGAACCATGATACAAAACTGTGACACGAAGCCTCGTTTTCGGCATGTATCCTTTTTCTCGAATAATTTTGTTCTACATAGTTTCTTAATTATTTTGAATAACATGGAGCTAGCAGCAGTTCCAAGCTGTCGCCTCTGCCTTTCTACGAAGCGTTCACTTTCCTGTATTTGAATTTAGTATTATTGAATCTAGTATTTTAGGGTTGTTGTTATCATGTCCAGGAATAGTCCAGAAGAAACAAGAAGAAAGAAGAAAAAAAAATTCAGGTAGTTTCTTCTAATGAAACTACCGCAGGTTATTAACGTAGGATTACTTATCGTTGCTTACCTCTTTTGTATGTATATATGTATGTATGTGTTATGTATATGTGTATCTATATATATGTACATATGTATATATATATACATATATGTATGTCAAAATTTTGACGCATTTTGGTAATTTTCTGTTTAACTGTTTACTGCTTGCCCAAGAGATACAGACTGAGTTTGGCACACTCTCAAAATTATAACTCGCGACGACGGACGGTTTTAGCGTCTGAAATTTTGCTTTCCGGAGGACCGTTATAGAGGAACGTATTCCTATATTAAAAGGAGAACTATCCAGAGAAGACGGGTGCCATTGCCTCGAAAAAGGCTGGACTTCTATCTGTTAGTCCGCGGAAGGTATTTTATTTCCCTTCTACCACCCAACGGAAATTCCAGTGGAGGCATACCCGATCCACCACCTGGGGACACGCCCTGTAGGCCTTACAGGCTCCCGTGAGGGATTTCTTTGAGTTTCCGTATGGAAAAAACATTTCCAATTGAATTGGTTGTATAGTAATAGAATTCCATACGGTGATATGACACAGAGCCTCAGACACTTCCCTATACTTTCTCGATCATGACACACATTTTGATAAGGAGGCAGTTAAATAATACAAACAACCACACACCCCGTTGAAGTCTTCATCGTCTACTATTCGCACTGAAGTCAGAAGCAGTGAAATGCTTAGAGCCAGAACTCAGGTTATAAGCAAATGCTCTCTAAACTCCCTACGGTCTGAGTCTCCTCTTCTTGATAAATTATTATACAGCTATCATCTCGCTAGTCTACAAACGTCTGCTTCCATCGGAGTTCTCTATAGGTATGCGCACTGCGACCTTTAGAAATAGAGTTCTGTTCTGAATTCTTTAAATCACCTTAAAGCCGTGGACTGAGGGAACGTACTTTTGGCGTAGTCTTGTTAGAATAAATAAAATGTTTCGGAGCTGTTTTTCTTATATGTCTATCACGTCGTTTCCTACGTACTTTTTCTTTGATGTCACCTCAATATTTTTTGGTAAGGCAAAATGCAGGTGATGAAATAGTGGTGTATGCAAGATTAACTCATATTTGACAGTTTGATTTAAATATTGAAATAAAAAAGGTTAGAAAAAATTGGGAGGTAAGTCATTGGAAATAACATTTCTTTTCATTAAAGGTAGGCTTAAAAGCTAGGTGACTCTATTATAAATGCCGATTTTGTTAGACGTAAAATTGCAACGTAAATATAGCCAAAACACCAAAGATAGTTTTTAACGTAGGATTACGTTCCTCCATAACGGTATTCCGGAAAGCAACATTTCAGACGCTAAAACCGTCCGTCGCCACGAGTTACAATTTTGGCAGCGCGCCAAACCCAGTCAGTATCGCTTGGCCAAGCAGTAAATAGTTAAACAGAAAAGTACCAAAATACGTCAAAATTTATATATATATATATATATATATATATATATATATATATATATATATATATATATATTGATATATATATATATATATATATATATATATATATATATTGATATATATATATATATATATTGATATATATATATATATATATATATATATATATATATATATATATATATATGTATATATATATATATATATATATATATATATATATATATGTATATATATATATATATATATATATATATATATATATATATTGATATATATATATATATATATATATATATATATATATGTATATATATATATATATATATATATATATATATATATATATATATATATACATACATACATATATACATACAAAAGATGTAAGGAACGATAAATAATCATACGTTAATAACCTACGTAGTTTCGTTAGAATAGACTACCTGAATTTGTTTTTCTTCTAAAAAGTGTCTGAATTTATTAAAAAACTTGTGAGTGCTCAAAATTTCGAGCTGTTTAATAAGTTTTTGTGAAGGATAGTACCGTAAGATAAACTAGAATGCTGATAACTATAATATTTGATGCGACATACTGTGAAAACCTACTTTCAATGCAATGCGAAAAAAAATCTGATCTTTTTTCGTACGTATTTCTTACAAAAATTAGTACGAAAAGGTTTTAACGTCAAGAATTTTAATACTTAAGCATGGGTGAATTTCTACGATACTCCGAAGTCGTAAAATCTAGAGCGAATTTATCATTTATTACACGAGTTCTCTATACTTTAAATTCTAACTTCATTTTACTGTATTTTTTCCTTGAACTGCATGTTCAATGAATAAGTACCTTCGAATAGTTTATTCAAATGACGACAAAATGAGTTTCACGAATAAAAATTCCTTCTCTGTAAGTACTTCTCTAAGTTGCTTAGACTTAAATTTTTATTCGTCGTAAGATTTCAACCCTTTGATGTAATTTGTTATTCTTTTATGTCATAGAAATTTAATTCCTCAAGAATTGTTCTTAGAGTAAAAAAATAAATTTATGGGCAAAGGAACCCCCTGTTAGTCTTTGATACATCTAAATAAAAAGTATAATAAAAATTACATTGCATCATTTTTAATGTATTATTATAAGTGCTAAGCAAATAAATGCAGGGAAAATTGAGATGAAACTTTACTCTCTAAAACAAACATAAAAATTGTGAACTCTCCTTGGGACTTTAAAAGGATTTTGAAATAACAGACCCACAAATCTTCGTTATAACCACAATAAAAACAGAAGGGGGGAAACTAATTCCGAACTTATTTACAGTTCTTCATTAGTCCAAGGAACTTTAAGGCTGCTCTGTACTAACCCTATTGGATTCGCTCCCCTCAATGTTAACCAATGTAGAAAATTTGTCTACTATATACAGATACATAAATGCTGATAATCCAATAAAAATGGTATTTTCAGATAGCCTGAATATTTCTGCACCTTGCAACGGGATTCATTTTATGAATTTTGTCCACCAAAGGAATTTATGAGCTTTTAAAACACACTATACCAGATTTTTCCCCGAATAATTTAAATTTTAAAATATTATTTGCATTTTTTAAAACGAAGAATGCCCAAAGTTGTAAAATTAATTACGGAGGACAATTTTGTTTTAAAAAAATCTTGAAATCCAAGTCGGCAATCCTTGGACAAATTTTCTCCATAGGTTAACTGTGAGGTGAGCGAATCCAATAGGGTTAGTACACAGCAGCGACGATTGTCTCTAATGGCAATTCACAAATTCGAGGATCATCAAATTCTAAAATTTTTCCTTCTTGTTTCCTCTTTACCCTTTCCTTTTCATGTGACGGCTTCTACCACTGCCTCCCACGACGCTCTTCTGGAATTTTCTGTTGTCTCGCAAAGTTATATCAAGGTGTCTGATAATCCTCACGTTTGTCAATTGTCCATTCAGACAGTCACACCTAATGCATCTCGACTTGATGATGACCTGCCTTTTTCTAGTTGAAAGCTAGTTGCCACCCTTTTATTATTGTTTATTGTGGGTATTAGAAGTTGTATTCTACTTTTTAGCGTGGAAACAGGAGCATGTTGCAGTTGTTAGTAAGTAACAGGCAATGAAAGGTTTTGAAGGAGGAAATTTGAAAAATTAGAGTTCCTATATGGCTTTGATAGTTGACGTATTAGAATGCAGGCGTCGATATTTGAAGACCCGGAGACATACGAAGAGTGACCATGTGTATGCTCATGACAAATACAGTGGAACTTCTCTATGGCAGCCAGTAATGGTTCCGAAAAAAAATGGCCGTTTTGAGGGGTGGCCGTGGAAAAGGGGTTCCATAACATTCGCCCTATGTAGTGTTTAATCGGTTCTGAGCAAAATATGGACATTTAGTGGGACGGCCGTCGATTAAAGGTGGCCTCTCACAGAAGTTTCACTGTACTACTTATGAAAAATTTTGCCTCGTTCGAAATAAAAAATTAGGATTACGAGTAATGAAATAGTCAGGTGAAATAGTATATACAGTAGGGTGCCAGAACCCCTAAAAGAAAGCACGATGTGAGGAATATAATCCGAAAAATAGGAGTTCTCTCACTTCCAGGATAATTTTGTTGGTAGGACACATGATTGGTAGAATGAAGGTTAGGGTGTTGTTCAAATTTAAAGACCTGGGTTGAAATCCTGATCCAGGCAGAAGACCATTGCAAAGCAACGTGTTGAGTATAACAGTTTCTACATTACTAAAATGATGTTATTTTTGGTAACGTTAATTAAATGCAGTATTGACAGTCATTTTAAATCCTATTTATTTTTAGAAATGACTGTGACGTCAAGAATTGATGTTGTTGATCATTAACAACAGTATTTCTTAAGAATAGAAAGGAAAGCAAACCTTCAAAAGTACACAATATTTTAAAAAGATTTCGCTGAATGAGCATTCAGCATAGATGTAAATTTTCAGAATCCTCAGAAAAACTTATTTCGAGACATCATTTACTTCAGCTTAAGAACTCGTGAACTTTCAATCAAAGAGCTAAAAATAGTTCCAAAAAATTTTTAATACTCACATCTAAGTTGTATATCTCAGTCCAATGATTCTATGAAAATTCTTGGTAAACACGTTCTATTTCTGTTTTGCATGCGTGTGTGAGTAGGATGAAGTTTGCCATCTGACGCCATTCAAATGCAAATTTCCATGAGCCGTGGTTTTCTAAGAAAAAGGGAATATTGAATAGGCTATTTCAGTGGTTGTGAAAAAAAAATTTCTTTTACAGAAATATTCAACTTACACAGCGTGCATTTGAATTTTTTTTCCATTGAGAACATTTTTCTTTGAATATGTAAGAGTAACATCTTGCATCATAACATAAGTTAATTTTAGGAAATTTCTTGAAAGAAAAATTTACTGAAATGGAAATGAAAAATTAATGGTATTTTTGTATTTGAATGACAACGAAAATTTACCAGATTACTAGGAGCTATTATCATTTTTTTTCGCATCGTGACAGTAAACAGGAACTAAATGATCATCACATAAACATTTTAAAAATTTCACATTGGCCATGTTAGGTGTTTTAAAGAAAAAGAAATTCAAAAACTAAATTTCTTTGTCTTCTATGAATTGGTGATTTTGTATTTTTTCTTTTATTTAAATGTCTAAGAAAGCTTACCAAATTACTGGGAAAGCTATCCATTTTCATTTTTTACGCTTCGTGTTAGCAAACAGGTACTGATTGATCATCACAGAAACATTTCAAAGACTTCATATCTTCCATGTTAGGTTTTTAAAAACCAAACAAACTCAAAAACTAAATTTCTTTGTATTCTGTAGATTGGTAATGTTGTAGTTTTTGTGTATTGGCATGACAAAGTAAAGTTATCAAATTACTAGGAAACCTATTCATTTTCTTTTTTACGCTTCATATCCTCAAACAGGAACTTAATGATCATCCCAGAAACATTTTAAAGATTTCATATTTTCTATGTTAGGTGTTTAAAAAACAAACTAAATTAAAAACTAAATTTCTTTGTATTCTATGGATTGCTTATTTTGTAGGGTTTTTTTATATGAATGACTAAAAACAATTATCAAATTACTAGGAAAGATATCAATTTTCATTTTTTTCGCTTCGTGTTAGTAAACAGGAACTGAATGATCATCACAGAAACATTTTAAAGACTTCATATTTTCTATGTTAGGTGTTTAAAAAACAAACTAAATTAAAAACTAAATTTCTTTGTATTCTATGGATTGCTTATTTTGTAGGGTTTTTTTATATGAATGACTAAAAACAATTATCAAATTACTAGGAAAGATATCAATTTTCATTTTTTTCGCTTCGTGTTAGTAAACAGGAACTGAATGATCATCACAGAAACATTTTAAAGACTTCATATTTTCTATGTTAGGTGTTTAAAAAACAAACTAAATTAAAAACTAAATTTCTTTGTATTCTATGGATTGCTTATTTTGTAGGGTTTTTTTATATGAATGACTAAAAACAATTATCAAATTACTAGGAAAGATATCAATTTTCATTTTTTTCGCTTCGTGTTAGTAAACAGGAACTGAATGATCATCACAGAAACATTTTAAAGACTTCATATTTTCTATGTTAGGTGTTTAAAAAACAAACTAAATTAAAAACTAAATTTCTTTGTATTCTATGGATTGCTTATTTTGTAGGGTTTTTTTATATGAATGACTAAAAACAATTATCAAATTACTAGGAAAGATATCAATTTTCATTTTTTTCGCTTCGTGTTAGTAAACAGGAACTGAATGATCATCACAGAAACATTTTAAAGACTTCATATTTTCTATGTTAGGTGTTTAAAAAACAAACTAAATTAAAAACTAAATTTCTTTGTATTCTATGGATTGCTTATTTTGTAGGGTTTTTTTATATGAATGACTAAAAACAATTATCAAATTACTAGGAAAGATATCAATTTTCATTTTTTTCGCTTCGTGTTAGTAAACAGGAACTGAATGATCATCACAGAAACATTTTAAAGACTTCATATTTTCTATGTTAGGTGTTTAAAAAACAAACTAAATTAAAAACTAAATTTCTTTGTATTCTATGGATTGCTTATTTTGTAGGGTTTTTTATATGAATGACTAAAAACAATTATCAAATTACTAGGAAAGATATCAATTTTCATCTTTTTCGCTTCGTGTTAGTAAACAGGAACTGAATGATCATCACAGAAACAATATAAAGACTTCATATTTTCCATGTTACGTATTTAAAAAACAAACATAATCAAAAATAAATTACTCTGTATTCTATGGATTGCTTATTTCGTAGGTTTTTTTATATGCATGACTAAGAAAATTTACAAAATTACTAGGAAAGCTATCCATTTTCTTTTTTACTCTTCGTCATGGCAAACAAAAACTGAATGAATTAGGTGTTTAAAAAACAAACTCCAAATCTAAATTTCTTTGTATTCGACCAATTAGGAATTTTGTAATTTTTTGTGAATTTGCATCACAAAGAAAGATTACCAAATTACGAGTACAGATATCCGTTATTATTTTTTTATGATTCGCAATAGTATACAGGAACTGAATTATCAGTAGATAAATATTTTAAAGACTTGACATTTCCCATGTTTGGTGTTCAATTAAAAAATTCAACTCAAAAACTAAATTTCTTTGTCATCTGTGCATTGATTGTTTTGTAGTTTAATAGAATATGGTTCCACAGCCTGCGCAGGGTCATCATCAATAACCATCTTTAACGATTATATCTATATATATATATATATATATATATATATATATATATATATATATATATATACTAGCTGAATACCCGTGCTTCGCTACGTACTACATTCAAATTAAATACAACGGTCAATGTATGCAATTAATTTGCATGTTTAATATCCATAAAACATACTAATAAAATTCTTAAAAATCTTCCATCTCAATTAGTCTAGTGGTTATATTTTATCTTTTACCACATTTCCATATTTCTTTTGTCAATTTATTTCGTTGTTATGCACGTGACGCAAAATTAATTTAAAGTATCACAAAAAGAAAAGAAACCACGTGATCAGCATTTAATAAATTAAATTCAAAAAATTAATCTTTAAAAATTCACTCAAAATCAGAAAACGGAGTTAAAGATTCGAAAAAGATTTCATTTTAAAGGAATTTTTACGATCTTTCTCGTGATATAAATTTCATAACCCTCAAATTATTATTTTAAATGCAAAACTTTAAAAAGTTACAAAAACAGCTTCAAAATTTAATTTTAAAAAATCTAAGAAAATTTTCAAAAATCTCTCTTAGTGCATCCCTACATTATAAGAAGAATAGCCATGCAAAAGTTCAGCCCTTTAGGTCTGTCTGGTCTGTGCGTTATCTGTCAGTCAGTCAGTCAGTTACGGAACTGTTATATATATATATATATATATATATATATATATATATATATATATATATATATATATATATATATATATAGGGTGGGTGTCCCAAATATTGCCCCTGTGCGTAATATCGCCTACTCGTGTTTCTAAAGTATGATTCGCGCTGTGTATGAGAAAATGCAGTAACTTCTTAGTTCTGGGTTTGTACTAACAGCGGCGATAGCGACAACGCTCTTATCACTGACAACAGAAACTATATGGCGTCTGAAGTTGTTTTGGCTGTTGTCTTCGTAAAATTTGGCTCCAAAGAATCAGAATCCAGTGAATGACCAGGTAGATGCATCCAATTCTGATTTTGCTTATACCATTAGAAAGTGCATTAAACAGAGATTTTACTAGCAACTCAGGTGCTCCTAATTTCAGGTGCTCCTAATTAACAGGTGCTCCTAATTTCGCCTGGTAGGCGGTAAGAGGAACAGAGGTAGGCGATATTAGGAACCGCTCTGGAGTTCACTGGAAATTTCAATTTTTCCAATTTAGCTTCATAACTTAAACTGGCACTGGTTTTGGAGCTGGTTGATCTCAGGATACCAAAGAAAATAGTTCTTAGGGATGTCCTTTGAGTTTCCAGCCTAATCAGAAACTAAAGATTGGATGAAATGTCGAAAAAAAGTTAGGGTATTCGATATTTAGGACACTTATATATATATATATATATATATATATATATATGTGTGTGTGTGTGTGTGTGTGTAAGTAATGAAAATAATAATAGTAATGGTTGTAGTCGGGCACATAACTTGACCGCTGAAATTATCAGTTTTGTAGTCGGAGCTAAGGCAAATGGAAACTGTGGCGGGGCGAAGCAATGGCCGGGAGCTTCAAACATTTTGTATCCATAACGTGCAATCAAAGTAGCGAGGTAGATGGAGAGGGCGGTAAAACACCTCGGAACACACCAGGAAAAAGGCAGCTGGTTCATACAAAGTCTTTATTTCCGACACTGTTTCGTAGAACATCAATTAGATTTACTTGAACATCTTCCGCGACGCTGGCCGGGACGGGGACGCAGCCCCGCCCGTACAAATTTGACAGGAGCGAAAACTACATCTTTTCTGGCTGTGTGCAGACAACCAAAAGCTACGGAATTACCGAGTACAGCGCGGGTTTTTCAGGCGGGCTGAACTTTAATTGGTTAAAATCTGACACGTGATTATGTCGCGTCATATGAGGCGATGGTCTCCCGATGTTCCACGCCGTTCGCGTTATATAACTCTTATATAAGCTTTGGCCACATGTGCCTTAGGGGAAAACCTAATAAATTACTTCGGTTTGGATTTAGGTCGCGATTCAAAGGTTAAAGGGACGGTATTCTTTTGCGTTAGGATAAAGACTTTGGAACGGGCGTGATAAATAATAAAAAGGGTTTTTAATTTATTTCATATATATATATATATATATATATATATATATATATATATATATATATATATATATATATATATAAAGAGAGAGATTGGTGGGATTTAAAAAGATGATACGTAGCGTTGTTTTCAACTTTCTGTTTACATTTATTGTTGTCATTAAGTTCAGGCTGTTGTTTCATTATCTCGATCATTTTTTGAAGTGTCGGCAAAAGACCAACGCCAAGTGAATTATATCTTATATACTGAAAACAATTGTAATAAATATTACATTTTCTTTAACCTCAAACAAATCTTGACAAGGAATAAAAAAAACAGCCATCCTTTGGCAACTTTCTTTGCTACTTTTGATTTCACGGGATAACAAAAGCTCAAACAAGTTTACTGAAAACTCTCCACACATCGGGTTATTTTCCTTTCCTTTTTGAGAAACGAAAAAGTAAAATTGTCGACGAAAAGAAAAGTTGACTTCAATTTCCGATCTAGAAAAAAACTTAACATGGTTTCATTTGAATATCTAAAACGCTGATGAGTGTCATACTGAACTGTAGCCCAGAAATAAAAACGTTCCTTAAAAATAGCTTTTACCAACATAACATTTTTAGATATTTTTATCATATATGAAAAATGATGAATATAGAGAATAAATTTCGCAATCGAGATTCCTACCCTTTTTCTTTGAATCCCTGAAAGCTGCATTTTTGTGAGAAGGCCTGGCTTTGAAACGTCGCAAATGTTTAGGGATGACATATTGAACTGTGTGGCCTGCGGCAGGAAAGACCAGAAAAGCATTTTTTATTTATTTTTTTTTTATTTTTGTAGAATGGAGTAGCAATTTTTATGAGTAGCTGCTACTTTTCTCGGATTTCAGTTTTCGAAATATGTGTAAATATAAAATAGACGGAAATATTGAAAATAAAATTGGACAAGCAGTTAAAATTTCACAAAATTCGCTTTAAATAAGGATTTCTTCACATCTCTTTATAGAGAAAATAGCTTCTTTACTTTTACGAAGAAAATAACCCCCCATTTTGAAAATTTCAATTTAGAAAGAAGACAAAATATTATCTTCAAATGTTTCAAACGCAAAAAAGATATATTGAACGCAACCTTCGACAAAATAAATCACACTCACTACATCCTATATGTGCAGATATTCAGATAGTTTAATAATATATATGAAATTAAAAACGTGAAATATAAATAATTTTTATAATTAGCATAGCTTCTTTTTTTCTTTGGGATAAAAATACTTTTTTTAGAATAATTTTTTTCATACAATATTTTTCATACATAAAATAAATTAGATTGTTGTTATTCAAAACCTAAAAATATTGGATAAATTTGACTCTAATGCTATAATAATGCAATATACGTACACACACACACACACGCACATGTATATATGTGTGTTTGTAAATATACATACAGGCTGTCCGTGTAAAGTCAGGAATAATGAAAATATTATATTTATATATTTATTAAAAGGGTCTGCACTTTAAATGTTAAATAAAAAATAATTTCGCAGAAATTCAAGGTGATAAGAGAAAATAAAGTAACTAATCAATAATTTTGTTTGAATTATAAGACATAAATTTTATTTGATTATACATCGTCTAAGAACAGAGGATACATAGGTTAAAATTTTATGATCCAAATTTAAAAGTTTCTTTTATTTTTCAAACGTCTATATTTAGGTGCATCTTAAAGTTGGTGTTAGTGCCTAGGGTCTGAGGCTCTAAGGTCAGTGCCTGTGGCCCCTACTTTATCCTTCATGCAATTAAATGTACGTGGGATTATACCCACCCTTATACTAAAAAGCATTAGATGAATATAATTATTATATCCCTGAGATAGCTACAATAATTTATTTAACATTACGGTAATCTCAAATAATTAAAGGTGATGAAGGATACTTTTTACACAATTTTATTTGTACTTCTCGATTAATTTAAGGACGGATAAAAGTTTTTTGCACTTTTTTGTGTATTTATCCTGAAGTCTATCTCTTAATATACTGCGTATTTCAAACAAAATGCTTCAGTACCTTCGTACTAAAACAGATAAACGCAAGAAGACAGATAAAATCAAGATGCCATTAAGTTCCTCTTTTGAAATGAATCCCACAGTTTTGTAGGATATTTAAAATCAATAGAAAAATACATACAAGTACAATCATGTTGCTTATTAGATTACTATAGCGACAAGGTTGCTATAAGCTCAGTGTGCTCATTAAGATAATTACTAGGAAAACATTCTTATCTAGTAAAATTATGATGGTCCTTAGAAAGAAGACAGACAGACCAGATGAGTCAGAAGGGAAACGGGTGAATAGGGAGGAGATTTCTGAGCTTTGGGGTCAAGAACCTAAAGATCAGTAATTGAGCTTTGGATTAAAGCTTTGTGATCAAGACCTATCAATCCAGTAAAAATCTTTTCATCGTTCCTGGCGTTAACTTTTAACGGACAGATGAAAGACACAATCCTTCAGTTATTGTAATCTGAAGAAGAGCTTGATTATACGCCAAACTGCCATTTTTTAGTGGTTATTGTATTATTTTAGTGGTATTGTGCATTTAGTGGTTTAATCGTGGCAAACAGAACAATGAACACGTGAAACATCGAAGCATTCTTCGGATCAATCGAAGTCAAGTACTTTGACTAGCTACGTAACTTTGGACAATAGAACAACATAATACTTTATTTTTATGAAATGAAGGCATGACAGGTCAGAAATCCATAAGATGATTTTTAACTAAGGTCAACTAATTCGTTTTCATACATTTTTCTGTATATTCAGCATGAATCTTATCTCCTTTAAGTTTGTATTTTTTACCAAAATGAACATTCTTGACGCTTTGCAGTATAATTGTTTCCTTTGTTAGTTTTGGCCTAGTCTGAATTATTTTTTTCTGATTTCATTGCTCATTTTAAGTAAGGAAAAAATGCTTGAAGAAATCTGATGCTATCCTTAAATCAAGGGAAAATATTTAACGTAGGATTACGCTCCTCCATAACGGTCCTCCAGAAAGCAAAATTTTAGACGCTAAAACCATCCGCTGTCGTGAGTTATAAGATAATTACCAGAAAACATTACATATAATTTTGGCAGCTCGCCAAACCCTGTCTGTATCGCTTGGGCAAGCAATAAACATTTAAACATAAAAGTATCAAAATGCATCAAAATTTTGACTGACACACACACACACACACACATATATATATATATATATATATATATATATATATATATATATATATATATATATATATATATATATATATATATATACGTAATAAATTAAATATTAGGCCCTCCATTCTATCAGTTAAATTCCCTTTCCTAAATCCAATCCCCAGTAACATTACTTTAGCGCTTTAAAAACCCATAGCAACAGAACTTCCCATAAAACAGCAAACGTTGCATTTCTACACGTGTATACGTCTCGATAAAAGCGTGGGTTCGCATCGCCAGCCCCAAAATTCCGCTGACATTTCAAAACAACAGCCACATGTACCTCGCTTCTAGCGCGTAAGGTTGAAAGGTGATATTGCACTTCGCTCCGAGCATCTGAAATGAAAGGACGTATGTTACTATCGCTCCTAATAAAACGATTCGACCCGACTGCTTCAAAATTTTAATTCCTTTCAGGCTGAGTCTAGCTCCAGCCATGTAAATTTGAGCTAGTTTTCCTTTTCAGGTTGCATTTTAAGAACGAGATGTAATGATTATATTACATATATATATATATATATATATATATATATATATACATAGATAGATAAATAGATAGATAGATAGATAGACAGATATAGATATATATAGATAGATACATATATATATATATATATATATATATATATATATATATATATATATATATATATATATATAACACATGCATATATACATACAAAAGAGGTAAGCAGCGATAAGTAATCCTATGTTAACAACTCCCGGTAGTTTCTTTAGAAGAGACTACCTGAAATTTTTTTATAAAGTACGAGTAACATTAAAATTACGTAATTTATTGTTATTTATATTTCTTTAAAGTATATTGCTTTAAAAAATCTCTATATGAACGCTGACTTTCATTCTTAAGTTTTATAAATGTATAATGTACGTCATTTATATTCATTTTCAATTTGACCTGGAAGTCATTTTGGTTGGGTTTAGGATTTACAGTTATTAAGTTACTTTACTATTTATCCGATTTTCTCACAAATTTATCGTCACTATTTTTAATATTTTTATAGTTTTAAATTTCGTTGAGCTTTTAGAGATGTATTTAAATGAATTTACTAACTAAATAAGTGAACTGAATTATTTATTTCGTTTATTAACTAAATGAAATAAATTATTAACGAAACCCAGAGTCACGTCGGAAAGAAAAAGTAGAGTTGTCACGATAGCTGTGACCTTACAGTGCAAAGATATAAGAAAAATAACTTTCAAAGTAGTTAAACGCGATGGAAACCTTTAGTTAAATTAACTTTTGGAGCCGTTTCCAGGAATAATTTATCTTCTTATATAACGGTCACGCCATCTAGAGTCTTGAGAAGTGTAAAAGATTTTCAGTTTAATTTCTAAATGCAAGTACTTCAATAATTTGTATCTTTCTCTGAAATAAAAATGATGAAGAAATGCTGCTGACTGAATTACTTTGAAGTTGCTAAAAAATTTTTTAACCCTGAAACGCAATATTTGATCTGTTCCGTCACTATGGGAACGCATTTATGAAAGATTCTTTTGAATACGCCCTGGCAATAGTTGATCACGTTGAATTTCTCTTTCCGTTAATTAGAATTTTCGATTCCCCTTGGCCATTAGCAAAATATAAAGAAGATAAGATGCGATGAAATTCAGACATCTTATACATTTTAGTGATTCTTTTGTTCTCAAATTTAATGAGGTGGAAATTTAGTTGCTTTTTTATGCTGTCGGACGGACATAGTTGTTTTGTTTTGGTTGGTCATAATTACTAAAAGGCAGCAATTTTACGAAACTTAAATGAAAGTTGATTGTTCTCATTTAAAAATGAGAGTGAAAACATTGATATTAAAAACTACAACTAAGATTTCCGTAGTTTTTGTTTATAAAATTATCTATTCATAAAGAATAACATATTTCCAAAGCTCTCTCTCTTTTTCTGCTTTGAGTGTCGTGATGCTTTTACTGCCTTTCTAATGACATCCCTTGTGTTATAGTTGTTCCTTTAGTTCCATCCCTTGTGTTATAGTTTTCCAATAGTTGTTCCTTTCTTTGTCAGTGAAAGCATGGCAATGTTAAAATTTAGTACACAGTGATCCGAAGGTGCATAACATTAAATATTTTATTCACATCCGGCCCTTCAAAGTAATTTTATAAATGTTTCCAGCTGGAAAAATATTAGATGTCTGTTGGTTTTCGTACAATTTACTGTAACAAATACTGTACAATTAATTAATGCCAATAATTTGCTATATTGAGCAAATATATCTATACAAAGGCCAGGCATTTGGCCACTAAGCTATTAGTCTTAGTCTAGCTTCACAATACTTCAGAACAATAGAATTGAAAAGTACATTCGTTGATATGCTTGCTATCCATGCATTGTCCAGAGTTACATAGAGTACAGACAGGAAAGTCTCTGAGACCAATTTGTGATGGTCGGCATTCAAACAATCGTACCCAGTCAATAGACGAAATAACGCCACGGCTACTGGACGGGGAAAATCTGGAACAACGGGCTTTGAACAAGTGAGACACTCCCAGGCCTTTCTCCTAGCTTTATTTGATAGGTAGCAGGTAAACCTCCCCTTGAATTATAATTTAATTAGGAGTTTTGAGGCATTGAAGGTCATTTGATTATTAGAAGTTTGCAGAATAGTTGTTCCTTTCTTTGTCAGGAAATCGGCGTTTTGCTTTCCCTCAATGCCACAGTGAACAGGTATCCATTGAAATACAGTAGAGTCAGCCAATGTGTTGAGAATCTTCCTACATTCATGAATTCGTTCAGTAGTGCAAAATTTGTCGTTGGAAATACTTCGCATAGCATCTTTACTATCGGACACAATGACAAATCGAGGGAAGCTATCTATCTTTGCGTACACTTAGTTGGTTCAGGGCTATAGAAATAGCCTCCAATTCACCACCAAAACTGGTAGAGTTCCTTCCCACTGCCTTATAAAAAGCAAAATGCTTGCAATAGACTCCTGCCCCAGCTCCAGTGCCTCTCTCAAACATGGAACCATCAGTAAAAACATGGGTCCAGTTGTCACTAGAATATCTTTTCTCAATTGTTTCATAAGCAATGGTTCTGAACTGGGCAGAAGCAATCTCACACTTATCAATTTTTGCGATTACTTCAAGATAAACACTGAATTCACCGTAATCAAGGAGACACATAGGTATAGCCAGTAGCAAATAGGTACCGTCTAAATCAGGAATTCCCAGCCCTGGGATTTATTGTCCCTGGGATTTATGGGTAAGTATTTCCTGGGGGAGGGGGGGGGGGGGTCACCTCGGTTTTATTCAGCTAAAAATTATTTTTAGCGAATTTCACGGAAACATTTGTCAGTATATTTACCATGAAACTGTAAGGTAACAGCGATATTTTTTTAAAGGAAATTAAATCTCATTCAAAGCTAAAACCCAGTCTGTGAGACATCTACCGCAATTATTTGGTCGTAAATCAAAATCGCGGTTCCTTTCCTCGTACAGTACACAAATTCTTAACGTGAATTCGTCTTTCATCAGTTTGTGATGCCACTTTTAGTATTACTACTGTATTTTTCCCAACGCAATAGAACAATTTTATCTAGGTAAGAGTTTTTCTGATTTTATTGTTATATAGTTCTGAATCAATATAGTGGGTGCATTATTTTTCCCCGAGGCTCTATTATATTCTGTTCTTGCTTTTACACGCTTTCGACAGAGGTATGAGAGCTTTTTAATGTTCTCCATTTCTTGCAAGTTTCATTTGTGTTAAATTAAACATTTAGTTGGAATTAAATCAGGAAAAATGCTTTTCACTGTCTTTATGTCTTATAAGGACTTTTAATGAAAATATGTAGTATGTGATAGTAGGAGGGTGTGTCGCAGTTTACGTGGGAGCCACTGAAGGGATCGCGATTTGAAAAAGGTTGTGAAACACTGGTCTAAAGCTAACAGTTTTTTAAAAACATTAAATATTTTATTTACTAATTGTTAGGAAAGAGTGTCCTACTTTTCGGGTTTTACTCATTTTTTTCTCGACGCTGGAAAGCGTGTTGACTGCATCGTGATCTGACATTTATTTATTCTTTGCCCCTGTTCGACGTCATCGCCGCACAACTACGATATCGCTGTTGTGGTGACATAAGGCAAGGTATGGCGTCACTGCCGTAGCGATATCAGCTGGGGTTTTTTAAGGTAGTGTTGGGAAGTTGGCAATTAGTATGCAAATCTCAGATCCGGAATGTTGACGAACTTTTCTTATTTAGGCCGTGTGCCGACGGCTTAGCAAGCTGGTTGCTATTGTTGCTTTGAACTTGGTGAGTGATAATGTTTCTTGTAGCATCTAGTTTTTTTTGTCGTTTTCAGTCTAAGTTTTATTTTTATGAAGTTTAGTAATCAAAATAAACTTTGGTTTTATCTTAAACTAGCTTAATACCCGTGCTTCGCTACAGAATACATTCAAATTAAATACAACGGTCAATGTATGCAATTAAATCCCCCCCCCCAAAAAAAAAAAAAAAATTAAAATCGTAGCGGATATTTTCATAGACAAAATAATGTAGAAGAAAATATTCAAATTAAATACAACGGTTAATGTATGCAATTAATTTGTATGTTTAATATCCATAAAACATACTAATTTGAATTAAATTCGTAAAAACTTCCATCTCAATAAGTCTAGTGGTTAAATTTTATCTTTTACCATATTTTAATATTTCTTTTGTCAATTTATTTCGTTGTTGTGCACATGACGCAAAATTAATTTAAAAGTATCACAAAAAGAAAAGAAACCACGTGATCAACATTTAATAAATTGAATTCTAAAAATCAATCTTTGAAAATTCACCAAAAATTATTGGAAAAAGGAGGTAAAGATTCGAAAAAGATTTCATTTTAAAGTAATTTTTATGATCTTCTCGTGATATAAATTTTATAACCCGCGGATCTTTATTTTAAATGCAAACTTTAAGGATTTTTACAAAAACAGCTTAAAAATTCAATTTAAAAAAATGTAAGAAGAATTCATTAAAAATCTTTCTTAGTGCACCCCTACACTATAAGAAGAATCGCCATGCAAAATGCCAACTCTTGAGATCGAGCAGTTTGGTCGGTGCGTTATATGTCAGTCAGTCAGTCGGTCAGTTACGGAACTGTTTTATATATATTGATAATGTCTAATAGATTATTCAACTTTCTACATTCTACATTTTTAATGCACGTTATCTATCGGCATCCGCTGTGCTTATTCTCCTGATGGGCGGAAATGACATACTCAAGAAGGCTTAGGGCCGTACACGCATACCCAACACTAATTATGTCTCAAACCCTCAAATGCATGAAATATCTTTTTTTTTTTTTTAGCAGCAGCACTTGATATACATCATTCGCCTTAGTGATAACACTCAGCGCAAACACACAAGGAGAAATAACAAACCAATAACAGAAAAACAGAAACATTAAACAATGAACAAAAAAACATAATCATAACAAAAGTCAATGAGTCTGTAAGGCCTGTAACTGTGCTCTAGCCTTCCAATATCTATCATAAATACCTCCAGAGGCAAATCATTTATCACAAATTAGTGATAAAACTTGGAAAAAGACTCTTGAAGAGATCCCAGAGTTTCTAAGACAACAGGCTGTTCCTACTTTTTAGGGATGCGACATCGACAACAAAACATCGATATTTAATATTAAAACATCGATGCTAATACAACATCAACAAAAAACCATCGATATTTTTGAACATCAATTTTTTTAAAAACTGGTTTAGTAACCTCTAACATTAATGTTACTTCGGTTAGTCGTATGTGTGTATGGGGGAGGGGGGATATGATTTAATTTTACTCTTTGACTGGGCTGACACAAATGACCAAACCTTGGTTGCTAGAGTCAGCGTATATCACAGAATTTGCATGATACATTTTATTACTCTTACAAGAAATTTGAGGAAGAAATTATCGCTACAAAAACAATTGATAGGACCAAAGCCTTAAAAAAATTCGCGATGTTTTCTAATTTAAATTGGTTGAATGGGAAAAATTATTGTAAAAGGCTTAAATAATTTTGAAAAAAAATTCCGAAGTTCATGACTGTAACACACGACAAAAGGATTGGTTTCTTATCAATAGAGTATACGGCAAAATCATTTAAAAGAATTTTTGAGTTTACATTTACTGAGTGTGAAAATTATGCTAGGTGGTTAATTTTTTTATTATGGTGCTTTTTCATAAAAAAACATCGAACAACGTAAAACATCGATCACAAAACATCGATGTTAACAAAAATCGGCTTCAATAAATCGATGTTTAGAACATCGATGTTTTTAACGAAACATCGATGTCTTGAAAACATCGACATCGATGTCGTATCCCTACTACCTTTAGGCTAGAAACTGGTCACGACTGTCTGGCTAGTTACTTGCACAGATTCGGAATACTCTCTACTCCAAACTGCATCTCTTGCAACAGTGATTGTGTGATGGACTCTGAGCATCTTGGGCTATGCCCAGCATGAAATATCTTGGAGCCCAGATCATAATACATTTTCAAATTTTGCTGATTTCAGTTTACAGTAATATTTTACGTTTGATAGTATATTCTGGGAGAGATTGATATGAATAATACAGTTTTTCAAATATTTTAAAGTGTTTTGAAACACTTTTTGTACTCTAACAGTCCACAATTTGGCATTCCAACTGCATCCTTTACTAAGTCATCAGTCTTAAAGATTTGTCAGTTACTTTCCTTGCAGGACAAACTCTAAACGAAGCGAAACTTTAAGCCTTAAATTAGAGCCAGTCACCAGCTATGATATCGAGAACACTCTCACTGGATAGTTTGTTATGATAAAATTTATCTCTCCCGATTCCCTTATGCGCGGTTGTTTTGTTTTGCGATCTTCGTGACTTTGAATTGAAGCTCGCAAGACTTTTTGCCGGAAAAAGTAATCTTAAGAACTTCTTTCGGATTGAAACAAAGGGAAAAGTATTGGCAAAAGTGAAGATATCGATCCTTATGGCATTTCTTGTGAAAGATATATTGAAAGACGTCATCAAGCTGAAGCTTTATTTTATTTATTCCGCCGTTTATTCAAATACTGTCTTTTTGTACTAATTTTCATTTAGACTTCAATTCTGACAGAGTTCAGTGGAGACCGACGTTAATATACACATACAAGAAACATGTTTCCATAGACTAGCAGTTTTAATATCAGTCTAAATATTTGACTATGTTAGAGGTTTTCAGCTGGATTCGGTATACTGAATTGTAATGATGCTTGAAACTAGCAGTAGAAGCATTACAACTGTACAAAACCTATTGCGTGATTTTTCTTATTGTTGATGTTGTTGCTAAACAAAACAAGTGTCGGAGTCCGTCTTAGTTAGGTGCCACCTCAATTTTGGCCGAGAACCCCCCAGGGGCGACATCGTAATTTCTGCCACCCTTTGTGACCTCATAGGGGGACTTTCCGGTCTACGGATTTTACGTGCCCATATACTGGGTAAACACTAAGGTATTTATTGATATTTGTCGAGATTCGAACCGAGCACACTCCACACCGAATGCCAATGCGCCACCACTAGGCTACCTCGGGTACGTGATTATTCTGAATCCTCTTTAATCATTTTGAATTTCACTTTTCAGTTTTAAGTTCTTATTAGCATAAGTGTATACTGTCTATTTCGACAGTCTAAACACTATTTCTTACGAATGTTCCGACACTTTGTTTTAACTTCCTTCTCTAAAAATTGACAATTCTTAAAAATATATGATTTTCTCAAACAATAATGAACACTACATAAACACATGTTCGTAAATAAAAATAGTCATTCAGGTGCTATGATCGTAAAGTTTAATAACAAATTTCAATAAGCTTAATGACAAAATTCCTTGAGGATTTTTAAATAAATGATCTATTTAGTTTTTTGTGACAGACAGTGCTACGTGGGATTACATTGTTAATAATGAACGCCCTAACTCGCATAATTAATTAAAATTGTCTAATACAGATTACAGGGTTCAATTTAACTTTCAGTCTAATGAAAAGGTTTACATAGCCTAGAGAACACTGCTTAACTCACAACACCAGAATTTCATAGTAACAGCAAAAACAATCAATCAAAAAAAGCAATTAGTTTTGAACGCCTCTTGAGTACATTAGAAGTTAAACATCCAAACAAATTTGCAGATCTTAAGTTTAGAATCTGAAATTAGTTCTGGGTGATTGTATTCGGCTAATCTAAAATGAAAAAACACGCATCATGGCCTCTAACACTACGTTCAATAACATAAATTTAAGAAAAAGGCAAAGCCATGTCTTTTTAAAAGGTGAAACATACCATTATACTTAAATAAACTAATTTATCGGCATTCATTAGTATTACTAAGTTAGATAATTACATTGGTATGCTAAAATTAATTACTCTTCAGTTAATTTTTAGAATAATTAGTTTTCGTATACTAAAACCGTAGTAATACAATAACCCTTCAGTGGGCTTGCCCGTGTACAAAGTGCAACATTTTCGTAATTTTGAATGGTTTGTTTTTACATTTTGAATGGTTTGTTTTAAGGTTTGAATGTTCTAAGCAGTTTCTGTTTATAGCTACACCCTTTCTTATGCAATTCTGATTTTCTGACCCTTGTATTCCTTTCCATTCACTGTTAGTCGTGAATTAACCGTGGTAAACCAGCGATTATACTGGATTACAATACGACAAAAGTAGGAGTCGATGTAGTCGATCCAATGTATAGCTATTACACGGTATCCCGCATATCACAAATATGGACAATCTCATTGTTTTTTTAGGTTTTTGGACATAATAGGAATCAATTCGCAAGTTGTCCTTAGATCCAATAAACCGGACAGTTTTGAAATAAGGCGATTGTACCTGCATTCTTTGGCCTTTAATTATAAATATATCTCAATGTTATCAACATTTTATATCTTGTCATAAAATGCAGAATTATTATTTTCAATTTGAAAAATAAAAGTTTATTAAAAAAGGAATAATCAAGGTTGAAAGAGATGTTGCACTACTTTGTGCCACGCGCGCCTGCTGGTGTTCCAAAAAATAGCGCGCCCGCTGAAGGGTTAAAAATAATTATTTAATCCCAGGTTATTGATTTTAGTATAACAATATTTAGTAAACTGAATTCGAATACTACATTGTAATCATGAGTTGTTGTTTTTTAACTGTCATTCCATTTAATATATTAATCTAAATTTGTTAGTATGTTCTGATAGTCTGGTGTCAAATTAATAACAGTGTAGTCACACTGTTTGCATTAAAATTCTTTCATCCATTAATCATCAGTTTTTTTTTCTCAACAAACATTAAGATAAGGACCGAAACAATTTGCCAAACGCGTGAAAAATATTGCAAAAATGCTTCAAGAGGGGAAGAACCTCCTTCTAGACGTGGATTAAAGCCAAAATTGGATTACGGTACTTCTAAGGCTTCGTCATCTGATATAGAGGATTTCAAATTTTCTTTATGTCGGACAAGAAACGTGATATTCGTATGCGCAGCTTTAGAAAAAAAAAAATCCCGCAATCTGTGTCAGACACATTCGATTCAGATGACTCCATGATGTTTCCTTCCAGACACAAAGGGATGTTTTTATGCAAAGATGCATCCTCAAGTTTCAAATTTGCTGCTCGAAACTTTGATAAGTTTTGAAAATAGTGCATCACAACTTATCGATTGATAAGGTTTTGGGAAAAAACTTTTTGGGAGAATTCGTGCTAAAAATGTGTTCGTATATTCTTTATATTCTATATATAAGATTACAATCGGCAACAAAAGGCTATGTCTGAAATAAGAGACTAAAAAAAAAAACACATTCATGGGTGCAATATTATCTGTCGGTCAATATTATATCGAAACTGTCAGTTTGCTTGTCAGTATTTCAAAAATGGCGATTTTTGTAGGAATCGGATATCCCTGAAATGCGTAGAAACAGAGTAAAAAAGGTTTCTTTAAAATCGGGATTTAACAAAATCAGACTTCTATTAAAATTGTAGTCTTATTTAAAGGTATGGGAGGAGATATTCAGAAAATGAAAATCCGTAAAAGGACATTACAGTATAGTGGCTAGAATCTTAGCTTCTGACAAAAGAGGTCGTAGAATTGATTCCCAAACCTAGAATGTAATCTTATAAAGCAAATAACATTAATAATGTCCAAAAACGTAGCTCCATTTGTTCACCGCGAGTTCCTTTCATCTCCCTCCTTCTGTGTTAAGCAAATAGTACAGGATGGATGTGTTTTAGAATCTGCAGTTTAACCTTTTCAAAGGCCATGGTTCTTCCCTCTGTCTGATTTTTACGCATAATATGCAAGGACAGAACTATGTATGTTACAATTATAATATGTAGGAGATTCTATATAGCAGAGAATATTACTTTATGATTGAAATACATATAATACATATATACATATATATATATATGTGTGTGTGTGTGTGTGTGTGTGTGTGTATGTATGTATTTATGTACACACACACACACACACACACACACATATATATATATATATATATATATATATATATATATATATATATATATATATATATATATATATATATATATATGTGTGTGTGTGTGTGTGTGTGTGTGTGTAAAATAATGCAAACTTATTGGTTATTTCGGACTTTGCCAAAGTGACTTGGCCAATGCTAGAAGTGGCCAGCCATTTCACGAATTGGCCGTAACATATGTTTATAAATAAATGCATAAATGTATATATATATATATATATATATATATATATATATATATATATATATATATATATATATATATATATATATATATATATGTGTGTGTGTGTGTGTGTGTGTGTGTGTGTAAAATAATGCAGTCAGAAGTGGGATATGGAGCACACTTGTCTACACTAACATTATTTATTATCGACGAGTCACAAGACAAAACAGTTACAGAGAACAATAATGGAACATCATTTTTACTACTTTACGGTAGCCATCTGCTACCACGACACGTCCTAATGTCTTACGCTCTCAACGGCGTTTTACTCTCTGCCTAGTCATGCGTTCCCCGTAACACGCCGAAGCTCTCTGTCCCGCGGGAACGCCTCTGATTCGTCACGGGTGCTGTGGATGCTGTTGCCACAGCTCTGTATATCACACTCGGGCATCCTGGCTCGACAGGTCCTCCTGTCGCCGAAGAAAATCAAAGGAACCAAACTTAAAAAAAAAACAAGAAAGGGGAGAAAACAAACAAAAACAAAAACATGGCATGGTCGTCTTAAAGCTACATCATCGTCGTTGTATAGTTCGTCATAGGTTCGTCATAGGTGCCATAGTCTTGTCCATCACTGAAACATTACACAAAACAAAGAAAAAAGAAAAGAAAAAAAAGAAAGTCATTAACAATAGTTCAGGATCATGAGAGAATGTCCATTGTTCAAGTCCAAGTCGTCATCGTAAAGGAGCTGTAGGTATAGTCACTAGGTGTTTGGCCAACTTTTGTGTTGATCAGCGGCTGTAGATGTCAAGTTGGGACCATCGTGCAGGCCAACTTTTCGGACGTCATATCGGTCATGTGGTCGAACTTTTATGATTTCGTAAGGACCAAAGAATTTGGGGTGCAATTTGAACCCATACCCAAATTGGGTACGTTGAATTGCTTCATGATAGGCCGGTGGATGTTTACGACGTTTGTTATACTGTCGCTTGTTCTGCTCTTGTAGTTTCAAAATGTTGTTGGCATCGTTGCGTGGGTGATTTGTGGCTTGAAATGTGACGTTGAAAAACTCATCTTCGAGGCCAGAAACCTGCTTTATCAAAGCTAGTCGTTTTTCGTCATTTTGTTCATCTCGAGCTGGTAAGTCTTTTTTCTAATTGAGTCTTTAGTTCTTGCATGTTCACTTCTAAACGTAATTTGGAATCGTCAGTTAACTGTAAGTCGTCTTCAAGTTCTTCAATTTGGTTGTCTAATTTGTTGTTAAGATCTTCAAACTTTGATTGGAATTTGTTCCTTGATTTATTCAGCTTTTCCTGAAACATCTGTAATTCATCTAATTTGTGGTGCAGTATATCAATATCTTTCAACATCGTCTTCGTTTGTTCTTTTAACAAAGCAGAAGCATCTGCTTCCTCTTCAGCTTTCTGTTTATATTCTGCAGTCTGGATTTTGATAATAGCTAACTTTTTCTCTAAGTTCTTCCTTGCTTCTAATTCTTCAATTACTTGCTCTTGTAAACTTTCATGTTCACATTCAAGATTGTGCTTAGTCTCCTCTAAAGCAATTTTAGCTTTTTGCACTGAATCTAACTGTTTATTTAAATTTTCTAATAATATCTATATAATTATATATATATATATATATATATATATATATATATATATATATATATATATATATATATATATATATATATATATATATATATATATATATATATATAATGTATGTATGTGTGTTTAAGTAAGTAAGTGGTCACTAGCGTTGATATTATTAGAAAAATGTTAAAAAATATTGATGTAACATGATACAACTTGGACTGAAATACGGTTTTGAAAATTATACTTTTATAATAGGAAGAAAAACAATTAATAATACGGCTGTACAATTTTCAGTTTAATTTTTTTTCACTATTTCATTCCCAATGAGATTTACAAATCCCGAACTTGATCAGTGCGTGAGACTATTTATTCCCAAATGCAGTTGAAGCTAGAAGGGTTATTTCTAAATTAAAAGATTCTTTTCAACCGCGAGATCCGGGAACCTTAATTTACACCACCACAGAATTGAATTCTTGAATCGATTAGCGTACGCGCAAGGAAGGTTGGGCAATATCATGACAGGCCATTTATTTAACGTCTTATTTCCATTGTTCATTATTCCCGCGTCTTCAGTAAGCCTTATGTTTCAAGTTATAACAGATTTCTGTGTGTGCCAAAGTAGGGAGCGAGGATAATGAAAGTTTCGGAAAGCCTAGCTGAAAGAATTCAATTTTAAGTGAGCTGTAGGAAATGTTACCGTTTTAAGCTCAGACTAAGATCAATTGTAACAACATTCAATGAGATGTTGTATGCACGTTATTTTGATTCACATTTGATCGTTAATGAGCCTCTTGTGATTGTAAAATATTTCTCAGTTGTAATGGTTGTAAGATAATTATCATTACATGCTGCTTTTCTTAAGATATTCAGCTAACAATATCCCTAATGAATATCTCAAGATCCTCATCTCAAGAGTATATCGTGCAGAATATATGAATGAGTCACTGTATAGAACTCCCAACGTACCGCCTTAGTACCAATATACTTTTGTTTCATTTTTTCTGATAATGGCTACTGATGACGATACCTTCCGAATCTTTTAGGTTAATTCTCACTCATCTAAAATATTAGGTATGGGATTTTGAAAATGGAATATTCTTACCGGGGTAGTTCGTTTAGTACAACACTGATCAAGATTTAAGTCTAAGGGCCTGTTCACATAAAATCAGTCAGCGTTAAAGATTCCGTTGGCGCTAATTGATTAAATGGATCAATAATTGGTACATGATTGGTAAAAATTTTTACGCTAAAGCTGACGGAGTCTACGTGAACAGGCCTTAAGTCTTCAATCACAGTCCAGGAAGATGGACCTTATACACTGTTGTATCCGATGTTGTATGCACGTTATTTTGATATATATATATATATATATATATATATATATATATATATATATATATATATATATATATATATATATATATATATATATATATATATATATATATATATATATATATATATATATATATATATATATATATATATATATATATATATATACCGGGTGTCCCAAAAATGACAGACGATTTGAAAAATCAATTAAAGAGAAATCAATTAAAGGCGATAGGAAGGTACGGTTTGCTGCATTCTGCATAGGTAACCAGGGAATTTATTCTCACCAATTTTCCAAATTAGTTACAAATTTCTTCAACAGATGGCTCTGCTGACTAGGGAAAATCTATAAAACAATGTTTTCAAAATAACCACCGTTTGCAGCAACAACGTGACACAGTCTGAGGACAAAATTCGTAGACGCCCGTGCAAACATTTCAGTTTGAATGTTCTGACAAGCAGCAGAGATGTACTGTTCCAGTTCATCTGCAGTTTGTGAATTGTGACGATACAACTGTCTTTCAAGTATCCCCAAAGAAAAAAATCACATGGAGTCAAATCTGGCGAATAGGGAGGCCGATCCATGCCACTTTTCGTATGGTTCTTGCTTTGAAAATATTGTTTTGTAGTTTTTCCCGGTCCGCAGCGTCATCTGTTGACGAACTTTGTAACTAATTTTGAAAATTGGTGAGAATAAATTCCCTGGTTACCTAAGCAGAATGGAGCAAACCGTACATTTCTATCACCATCTGTTTTTCTTTAATTGCTTTTCCAAATCGTCGGTCATTTTTGGGACACCCGGAATATATATATATATATATATATATATATATATATATATATATATATATATATATATATATATATATATATATATATATATATATATATAATCCCCTTAATGGCCATTCTTACAAAGGGGGTACGACATTTGCCGTTCTAAAGAGAGAATCGGAAAAATGAGTCCCGTAAGCTAAAGGTTAAGATATTCAGCTAAGAATATCCTTAATGAATAATTCAAGATGCTACGAGTAAGTCGTGTAGAATATAGCTAAGCGTCTGTATACAGGAATCACAAGGTACACCCTTAGTAACAATATACTTTGTTTTATTTGTTGTGATAGTGGCTACTGATGACGATACCTCCCGAATTTTTTGGGTCCATTCTCATTCATCTAAAATATTAGGTATGGAATCTCGAAAATGAAATATCCTTACCGGAATAGTTCGTTTAGCACAATACTGATTAAGATTTAAGCCTAAGGCTTGAATCCCAGTCCAGGCAGATGGGTCTTATAGACTGCTGGAGAGTACCAGTATAAAATGTTAGGCAACCATGCTATAAAAGTTTTTATTGTATAAAAATCAGCAACATCGGGGAAATATGTAAATAAATAAATAAATAAATATCCATTGTAATACCCGGTGTCTTTGGCCTCAAGAAGATAGAAAATATGTGAGGAACGGAATTCAAATTACAATAGAGAAAGCTCTATTTTTACAGTCGTTGTTCTTCTTCATTTTTGTACCACTGTAAAGAACTAGTCAAAATATCTTTCCATTCTCAGACATATAATAAACAAGACTGTGTCAAAACCAGAGTCCTTGTGTTTTGCCAAAGCTTTGGTGTAACATTTGGGATGTAAGAAAGTGTTACTTAGCGCGTAAATCACGTTGAAAAATAGATAAAGACACCTGATATGTTTGATGCAGCTAATTTATGTAATTTTCATTTGAATATTTTATAGTCCAAGATTTCGTATGTATTTTTTATACTGACCTCAAATAGAAATATGACTATACGTTTCCAACCTTTAGTCTTATTACATTTAAAATGATGTCCCAGAGGAAACTATGTTGTCTTGTAATCTTTAGAACTGGTTGGGAAACAAACTATCGCAATTTGGAAAGGTTTTCCAAGACTAATTTCCCCCTGAATTCGTTTTGTATAAAAATAATTGGGAACAAAGTCTGTAACTCGATGTGATGAAGTGGAATTTTAAATTTTAGTATAACTGTTAAATCATTTTGCATCTTTTTTTCTTCTATTAAAAAATTCCTTGAATTTTTCCAATTTTTTTTTTTAATTTTTGCTTATTTAGTTTTTTTCAATTTTTTTTTCATTTATATAATTCAAGTTTTCAATTTTTTATCCATTTAATATTTTGATATATTTTTCTGTTTTTATTTTTAAGTTTTTCATTTATATGCAGTTGAAAAATCGAGAGAATTAATAACAAACTTGTGAAATACGATGCTTGTTTTAAATTAATCATTTCACAATTTCTTATTATCAGAAAATTTACTTTGAACCTAAACTTCATTAATATCTCACACTGCTGAAATTTAACAGGACAACCAGCAAAGGGGTCATTTCCTACGACAACGAATTATGCGATCCCGTTCATATCATAGATAACACGGTCTCTCTAATTAAATTGTCCCGCAACACTTGATCCTTACCGGTTACACTGCGCACTTCAGCGTGAATATTGAAAGCTGTTGTAATCTAAGTAACATGACGTGCACTTCTCTAATAAACTGCGACAAGGAGGTTTTAAATGAAGCGTTTATTGCTTCATTAAACCCTTTCGTTATATTACCAATCTCTTCTCTCTTATAAGAAGTGGATTCAAGAAATGCAACTATATATATATATATATATATATATATATATATATATATATATATATTGTGACGATATGAACACTTCTCCCAGGTAGCTGGACATAGATTAATTCAAGATACGGAGTTTAGGTTTTAAAATTATGTATTTAATTATATACAATATGTACACTTCAGTTACACCAAAATTTTACTGTCAAAATCGCCCTAAGGCACCGGGGAGTTAAACTTCTTCCCCAAACAGTCAGAGTTCACTGACTATATGAAACGGCACTAAGCCCGGGATTCAAAGTTCCCAAAAATGTAATCTGGCCCAAGGCCGCAGGTATCAGTCACCTTCTGAGAGTAGATCTCAAGTCTCTCTCTGCCTCTTTTTTGGTCCGAGGTTCTCCAAGATAACTCTAAGCACCTCCCTGGAACATATTTCGTCCTATCATGCGTTGGTTTTTGTGTTTCGACGTTGATTTGCTGAAATCAGAGACATCAGCTATTTCCAACATTCAAGAATTTCTCACGCCGAGGGCTTAGCGTAACGAACCGCCCTTTTGTGCATGAAGAATGTCGGACTCTCCGTGTGTGGCCTTTGTCGCCAGCTGACACCCTCTTGCCAGTAGACAAGTAGAGGAAATACCGCCCTCTGTCCGGCGATGACCATCAGTCAGTTAGCTTGACACCAGGGTTCCACCCAGTTCGCGCGCCCCTCTGTTGAAAAGGACAGGGGTGACAAAGACACATCAAATATTCACACGACTGACTGCTTGAAGAATTTCCTATTCTTCACAATATATACAGGGTGATATTTTTAAAACTGACACTACTCAGAGCCATCTGTAGTACGATCTATAAGTCGGAATTCCACCAAAATTGATAGAGGGACTAAGGACGAAATGGGAAAGAGTTTCCGTGAAAAAAAAGGTTCAAAAACTCACCGATAGGGGAAGATATGGCGCTGTTATTGTCGGCGCACCCGATAATTTTTATAAAAGGCAAGTAAAACATCAAAATACAAATTAACGACTATGTAGTCGACAGCAGCGCCAGTATTTCGGGCTATAAAGATAAGGGAGGAATACCGAAAAAGTTGGAAGCAGACAAATGAATAACAAAGGAATGTCACTTTATGCAGCAAATCCATTTCTCCCTCCTTCAATGTGACCACAGTCCTAGTGGGCGACTCATTGGATCCTGAACACTACGTTCTCAACTTCCGAGCGTAACATGTCACCAGGAATGTTCATCAAAGTCCGGGAAATGTTGTCCTTTATGGCCGCCAAATTCGAGACTCCACCAAGATACACCTTAGACTATAAATTACTCCATAGAAAAATGCCACATGGGTTAGGTCCGGGGAGCGAAGTAACCATGCAAGTGAAAAAAGCGGCTGATGATCCTTTCTTCTGTAAAGCGAAGGCGCAACAGATTCCGCACTTTATAGCCCAAAAAACTGGCGCTGCTGTCGACTACGTAGTCACGAATTTGTATTTTGATGTTTTACTTGCCTTTTATGCAAATTCTCGTGTGCTCCGACAACAACGCCATATCTTCCCCTTCCGGCGATTTTTGGAACTTTTTTTTTTCACGGAAACTCTTTCGCATGTCGTCCTTAGTCCTTCTATCAATTTTGGTGGAATTCCAGCTGATACATGGCTCTGAGTAGTGTCAGTTTAAAAAAAAATCACCCTGTATATATTTATATATATATGGTGCCCGGTATAAAGGGCTTAAGTCAAAAAACATGATTTTTAGATATTTGTTAGTATTGATAAAATATATCTTTATATATATATACTTGTATAAAAGGCTTAAGTCTATCAATTTTGTATACAAAATTACATTTCTTTGTACAAAATACTCAAGTCGAAATTATTGTATTGCAATTGGTATAAAAACTAATATCTTGGTATATTTAAATCACTGTTTTTGACTTCAACCCTTTATACCGTATGTGTATATATAATTAAGGAAAAAAATAACATTTTACAAGTATTTTATTACTACTATTGTTTTTAAGCGAAGTGACTGTTCTTTATTTGTTGTTATTGAATGTCACTCTAAGGTCTCCTAATTCTTTCACCGAGTTAATTCTTTCTTGTTTATTTGTTGAATACTTCTACTGTGCGTATATCATGTCGTGTCACAAGGTCTGTGGAAGAGACAGGCGAAAAGAAAATGGCGTGGTTCGATTATGCATTGAAAGAATTTTCCAGACAGCTGCGTCGGTTGCCTTCAACTAATTGGGACCATAGTGATTTGTAAACACTCCGACAGTGTCCAGTTGAATTAAAGTTTTTGAGTAGTAAAAAGGGCAGTTGTAGTCAAAGGTTTAAATAATTTTGTCTTACAATAGATTTGTGAATGTATTCTAAAGCCGTGAATTTGACATATACTGAATAAACTTGCCATAATCTCTATATATAAAACAGTTCCGTAACTGACAGACCTAAAGGTTTAAAATTTTGCATGGCGATTCTTCTTATAGTGTAGGGGTGCACTAAGAAATATTTTTAAAAATTCTTCTTAGATTTTTTTAAAATAAAATTTTTAAGCTGTTTTAGTAACTTTTTTTAAGTTTGCATTTAAAACAATAATTTGAGGATTATAAAATTTACATCAATAGAAAGATCATAAAAATTCCTTTAAAATGAAATCTTTTTCGAATCTTTACCTCCATTTTCTGATATTTGGTGAATTTTTAAAGATTAATTTTTAGAATTTAATTCATTAAATGCTGATCACTGGATTTCTCTTTCTGGTACTTTAAATTAATTTATCGTCACGTGCATAACAACGAAATAGACAAAAAAAATTGTTGTTCTTGCTAATGCGGCAGACGATTGGACATTATCCAAAAAATATTAAAATACAGTAATAGATATGTCCCTCAAACTGTACTATATTCTTTAGTATGTTCTATTAGATTTAATTTGAATATTTTCTTCTACATTATTTTGTCTATAAAAATATCCCTTACGATTTTTCATAAATATATTTTTTTGTTCTTTTTACATCAATTGCACACATTTATCGTTGTATTTATTATAAATATATATATATTTTTTTTCATTAATTCCATACATTGACCGTTGTATTTAATTTGAATGTACTCCGTAGCGAAGTGCGGGTTTTCAGCTAGTAAGGTAATAAGCCATTAAGTCCGTAATAGGCTATGCTAAGGTCGTATGGAAGAATGGTTTGTGTTCCGTTTTTAAAATGGACTTTCAATAAATGAGATACCATTTTTTATGGAAGAAAGTTTAGGATTATTTCTATACTAGCTGAAAACCCGCGCTTCGCTACGGAGTACATTCAAATTAAATACAACGGTCAACGTATGCAATTTATGCCAAAAAATAAATATATATATATTTATAATAAATGCGATGATCAATGTATACAATTGATGTAAAATATATATCTATCTATATATATATATATTTATAAAAAAATCCTAAGTGATATGCATTTTTTTTGGATAATATCCAATCGTCTGCTGCATTAGAAAGAGAAAAAAATATTTTTTTTGTCTATTTAGTTGTTACGCACGTGACGATAAATTTATTGAAAGTACCAGAAAAAGAAATCACGTGATCAGCATTTAATAAATTAAATTCTAAAAATTAATCTTTAAAAATTCACCAAAAATCAGGAAATGGAGGTAAAAATTCGAAAAAAATTTCATTTTGAAGGAATTTTTATGATCTTTCTCGTGATATAAATTTTATAACCCTCAAAGTATTATTTTAAATGCAAACGTAAAAAAAACTTTAAAAAACAGCTTAAAAATTTAATTTAAAAAAATCTAAGAAGAATTTTTTAAAAATCTTTCTTAGTGCACCCCTACACTATTAGAAGAATCGCCATGCAAAATTTCAGCCCTTTAGGTCCAGGTGTTTGGTCTGTGCGTTGTATGTCAGTCAGTCAGTGAATGAATGAGTCAGTTACGGAACTGTTTTATATATATAGATGATAGACTTAAAAATAAGATGACGTTTAGGATTTCATGAAAGAACAGTTTGAGGTCTTTTCTTCAGATGGACGTACAATTAAATGGCGTTCATGGTTTTATGGAAGAACAGTTTTCGATCATCCCTAAACGATGGACTTACTATTAAAGGACACTTAGGGTATTATAAAAAACACTTCGGGATTATTTCGGTGCGATTTCTGGATTTCTAAAATTCAATGTAGAGTAATATAACCTGGTGAAATACATTCATTAAAAAAACTCTAAATTAGATGTTTAATTAGTTTTATATTTTTTAAGTTGTAACGTAGAAGGTTTAGTATTAGAAGGTTTTCGTACAAAAATATGAACGGTAATTATAGGAAATATCCAGTCGATTTCACATGATAGTATTGTGATATTGTAAACAAATCTGTAATTAAAATGACACTTAATACTTAACATAAAATAAACTATACAAACTCTTTAATTTAGATAATGTCTTAGGTATTCAATATTATATCGCCTTTTTTTATTGCACAACATACCAAGATAACTAATTTTAACTATTCCGATTATTTTGTTGTGTATTTCTTAGTATGATGTCCCGTGACTATCTCAAAGTTTGGAGTTGAAATGTCGGAATTCTTGATACGATTATTCAGTTTTAATACTTTACAAAATCTTTGGCTTATTACTTCAGACTAGAAGGTGTAAGTTTGTAAACCATTAGTTTAACTTGCAATGAATAAAGGTTTTAGTGATTCCACTAAAATTCTTCGTAGAGGACTGATAAGTTTTAAGAAAGATAAAAATTTATTTTGAAACCTTTTATTGGATTCTTCTACAAACCACGTCTTTTTTAAAAAATGGGGCTCGAAAGATGCAACTCATAACAAAGTAATGCAAAAAACAAGTTTCATCAGACAAAATACAAGTTGTACAGAGAAACTCAGAATTCAGTAATCGTTTGTCGAAGGTACTGAGATTGAAAGAGTAGTTCCTGTTTTATTCCACAATTAATAAATTTATCTGATGAATAAAAGTATTTCAGCTTAATCTAATTATTTTTTTACTTTTATAATTTGTTTAAATTTTAACAAGTAAATATAATTATGTTAAATCGAATTCTTCGTGAAATCTTTAATTTAGTTTCTTAACTTTTTCTTTATTGAAGAAATATTAGATTATATCCATCGTGTAATCTTGAAATTCGTGAAGTTTATTCAGTTCGGTAAATGTTTGATGAAGATGCTGAAATTGAAAAGTGTAATTCCTGTGTTATTGCACCATTAATATGTTTCTTTTTTAAGTAAAAGTAATTCTACTTAATCTAAATATTTTATGAAATCTATAGTTTAGTTTATATTAAGGTGACTGCCTACGTTGAAAATGACATTTTTTGACTATTTTGGTCAATTTTATTTTTTGCAAGAATCGTGTTATTCAATCTTTTCTCTTTTCAAAACCGTTTTGATTTTCATTGTACATTAATTAGAAGCAGAGTTATAGCTATTTTTAAAAGCATCGTCTGATACAAAATTGAAGTGACTCAAAACTTTATATGCGTTTTTCTCTGAATGATGTTTTTTAGCACAAATCTCTACCGTTATCATGATATCTCACATAATAATGCATATAATTTGATGAAATTTTTAGGAAATGTTTTAGATGCTATTGTTAATAAGATGACGCACAATAATTGATGTATAATAAATAGTTTTTTGTTTGGGGCTGTTTTTATAAGGAAAGGAATGACGAATTGGGGAAAATTTTCATATTGGAACATAAAATTGTTGTATTATTTTTGCATTTTAAAATTTCTCTTATATTGAGGGTCATTTTGAAGATAACTGTTATATGTATCATGTGTGAGAAGGAAATTAAAATAGTAGCATTAGAATTTTGTGCAGAATGATAGGCGTTTTAGCTAAATTTCATTAAAAATTACTTCAAATTGACCAATTTATAAAAAAGTATGGTACTTACAAGCAAGTTTTTTTTTACTTTTTATTTTTAAATGCTATTTTACCATAAAAGACCAAAAAATCCTTAAAAAAAACAATTTTTTAAAAAAATTGGCTCCGAACGTAGGCAGTCACCTTAATAGAAATCAAAACTAGAGAAGCATAAAATCAAAAACCAAAAAACCCAAAAGAACCAAAAATAACCAGCACCAAAAAACATCCCAAGGCCTCGAGATGATTTGTAGCTTGACTTATATCCTATCAGAAAGATTCCCCTGGGGTGACAGTCTCGGTTAGGCCTTCTGGTGAAGAAACCTGTCGATTTCCTCGTTATTTTTGGTTATTTGGGGTATTTTGGTTTTTGATTTTTTTTACGCTTTGCTAGTTTTGATTTCTATTATTGCTACAGAGTCTTGCATTTATGTTTCGTGGAGCACAAATTGCAGATTTTCGGTAACTTATTCGATTGTTAGTGTCTTCATTTTGTTTATGTAATTTGACATTTTTTTTCTTGTATTTGTTTAAATTATTTTCATCTTATCGAAGAAACGTTGTTATTTAGATTTTGTGATCTTGGAATTGTTGAAATTTATTCGGTTCAGTAAAAGTTTTATGGTGGTTCTGAGACTGAAAGTGTAGTCCTGGTGTATTATATAATTACTATATTTTTATTTCAAATAAAAGTAGTTCTGCTTAATTTAAATTATTTATAAAATCTATAGTGTGCTTTAAACTTTTTCTTTATTGAAGAAATGTTAGATTATTTAGATCATGTAACCTTGAAACTGGTTATGTTTATTCCCTTCAGTAAAAGTTTGACGAAGGTGCTGACAAGTGTAGTTCCTATGTTATTCCACCATCAATATATTTATGTTTTATGTAAAAGTAATTCTGCTAAATCTAAATTTTTTATGAAATATATGATTTGGTTTCAACTTTTTCTTTTTTAAAGAAATGTTAGATTATTTAGATCATTTAATATTGAAACTTGTTAAGTTTATTCCCTTCAGTAAAAGTTTGACGACGGTGCTGAAAAGGGTAATTTCTGTGTTATTCCACCATTAATATATTTAGTTTTTATGTAAAAATAATTCTGCTAAATCTAATTTTTTTATGCAATTTCTGATTTCGTTTAAACTTAACCTTTTTTCAAGAAATGTTAGATTATTTAGATCATGTAACCTTGAAACTGCTTATGTTTATTCCCTTCAGTAGTAGTTTTACGAAGGTGTTGAAAACGGTAATTCCTGTGTTAATCGACCATTAATATATTTCTGTTTTATGTAAAAGTAATTCTGCTAAATCAAATTTTTTTATGAAATGTATTATTTGACTTAAACTTTTCCTTTATTGAAGAAATGTGAGATTATTTAGATAATGTAACCTTGAAACTGGTTCTGTTTATTCCTTTCAGTAAAAGTTTGACGAAGGTGCTGAAATGTGTAATTCCTATGTTATTCCACCATCAATATATTTATGTTTTGTGTAAAAGTAATTCTGCTAAATCTACATTTTTTATGAAATCTATGATTTGGTTTAAACTTTTCCTTTATTGAAGAAATGTTAGATTATTTAGATCATGTAACCTTGAAACTCGTTATGCATATTCCCTTCAGTAAAAATTTGACGAAGTTGCTAAAAAGCGTAATTCCTATGTTATTCAACTATTAGTATATTTATGTTTTATGTAAAAGTAATTCTGCTGAATATAAATGTTTCATGAAAGGTATAATTTGGTTTCAACTTTTTCCTTTTTTAAGAAATGCTAGATTCTTTAGATGATTTAATCTTGAAATCCGGGAATATTCACTTCAGTGAGAGTGTAAAGGAATTTAAAATCAGAGAATGTGTACGTAGAGGGCTCACATCACTTTAATATATTTGGGTTAATTTTCTTCATTCCTTTGAACATAAATGTCAAGAACACAATAGAAATCTGAAAATAAATATTTGTCTTGTTATATGTCAGATGCACTGTACTTATTCAGTGTTTTTTCTTTCTTTCAGTCTACGAGATTACATCGAAGAGAACGAACGCACAGATCCTCTGATCCATGCTCCGGACAAGAAAAGCAACCCATGGGCAGAAAAAGGAAAATGTCTTATCATGTGATCAGCCTTTCTCCCTCAAAAGATCACCGCTGTTCTTTTCTTTTTTATTTTATATTCCTTCGATGAACTGAACTGAAGTTTGATTTCCAAGGCATTTGGTGAAGAACAGACTGAAGAAATATCTCGAACCAAGGCAGCAAGAGCTGTATATCATCTTCAGAAGGGCGTAAACCGTGTTTTGTTCTCATATAAAAGACGTTTTTCGTAAACCAACTAAATATATATATATATATATATATATATAAAGGGCCCAAACTGTTTTTTGAGAGCAAGCTTTTTCAGTATTTCATCATTTTCCACTGGAACTTGCGTCCTCGATTCTGAGTGTGAGTTATTTTTGCGAGTCGGTTTTTAAAAAAAATTCCAAAATTATAAATATGAGAAATGTTTTTTGTATAGTTGTCACGGACATGCATGCAAAATCAGTAAATCAACAGTTTGGGTCTCCCGCTGTGGAGTGTGTTTTGGAAGTACATTAAGGAAATATATCACGTGCCTGTTTTTGATTATGGGGCATTGCTCATACTTTTCTTATTGATGTCACAGTATTTAGAATATGTATGATAAACTTTAAATTTTATTTAAGGTTGGAAATTACCAGATTTTGTTGTTTAGAAGAGGGAAGTATTTATTGTGTGTTATTGGTTGTTTTCTTCGTAGTTTTGTAATCAGCGTCATTTACCCTCCTAATTACCACTCTTTTCAACCCCCAATTATTCAAACTATCTTACACTTTCATTTAAATTAATTCAAAGTATTTATTAAATAGTATACAATATGTTATTAACGTTGTTTAATATGTGTCTTGTGATCTTTTAAGTTATCTAATATTTACAAACATTGAATTTTTTTTGCAACCTATTTTATTTTATAAAGTTATCATACCTGCATGTTGAATAGAAATTCAAAATTCGAACTGCTGTTATTACATTAATTGCCTATTACATTTATTTAATATACTAAGTTACTGAAAGAAAAAGAAAAATTAGCTGATAGATATTTTTTTTCATCTTCTGGTAACTAAATAGGTTTTTTGAGTGTTCCTACCTTAAAAAAACTCTGTTGGTTTACAGACGATGTGTCTACATACTAAAATGTTATCGAAATATGTTTAAAGTATGATTCCAATATACAATTGCTTATGTTATTAAACTGTTTAAAGAATGATTCCAATATACAACTGCTTATATTATGAAAATTCACGTTTCATAAAGCTTTATGCCTACATTCATGCCATATCCTAGTCAAAATATATGCTATTATATAATGTAAATTTTCATTGATATCTTTTCTAGTCATTTAGCTTTAAATTCATATGCGTTTAAAATTTGCGTAGTTCAAAGTCATCGCTTTTCTAAAATCCTAGTCATATTTTAAATTGTCCCTCTAGTCAGGTACAGTGACGTTTTCACTTTTCAGATAGAATCAAAACAAAATATCCAATGCGACAGCTGAACAATAGAGTACAACTTGAAACAATTATTAGCAGTAAAATACAACCTCGAAGAAATCCTATAAAACTGGTGCAAAATATTTTTTAAATATGCCAGTGTTGATACACACCCTATAGGTAGGCATAAAAAAATAGGAATTAATTATACTAAAAGGTATATATTTTGTTTACACAATCAGCCATGTTCTTTTAAAATTGAATAACTTAACTTAAGTTTGTGCATCTCATCTGACGATAAACATAAAAGATATATTACAACAATTTTTCGTTATATTTATTATAATATTAACTTTATTTTTTTTTTGCTCGAAATTAAAGTTGTGTTTAAGGTGTGCCTGTCTTGTTTCTTTGCTTAGGAAAATTAAGTAATTGTGTAACGTGCATAACTAGATGTCTCTGAGAAAATTTTAATTCTTGATAGTCCTTACAAAGTGAATCAAGAACCATCACCTTATTCCTATGCATTACTGTAACTATTATTATCGTCAGTGCTTACATTTCTGTGCTGTGATATTACCTTCAGCGTGCTTTGCTTAAATTTTCTTTGCTTGAATTGAATTTTTCTTGCTTTGACAATAGTTGATTCAAGCATATTGTATAAAAATGCTTTGATTCCAAAACATGAATTTATGCGTATATTTCCTGTGAAAAACACGAGTCTTGATCAAATTCACATCATTAACGAAACAAAATTTTTCAGTGAAATAAATGCTGAACGCAACGTTTTAATTAAATTGCTAAGATTTATGAAAGTGTATGTTTGGAACGACCTTCATGATTTTAATAGTAACTGCAAGTAACATTGATTGAATCTAAAGTTCACATTGCTGTTTCACTTCTATAAAGGCTAATATAGACATTTTTAAATAACAAGGAATCTTTTTTGCAATATTAATCCTACACAAAACTGTCTTCTTATGTTTCATTCAATCTTGAACGTATCTAGCATAAAATGCAACCCTCTAAATTTTACATCTTTAAATCAAGTAACCTCCTTATTGGTGTCGATACCATAATACATGCATACACACGCACTAACTTGTGTGTTCTAACTTTATTTAAAAGACTTATTACAGGAGGAATCAAATCACAGTATAAGAGTTAATTAATAATTAACGTGTTATTATTTTTTTATTTTTGTAATTTCTGCGTTTTATTTTTCCGCCATCTATGCAATATTCTTTATTCTGAGGAACACTGTATCATATCTGCCAAGTCTTCTGAATTTCCCTATAAATTTCAGAATTTCGAGGATTCATCCTGTTTCTTAAATTGGAAATATATCCCATTCTTTCCGTTATTTAATAAATTTTCTGGTATTAAAGAAAATTTTGAATGATTATTTTTTGCAATTTTTTATTAATTATTCCTTATATGAATATCTCTCTAGCACTATAACTGCTGGATCATAAATTTATAAACATAACTCAAAGCAATGTTTTATACTTAAAAAGATTGTTTTGTTTTGCAAAAAGAGTTTAAAAGGGATACAGTAGCTTTTGGAAACTGCATATTTTCAATGATTTTTGGCAGGTAATCATTCAGTGTTTCAACTTGTATGTAACTTTTTAGACTGCAGTTTATCTCATACATCCCACTTATTTATGCTTCTCAATGTTCAGGATGCTCTGTAAAGCTATTTTATATTACAAACTTGGTATTGATAATCGAGTTACATCAAGTAACTTGAAGAAAATTTTAAAAAATTCTTGATTAGCCTCACCAAGTGAATGAAGAACCGTCATCTAATTTCTATGCATTACTGTACTGAATATTTCTGTCAGTGTTGATATTTAATTGCGATGTTGTCTCCCTTTGCAAGAAGCTTTTTCAGTGTTGATTCACACATTATTATAAAAAAAATGCATTTTCTCCCGGATAAGATATTTTGTTGAGACTTCCGTAGATGAATGGTGTTCAGTATGTTAATTATAAAATTAAATTTATCAAAAAAGTATTGTTTGAAGTATTTACAAAATTTTTGTTTCTATTTTACCAATCCTAATAATTTTAATAATAATTGTATATTAAGGTAAATACTACTTTTGCAGAGAGATTTTTATGAAAAAATTTCTGTGCGTCAGTACGGAATTTTTTTGCTTTTAACTTAATATTCTTTTAAAGGTATTATATTAGGGTAATGTATTAAGTATAAATTTCTTAATTCTATCTTTTATATTAATTTATTTTTATCACTAATGTTACCCCTATATATAAAATATCGATATAAAATTTTTTGGTCTCTAGATACCCATAAAACACAGAATCAAAGATGAATCGATAAAGATAGTCAAAAGAATACTACAATGTTTTTTTTCATAGCTTTTTATGCTATTTATGTTTTACTCTTGAAACTATCTTATCCTGGGAAATCCTGTCGTATTTGCCAACTGGTTCTCCCAGAAATTTCCAAAATTTCCGTATCTATTCCTTCACGAGCAAAATACGTTGGTCATTCCATCCTTTAATTGCCCGGTATTAAAGGAATAATGATAAAAGAAATTCGTCCAAAAAACAAAAGAAAACTTTGTTTAACGACTCTTCATAAATAGTCCTCGAGGACTTTTATTGCTGGATGATAAATCCTTAAAGATAACAAAGAACTTAAACACAACTAAGGCAATATTAGATTTTGTTTGATAAAGCCTTCCTTCCGTTTGATGAAAATTACTTACGAGAGTTGTTATCTCTTCTATCTACTGTGTAACTTTTCCAATAGTTGGCAGGTACGTGTTCTATGGTTTTAATTGTATTTGACTTTGACTGCAGTTTATCTTACGCGTGTCACTAATTTATGCTTCTCAAGCTAACGTGGATATAGCAGTGGTTAACTAAGGAAAAATGAAATTCTTGATTACCCTTTCTAAGTTAATCAAGAACCATCACCTTGTTTCTATGCATTACTGTTATTAATATTATCGTCAGTGTTTCTGTTTGTTTGTTTGTTTGTTGATAATGGTTAACTTTGCTTGAATATTTAAAATAGTTCGTTCAAGCGTTCCCAAGCCTCTCAATGGTTCAATAAGATCTGCAAAGAGATTACGTTTTACGAATATCCATTAATTTCACATACTGAATCAATATTTTAACAGAGCCCTAGAGATTTTATTTTAAATTACTTGCATAAATAGTAAATAAAATTTAAGTAAATTACTAAAGCACCCATAAGTATAATAAATCCTGGGAGGGGCCGTTGCCATTACCATTGTTTCTGCCATCTGGGTCGTAAAATTTCAATTATTATTATTTTTTAAATGTCATTCCCTGTATTTCCGTGTTTATTTGTTAAAAATATTGCTCAGTAGGAAAACTGCCTTAAACAACCAAACTTTTGATTTAGCTCAATGCCGGGAAGATCTTACCCCTTTATACATTTATAAAACCGGGAGATTTTTCCCCTATGGAATAACTACCCGAAGTATTAAATTTTCTTTTAATTCAGATGCTGTCAGGACATCTCCTTCCAAGACGTTCTTTCTTTCATTTTGCTTCAGTGTCTCTATTCGGAAAAATCTCTGGTTTCTACCATTCAAATTTTCTAAAGAGATCTCGTTTCTGTTACTGAAGCGCGAAAAAGTCCTCCCATTGTTCAAACACTGGAGGGACCTTATTTTCCTTCAGTAACATATAGGGCTCTCTTTCTTTCCTATTGTTCAAATTCTGTAGAGATACCTTTCATCCTCTGTTCATGCATTTCGCAAATATCCATCTCTTCTGGACCAGTGATGGTATATCGAATTGATAATGCTCTTTGTTTAGATTCGTAGACCCATTTCGGATCTATTCTAGCTTAAAGGGCGAAAAATATCTTTGAATTTGACTCGGTCCTATAATGAAGGTTGATGCATTATTAGATGCAAGACATGGAATTTCGTATTCCTTTTTTTAGTTGCTAAAAGAGGTCGATTTCCATGAAGGGAACCGTGTTGATCATTTATGATGATGGATCTTTGGACTTTTGTATTCTTTTACTTTAAAAAAAATATACTTTTTGGAAACACTTGAATTACACCTTTTAAGGTAGTACATCTCTCAGCTACAGTGCTTTCTATAAAATGAATAAATTTATTTCTACGTTACTTAATTATTTGATTTTTAGAAAAACCTTTAGTGTAAAAGCTTAACTCTAAACTAACAAGGCAAGGTGTTTAGGTTTCTAGAGGTACTTGTTATCAAAGTTTACGTCTTATCGAGAGTATAGACCAACAGCTTGCCTTTGGCCAGAACAGCTTGGTACTTGGATCGAAGAAGGTGTTGTTGTTAAATTATTTCAACCATAATTTACTGCCTGTGCCCCTCCCATTTTCTTCCTATTGTGGCGTTTCAACCCTTACATGTCAACTTCAATAGTTAATGTTGCTACAAACTTTTTGATGTTTGGTGTAAAGAAACTTACTCACCACTGATTTGCTCTTCTCTAAATAACTAGACTCGTAGCATCATCCAACTTCTAAAATTACAAGGATTATCCAAGAATGGGCGACGCATTCATTCATCAGTGGCTACCTAAACCTCCTCCAGTCGTGACAGCTCGATACGGAGATGATTTCCGCTCTGTAAAAGAAAAACCCGAAATGCGCACGCGCAAACTCCTTTACGTCGTAGCCTTAATAGTGAGAAAGCGTTCGTTTTGAAGAACGAAAAATATAAGAGTTTAAAAAGTTTTTGAATACTATCATGAAACTGCACATATTTTACTTGCAATATGGATTCTGCTACTAGATTAGCGATTTTATTACATATTACATTCACTGTCCACATTATTGTCTCGAAACGTTGTTTTCTACGTAAAAAAAAGTTGTTTAATATTTAAAAAAAACTTTTACATCCTTTGCTCTTTGTACTCCAGAAATTAAAAATAATTTCAAAGGGTTGAGATTTTTTCAAACGTTTTTGTATTTAGTTTTAATGAAAATATATGAGTAATATTTAGAGAAAATCAATGTTCAATATTACATAAAATGTCTTCCTTAAATATGGTGTATAAGGTTTTGAAATTTTGGATTTTAGCTGCAGTATCACCAGTAATGTTATTATACTGATTACTAAAGCCTGTGTAAGGAATTTGACTTAAAAACTTATTAACGAATAACTGAAAAATGTTTTGGTGACATACTTAAACTATATAAATTATTAATTATTCATTATTAGAGTCAGACATTCTGTTTAATGATATTTATAGTTTAAACTTCCCTTCTAAAATAATTCTTGTATATATGAAATTCATTAAGATATATGTGGTTGATATATTTTTCAGAGTATATTTTTAGTTTTTCTTTTAACGATAGAGGGAAATCTTTTGTACAGTGTTGTGAATGCTATACTACTGTAAAAGTGTACGTTTATTTATTCATTTGGGAGAATTAAAACGTGTATTAACTTACTAGTTGCATATGTTTTCTGAGTGAAATGTAAAACATGTTTGGTTTTGTAGTGTTTTTCATGTTTTGTAGTCAAATTAAATTCTCATGTACGACCAAAAATTTCAATCAATAAAAAACATCATTACTGTCGTAAATATATATCTTCTTATTCCTTACCACATTTCTGAGAACATAATAATATTAAATATGTTTTGTAAACTTCAAGCCCCCTTCTACTCAGGTTAAGTTAAATTTCATCATTCGGCTATTTGTAGCTGTTTTGGAAATCGTTTTCAGGAGTAAGAACCGATGATCATCGACTTGCAAGTGATGACCAAAGCGTTTCTGCCTGGAAAAGAGTCATTTTAACGTAGGATTACATACATCCATAATGGTCCTCCGGAAAGCAAAATTTCAGATGTCCTGCGTCGCGAGTTTAGCAGCGCACCAAACCCAGTCTGTATTGCTTGGGCAAGCCATAAACAGTTAACCACAAATGTGCCAAAATGCGTCAAAATTTTGACTGACAAACACAAACACACACACACACACACACACATATATATATATATATATATATATATATATATATACAGGGGGTTATAAAAATAATGGAAACACCTATCAATATCAGTGGTGTTTATGAATGTGCTTCGTATTCCATAAAAAACAAGTCTGGCTGACGGTATATTTTTATATAATATAATTTATGTATTTTTCTACTGTCAGGCAGCAGTAATGAAGCTAAGAGCATCGTACTTTTGGGGGGAAGAGCGTAAAATGTCAAACCTTGCGAAAAGCACAAATTGTTTGAGCGCGTTTAAATTGAAGTATCTGTTACTGCAACCCCCAAGATAATCAGTTTTTTACGTGCTATGGTATCGAAAGTCACGATAGCATACAGAGTGCACGGAAAAACATCCATTGCTAAACAGAATAGTGGACGAAAGGGAGAGCTGAGTGAAAGAGACGGACGAGGTATTGAAGCGGATTGTAACACTGTAGTAAAGCGCTTTTCAATAAAAAGCTAGCTTTATTACATGTTGGTGATAAAAGGCCGGAATCAAACTTAACGCCGATAGTAATTATTGAATAGTGTTATTTAGGACGTAGCCCGTGCTAGACAGCTTCATGAGATTTGAAGATGGGAAGATCTGGGATTGGAGACATAGATTAGTTGACGGAGCCAAAAAGTGACATCATGTTACAAAGGTCTTTTATGTGGAATTTATGGTATACAGAGATCGCCTATCGCCACGTGCAATTCTTGGGTGGTCTGAAATGGGCAAGCAGTGAGGGCGTGAGGTTTAAGTTCAGAAGCCAATGAGAAAGTGTGAAGGGAGTACAGCGAATGAAAAGTTTACGGTGTCCGGATTGGCTGTTTGAAGTTTATGAGAAGGTGGAGTCATGGGTGTGAAAAGGGATTAAAATAAAATATATAGAAGGAGTTTGGAAGAGGAAAAAAGAGAGAGAGAGAATCGGGATCGGGGAGGCTGTAGGTCCCCATCTCCAGCACGACTTAAAAGGATATACTTTAAGGGGATGGTGGACCTTTCAAAACGATTTTTGAAACTTTTACCACAGAGATATGAAATTTTGTATATCTATTCATTAAAGTATAATAATATTAAACACATAAAATTTTATAAATAATTTTAAAAAAATATTTTATAATTAAAAAATTTAAATTAAATTACCCTTCTTTAAAATGCTCCTTGCGACTCAATTTTAAACTTTTCCCCTTAATTTTGCATTTATATTGCTTATAAATACATTCTGAACAAAGTTATGTATTTTTTTGTACTTTCGTTGAATAGTTAATTTTTAGAAAATATTTTTATGCTTGTACTCTGAATTTTCGCGAAATTTTTGTACTTTTCTACACTAAAGTTAAACTTTTATAGCCTAAATGACCTCGAATCCTAAAATGGATACATAACTTTATTTTTATGTATTACAGGAATCTTTATTATAAATTTCATAAAATTTCGTCAAAAATTATGACGCGAGGAGCATTTTAAAGACTTGCAAATCTGGAAATTTCTCATTTTGAGAAAAAGTCATTTAAAAGATAATTTTTTATCTACCTTTAATACTTACTACTCTAAAGCCACCAATTTTTCATTTTTCTTTTCACTACACATTTTAAATGCATTTCATTCCAATATTTACATGTTTTTAAAATATTAATACACCCCCAAAAAAAATTCCAATTTTTGCTCGATTTTTGGTAATTTGAAAGTCCACCATCCCCTTAAGTGGACTTGAGGGTCGAAATTTTAGCTCACTAGTCCATCCTATGGTGCAAACATTGTTTCTTATAGGAGATAGCGTTCTCCGGGATGATAATCCCCCTATACATACCGCGAAATTTGTCAAGTATTGGTTTGAAGAGCATGAAAAAGAAGACAAATATCTTATCTTGCCCTGTACAATCCTCCCCGACTAGATATCATCCAACCACTGTGATCTGTACGAGCGGATAGAGCCAGGTATCGATATCCACCACAGCATCTCTACAGGTACTTTCATAAATTTTCCCTGAAAAAAATGGTACAATAAATTTTTAATCACTATTCATGACTTGTATAATCCAATTCCAAGGTGAATCTGGTGGTATTACATGACAAAGGTGATCCTGCGCTACTTTAATAAAGGTTTTCATGGTGTTTCTTAGTGTTTCCATTATTTTGATAACCACCTGTATATACATACGAAAGAGGTAGGAAACTATAAGTAATGCTACGTTAATAACCCGCGGTAGTTTCGTTAGAAGAGACTACCTGATTTTTTTAAAATTTCTATTGCAGAAATCTGTGGACGGAGTCCTTGGGTATACAGAAAAGAAGGGAAATAGACAAAACTGCAACGGAGAACAAAATATAGAAAATACATAAACAAGAAAAGCATCTGAGATAAAGTTATCATGCGATCACGTGCCTCCTAATAGCGTCCGTATGGAGAACGCCTAGTTAAGGCAAAGTAGGGCATGGTTTACTTACTGTCCATGTTGTCGGAATTGCAAAGATCGTATATAAGGCTAGAAAAAATTCCAGTTCAATTTAAAATTTTTTAGATCATATATCTTTAAGATTCAATAAGATCAGAATTATAGAATAGATCTGCAATTCTAGATCAGGTCCTTTTAAATTTTATATGATTAACTGGTGATTAAAAATCATAAAGTGCTGCGCGCATCATAAAATTGAGATATTTTGTATGCTTACAGAAAATAATCAATGGTCAGAATACACTTTTAATACATTTACCTGTATCGGAAAAATAAATTCTAATAATAAATTCTAATAATATTATTTAAATAAAAAAAATTGAGCATAAAATTGGAAAGCACCAAAAATTATCACAATTATTTACATAATTTTCCCACATAAAAAAAGTATTCCAAAATTGCACACTTTTCTGGTTTTACCTGGAGTACCATGAAATATACATACTAGGGTAGTTTTATCAGTTTACTATCGTTAGATCAAAAGTAATGCTGCACACAAACTCAAAATTACCAATTAATCATATAAAATTCTAAACAGCTAATTTGAGAATTATTTATAGATCTATCATTTCCATTTTTATATATGACATATTGAAAGATATATGCTTTATGTATAAAGAAAATTTCTTTTTCTAATATTATTTGAGTTTTTGTGGTTAGAATTAGACCATATTTATAGTCATTTTGTCTAGCTTCAAGGTCCTGTGACACCCCTTAATAATTATAAAGGAAAGATGAAGCGACAAGCAAAACCCTCTATATTTAATTTTAAGGTGAAGAGAGAATCTTAACACAAAATAAGCACAGTAAAAACATATAAAAAACTTTTCTAGTCTTAATTATGAGCTTTTATCGAAGGAGAAATTAAGACGAAATGTTTTGTCCAGTAAAAATTCAATACTACGCACACAGCAAACTTCGATAGGGAAGACAAAGGCGATTATTGCTTAACTGCAAATATATGCTCCACTTTGAAAAGGACTCTTTCTCACTGGCAATTTATCACAGATTTCTCTTTTGGTAGAGTAAAATAAGAAGTAGAACCAATTTAAACAGTACACTGAAACAAAAACTTAATATAAACGGTATAAAAAATGTAAAAAAAATACATAAAATTAATGGTATAGTATGGTAAATCCATACCAATACTTTGCTGATAATTTAAGAGTAGTCTTACTGGTACAAGTTTGAATTTAGCATGATTGTAGCCGTTCAAAATTAATTTTGTGTGTTGGTCCCGTTCAGTATAGCCATTATGTTGCCAAAGAAGACCATGGCGCTCCAAACCAACATACCAACCAACTTATTAGTGAAACACCATTTATTCCTCGAGAATAGTGTTTAGTAACCATAATTACTGGTCTGATCGGATGCAAAGATATTATAAAGGAAAGAAAACATGACAAGTAAAAACTCGATATTCTATCATAAAGGGAAAAAATAAGCATTTTGTTTTGAAGTTTGAAGAATTCTTTAAAGTGAATTCAGTCGAATCCAAAATTTAAACAAAACTTTTCCCTGAAACTTTTCCCTTAAAACATTTCCTTTTAACTTTTCGTTCTTTATCGTTTAACCACAATTTTGAATCGTACTTGAAATAAAAACCATCACACAGGCGCAATTTACCAATGATCTTCCTTATAAGATAGTAAAGCAAACAAATAAGGACTTGGAAAAGTACAATGAAAAAAATGTTGGTAAAATCAACCCAAAGTCCAGGCAGCTTTGATGTTATACTTAACCGTTAATTTAAACGTATAACAATAAAATATAATGAAATCAGTAACTTCTTAATTCATAACTCGTGGTTGAAACGTCGTATTCCATTGAATCTGTCATTTTGAAAAAGGGTCTTCTTTATTTTTTAAAATTTTTCATGTGAAGCAAAAAAACTATTTCGCTTTCATGCAGTATTAGTCAGACTAAATTTAGTGTTTATTATATTTATAAGGCATCAGTCCATATGTAAAAATATAATTTTCTAATATTTTTTAAACGGGGGGGTGGCAGAAAAGTTTTTCCTCTACAGAAGATAGCCCCTTTTCAAAATGAACTAAGTTTTCCATATATAGAAAGCACATTTTTAAAAAAAACTTTATTTTGACAAATTTAAGGTAGTAAAATAGTACAAAGTAAAGTAATTAAAATTTTAAAAATTAATTTAAATAGTAAAAAACAAAAAAAATGAGTAAAATTGATAGTTTAAAACTCTTCTGGCTGTTCTTCTGTTGTTATTGGCTATTCGTTTATTTTTCTAGAAAGGTTTCTTCTCACTGGGAATGGCGAATACTTTGGCCTCATACTTTGGGAGGAGAAGTCATAAGAAATGAGCTCCTGATGTACGGACAATTCTGATAGAATCTGCGGGGAAACAGTTACTCTTTTACGGCATTCGTTAGTCGACTTTTCCGGCAAGAGTTTCTAAATATATTTAAGCATGTTTCTCTGTCTCCCACTCTCTCGCTATCTATCTATCTATCTATCTATCTATCTATCATATAGTTTTCTGATGTCTTGCAAATTTTTATAGTATTAAAAAGTTTTCCTTGATGAGCAGGGTTGCTTTCAGGTAATGGAATGAATAGCTGGAAGCTTTTAATGCATGCTTCCTGTAGAAGAAAACCGCGTTGCTTATGGCTATCGATGCTATCATGGCTATCTACTGTTTTGCTTACGTGGTTTAAATGTTGTTCTCCACGTACTTTTGCCATTTTTATTGTGTGCAATTAATGCTATATATATAGATATATATATATAGGCAAAATAATGTAGAAGAAAATATTCAAATTAAATCTAATAGAACATACTAAAGGATATAGTATAGTTAATATAATACAGTTTGCTGAACATTTCATTAACTGAATTTTAATATTGGAACGAAGTTCTTTTACGCGGCTTACAGTAGAGTGAACTGGCAGGAATCGTCACGTAACGAAAAAGCGTTATGCCCCCTTCAGAAGAGCTTTTTCTCAAGGACTCTGTGGCTGAATCTTTATCTCATCGGACTGCAGTCCGATGCTCCGCAGTACTGCAAAGGTCCCCGGTTCATATTCCCGCACAAGCGCTACCGGCAATTTTAAAACCCTTCACTGCACACTGTATCAAATTTGATACATAAGGTATCTTTCCCCTTTATATTCAAAAGCAATATTTTTTATCCACCTGTGTACCTTGTATTAATTTTGAAACATCATAGCAAAGCTTTTAATCACTGTTAGTTACATTTTCGTAGTATAGATGGCAGCAGGAATACAACTGCGATCTCAGTAAAAGATACCCGTTCAATTCATAATAGACCTGCCTTAGTATTTGCTATATTTTCAGTATTTTAAAGTCAGTTTACATCTTTGAAAGTTTTATAAATATATTTTAGAGGTACGTAGCTTTATAATTATTAATAAAATACTCCTTTAATGTTTTATAAAAAATTCAAGTATGATTTCAATTTTATGTATCAAAAATGATACATGGTGTGCTTACGCCATTTTTTTAAGGAAATGGCGGAAAGAAAGTTTTTAACACAGAAAGAAATTGAGGAACTTATGAACAGATCATGGAGTGATCATAGTGAAGATGGATCTGACTCAGAAAGCGATGGCAGCACAGGTGATCCTAATTATAAACCAAACAAAGTTTGTGATGAAATTTTTTATGGTAGTAGTGATTCGGAAGATGAGGTATCATTACTTGATAATAGCGATGTTCTTAATCTGCCTAATGGTGAGAACATGCCAAAAACTAATAGAAATAATTCAGGGAGAACAAAGCCTGACATCAACTGGAAGAAAACTGATTTACTTCTAAATGATGATCAAATTTTATTCCGGGGTGACGAGAATCTCGCTCCTAAAATTATGAATTTAAACACACCTCTAAATTTTTTTAGTTATCTTTTTACAGAAGATTTGATTGAGCATATAGTTCAAGATACAAATTTATTCAATGTGCGAAAAAACCCAGAAAAGTGTGTCAATGTAACGAATTTAGAAATTAAACAATACATTGGTATTTGTATAATGATGTCTATTGTACATGAACCAAACACTAGGGCATATTGGTCACCTGCCACTGGCAATGATGTAATAAAAGAATGTATGTCATTAAAACGCTTTGAAAAGATAAGAGAGTTTCTACTTTTTAATGACAACAGTAAACAACCACCACATGATGACCCTCAGCATGACCGTTTATATAAACTTCGACCAGTTGTAAATGCTTGAAAGATTTTATACCGTCCCTATGGAATAGCGTCTTTCTGTTTAAACTTATTGTTTGTTATTGTTTTAATTCACGCGGGATTTATATTGTGTCAGTAATTTATTTTTGTTGGTGATTAAATAATAAAATTAATCCTATTAAAAATTATGCTAGGTAACATCTAAATCAAAATAATTAATTTATATATTAAATTTTTAATTTTAATAAAATAGAGAGAGAGAGAGTGTTGGTTGAATAAAAAAGGGCTGCGCTTTTTGGCGTGACAAAAATACACTAATATAATCAATAGAAATCTACATATTAAATCACGTTTAGAGTTGAAAAAATAACGTAAGAAACTTCGTTCCTGACGGGGGTCCCCCGACCGCACAATTTTTTTTTTTTTTGGATAATGTCCAATCGTCTGCTGCATTAGAAAGATAAAAAAAAATTTTGTAAATTTATTTCGTTGTTATGCACGTGACGCAAAATTAGTTTAAAGTATCACAAAAAGAAAAGTAACCACGTGATCAGCATTTAATAAATTAAATTCTAAAAATCAATCTTTAAAAATTTACCAAAAATCAAAAATTTGTGGTAAAGATTCGAAAAAGATTTCATTTTAAAAGAATTTTTATTATCTTACTCGTGATATAAATTTTATATCCCTTTTATTATTACTATTTTAAATGCAAACTTTAAAAAAGTTGCAAAAACAGCTTAAAAATTTAATTTAAAAATATCTAAGAAGAATTTTTTAAAAACCTCTCTTAGTGCACTCCTACACTATAAGAAGAATCGCCCTGCAAAATTTCAGCACTTTTGCTGAAGTTGCAGCGGTTTGGTCTGTACGTTATATGTCAGTCAGTCAGTTACGGAATTGTTTCATATTCATAGATGAATAGGATTATTATTTGACTGAATCTGCTAAAAAGTGGTTATATGAAAAAAAGTGAGATGACCCCTTTTCAAAATGACCGATTCAATTGGCCTAAAAATTTCAACGCATGCAATCGAAAGAATTGCATAAGACTAAGAAATTTAGCGGAATATTAATAGCATAATCACGAGAGGGTGAAGTTTGTACTCTAAAACCTCTCCGTTGAAATAAATCCATCAAGAAAAGCAATTCAAGTTTTGAAAACTTCAATGCCATTAGAAAATTGCTGCTTTTTTGTTAATAAATTATCCCCTCGGTAAAGTTTTTTTTGGCGCCACTGATGAATTGCATATTAACGGTGTAAAACCGTATTTTATAAATATAGTTTTTTTACAATCAGGATTTACAGTAAAAATGATGGAGTTTATTTTTCAACGTATATTGAAACTTTTATGGTGCCATCTGCTCTGCTATATCCAAATATGTCCCCTGAGCACAGATATATTCAATAACAAAATTACGGCTTTCGTTTAAAAAAGACGCAAGTGATTTATCTCTGGAAAATTTCAGGTCACAGCGGGATATAAGTGAAGACCTCTTTATGCATCTCATAGAGAACTTTATTGGAAATTCGAAAAAAGGGGGGAAATGGAAGATACGTGAAAGGAGGGAAAATTGGAAAAGGGATTTTTGATGAATGCGTCAGGAGCTATACATCATTGTAAGATGATACTTTTGATGTACATTTTTAAAGTTTTTTATCACGACAGATATTTATTTTTTTACATTTATTTATACTTACAAAAACATAATAGAAGACTTAAAATGTTTGATTAATGATAACATGTATTTTTATTTGATGAATATTTATTTTTCATCGACAGATTTCAGATATAATAAAGCTAATTCTTTCTTTCGATCTTTCGATCACCCCATACAGATAGATTTTCAATAGATCTATCCTCAATACCTGGAATTTATCTCACAAATACTTCTCTTTAAAATGGTTCACATTTCTGATGTATTATGTCAAAGGAATTTGAAGAGCTTTTGTCAAAGCGTATATTTGGTCAAAACGTATGGATTTTGTCTAAACGTACAATGCAGGTACGTACAAAATGGTTCCTCTAAATTTAACTTCACTCAATGAACACATCTGAATTCTCAGCGCAATATTACCTGTTCGCAATATTCTGCTTTATTAACATACATTCGCACGAAAAGATATTCCCTAACTGGCATTTACCTTCTTTACGTGATTGACGTGGCTTTATCATGCCCATTGAAGTTGTAAGATACATATGTATGTAACACAAAATACATATGCAATATGTATTTATTGATTATTTCAATGGCCAGTTCAAAGCTGATGTTATTTTATAAGTATTAGCTGAATACCCCTGCTTCGCTACTGAGTAAATTCAAATTAAATATAACTTTCAATGTATACAATTAATGCCAAAAAAAATGTAAAATAAATATAACGGTCAATGGGTCAATGTGTGCAATTAATACCTTCCCCGCCCCAAAAAAAATAATATATATATATATATATATATATATATATATATATACTAGCTGAAGTACCCGGCGTTGCCCGGAATTTTAAGAAGGTTTGTTAACCAAAATCAATTTAAAAAATTAACACAGTATAAATTAGCCAAAAAAAAGCATGTGAAATGTTATACATATCTCAGTATTTTGGTAGATGCAGTCTTTCATCATTGTACCACTAAAAGCTATAAAGTAAAAATGTCAAATTGTGGAATGTTTGTTAACCAAAATCAATTTAAAAACTTAACACAGTATAAATTACATAGCCAAAAAAAAAAGCATGTGAAATGTTATACATATCTCAGTATTTTGGTTAGATGCAGTCTTTCATCATTGTACCACTAAAAGCTGTAAAGTAAAAATGTCAAATTGTGGAATGTTTGTTATGCAAAATCAATTTAAAATCTAAACAATTTAGCAAGATTTAACCTTCTATGTTTGGAGCAAAAGAAGCTGATAAGTAAAACATAAAATATACATACATTTATAATAAACCACTAAAAGCTGAAAAGGAAAAATGTCAAATTGTCTTTTGGAAAGTAAAGCTGAAAAGTAAAAATGTCAATTTGTCGAATGTTTGTTAACCAAAATCAATTTAAAGACTAAACACAGTATAAATAACATAGAAAAATAAGCATGTGAAATGTTATACACCCAAATAATTTTTAAAAAATCCAATATAAAAATATATAAATTTATAATTAACTCCTCAGAATTCATCTAGATTTAACCTTTCATCTTTGGAGCAAAAGAAGCTGAAAAGTAAAACATAAAATATATACATTTATAATAAACCATTAAAAGCTGAAAAGGAAAAAATGTCAAATTGTCTCTTGGAAAGTTAAGAGTTTTAAAAAGTAAAGCTGAAAAGTAAAAATGTCATTTTGTCGAATGTTTGTTAAACAAAATTGATTAAAAAAGTAAACACAGCATAAATAACATTTTAAAAAAACATGTGAAATGTTATACACATCTCAGAATTTTAGTAGATTCAGCCTTTCATTTTTCAATTTTAAATTAAAAATGTCAAATTGTCTAATGTTTGTTAACAAAAAGTAATTTAAAAACTAAACACAGTATAAATAACATAGATTTAATAACAATATAAATATCATAAAATATATACATTTATAATAAATCACTAAAAGCTTAAAAGTAAAAATGTCTAATTGTCCATATAAATACCTCCATAAATGCAGGATTCTGTAGCCAAAAAAATATATAAATAAAGTATTAAAGTATTTGTTAAAGGCACTGACTGATGAAAAAATTAACAGAAATCTGCAGTTTGGGCTACACGCACCATAAAAGCAAGATTCTGTAGCAATAATAGAAACATTCTGTCCTTATTAAACTCCATATAAATCTCTGTTCAATTAAACTGATCCAAATATCATCTGAAGTACCTTCATAAACTATGTTTCTCGTTTCTTGATTCGGGGTTCAATATGAATGTTTGTTAACCAAAGTCAACTTAAAAACTAAACACAGTATAAATAGCATAGAAAAAAAACATGTGAAATGTTATACACATCTCAGAATTTAGATAGATTCAGCCTTTCATCACTAAAAGCTGAAAAGTAAAATTGTCAAATTGTCGTTTGCCTTGTGAACTCTGCATGAAAAATTAAACATAGTATAAAAAAGGGATGGGAAATGTCATACACATCAATACTAAAAAACAACGAATAAATTTTGGTTCGAAATTTTGGTTTTCTCTTAGTGTGCTTCAAAATAGTTGAAACTCTTGAAAATAGTTGTTCTCAGATGTACGTGCTTCCAAACGTTGATGACCAGAATAACGCTTGACTATGCAGTGAAGGATATTTATATCTGGGCAGGTATGATTTATGAGTACAACAAAGAGACTCGATTGAATTTCTCTTTAAGTTAAATGTCAGATTGCAACTCTATGCATTCCATTTGACAATTTGCTAGCATTATATCTATATCGACTGTAAATAGAATAGAAAACATGCAAAAACAAAAATTGTTTATTTTCCCCGAAGTCCTGAAATCAATTTTAAATTCTTGTACTAAATCGGAAAGTAGGGCTGCGTATTTTATAACATTTTTAGAATTGTGCTTGGGAAATTAAAATAGTAGCATTAAGATTTTTATGCAGTTATAGGCATTTTAGCTAAATTTCAATAAAAATTACTTCAAATTGACCAATTTATAGAAAAAGTATGCTATTTACAGTTAAGTTTTTGTTTCTTTTTTTTAATTTTTAAGTGCTATTTTACCATAAAGCACCAAAAAAAACCTTTAAAAAATCATTTTTTAAAACAAACTAATGGAATAGCTAAACACAAACATAGTTAACCGTAAATAAATCGCAAAACTGTGCTTAAGTTTAGACTGATTCTTTTTAGTTAAGATATACTAATTTTTATGCTTTTAAAAGTACATCGTGAATTATAAAATTAAGAACAATATAAAATACAGTAACGAATTATTGCTTCTTTTAGGAAACAACAAATCAATGTTTCAAATTCAAACTTGTGTAACTACTGCCACTCACTGCTACTGTCGTCTGATGAGCAAAAAAAAAATTAAATAATCCAATATTATTCTGATTTTTCACGCTAGTGGAAAAAATGCCACGCCCACTTTAGAGTCACTTGAAATAATTAAACACACACAAATATATAAATTACACAAAAGGTTTTTTTTTTAATTCTGTAATGTGTCTAAATCTCCACTATGGAAATATATCGGAGAATTCCATCATTTTAATAAGAAATTTCTAAAATGAAAATAGCAACAAATAACGTCTGTTTATAATCTGAAGACGATGTTAATTTCACTGAAATGCTTTAAAATATAAATTTTAGATAAGAAATATTTAACGCATTTACTACGCATTACATCGTTTCAATAAGAAATGTCTGAAATGAAAATGGCAACAGAGAACGTTTGTTTACAAAATAACACGGCGAAAATAAACGACGATCGTTAATCGAAATGTCTTAAAGTATAAAATCTGACTTGAAAGATTATTATTTTCATTTATTATTCTGGTTTAATATATAACTTGAAACTTTTTGATTTTATTTATTTTTATCTTTTCGCTCGCTGTCAGCTAACCCTAACGTGGACGCCCTATTCAGAGGGATGATGCCACAAAGTGTAACAGCTTACATTTAGTTTCAAAATTGTGGTTTTTTATTAATTAAAAATCAACGGTAATTAATTTCGATTTTTGAAGTTCTTCAGACCCTCGGCTGTTTTTAAAGACGCCTGAATTTAAAATTTCACGATCGTTGCTCCTAAACTGTGGATTTCTATACAATTACAGAGATACAAACATTCATTTTTATATATTAGATATATATATATTTGCAATGGATATTTTTATAGACAAAATAATGTAGAACAAAATATTCAAATTAAATGCAACGGTCAAAGTATGACACGTATTTGTATATTTAATACCCATAAAACATACTAATTTGAATTAAATTCTTTAAAAATTTCCATCTCAATTAGTCTAGTGATTAAATTTTATCTTTTACCATATTTTAATATTTTTTGTCAATTTATTTCGTTGCGATGCACGTGATGCAAAATTAATTTGAAGTATCACAAAAAGAAAAGACACCCTGTGATCAGCATTTGATAAATTAAATTCTAAAAATTAATGTTTCAAAATTCACCAATAATCAGAAAAAGGAGGTAAATATTCGAAAAAGATTTCATTTTAAAGGAATCATCATGATCTTTCTCGTGATACAAATTTTATAACCCGCGGATCATTATTTTAAATGCAAACTTTAAAAAAGTTACAAAAACAGCTTAAAAATTCAATTTTAAAAAATCTAAGAAGAATTTTTCAAAAAACTTTCTTAGTGCACCCCTACACTATAAGAAGAATCGCCATGCCAAATTTCAGCTCTTTAGGTCCAGCGGTTTGGTATTAAAGGTTGCATTTAAAATAACAAATTGGGGGTTATAAAATTTATATCACGAGAAAGATCATAAAAATTCCTTTAAAGTGAGATCTTTTTCGAATTTTTACCTCCATTTTCTGATTTTTGGTGAATTTTTAAAGATTAATTTTTAGAATTTAATTCATTAAATGATGATCACGTGATTTCTTTTTCTGGTACTTTAAATAAATTTATCGTCACGTGCATAACAACTAAATAGACAAAAAAAAAAACGTTTTCTTGCTAATGCGGCAGACGATTGGACATTATCCAAAAAATATTAAAATACCATAAAAGATATTATGCTCCTCAATTTTTCAATGCGGACTTGCTTCTGACGATAGGTACGTCTCTCTCTGGTACTGTCCCATGAAGTTTCGCGTTTTGCTGGCTACTTTATTAAGGGAGCACCATATTGGTGAGCCAGCATTGCTCCCTATGATGAAGACGACACGGAAACAACCAAGCCTAATTCGGGATTTGAACCCAAGCCCACTGCGTGTCAGCTCAGCACGTTAACCCATAACATGTGGGCAGCGTTTTTATGGTACATAAACTAGTCTTTAAGTCATATTTAAATTGAATTTTAAATTGCGTCATCTTAAATTTTTCATCATGGTATACTCAATAATACTGATAATATTCGAATATAGTAGATCTAGTAAAGCCCTGTAACTCTCTATATTTTCAAATATACATGAAAAATGTGTTGCACTCGTTTCAGAAATCCTTCCATGCGTAGTAAGTATATGATAGAGCATGTGAATAGCTACTTAAAAGTAGTGCATGTGTGTAAGCTAGTACAGAAGATTAATTGAAGGCCTTATTTGAATAGTGGTCCAACTTCATCTTTGTTCATTTTGGAATACAGAGCCTTAAAGTCTAATGAGTGCTGAGAAATGACTGTTGAAGTCTGATTTGTAATGCCCTCTGTTGGCAGCAGAAATAATCTGGAGGTGTAGCAGTTTAAAAATAAGATAGAAATGACTTGCATGAACATGAAAGTGAGGCTAACTTCAATTTTTTTTAAAGTAGAGTTGGACCCCTATTCAAATAAGGTCTTCAATTGATATAGATAAATAGTGCCCACCTTATACATTACTCCCTGCATCTGAAGCTAAGTATACGTTAGTCTCTTATTTTTTTCAACTTCAAACTCGCTTACCCTCACATGATATCAATGACAGCATATTTCCGCAGTCCAGGATGCCCTTTCTTTTATAAGCGATGTTTAAAAAACACTACCGACAATCAAAACAGTTTTCAAACAAGAAAATACCTCCTTTATACTGTGGATTACATAAAAACTAATTAGGAAATCTAGAACCCCTTATATTTGTGTTATTTGTTTTGTTTCCTTTGTCTAGTTAATTTACAGGCCACTTCTCCCATTTTCGAATTTCCCTCTATGATAGATACCGTTTCCCCAAAGAGCTTTACGTTAGCTCATAAAGCTTAACAGTAATCCTCTTTTCTGTCGTTTCATAGTAAAAAGCTAAAATCCAGCCCCATTGTGCTTTCATCGCCAACATTTATGCCTTGGTATCGTGCACTTTTGAATCCTAATATAGATATCTTTGTTTGTTTAGCACGAGAGCAGATTTTTTTCTAGAAACGGAATTTTCCTAGCCACTATTTGTCACTAGTTGGGACGTTCCCGTTGAAAAGCGGGTAAGTGCCAAAATTTCAAAAAAATATTTTTCAGTTATACAAGTTTTTTACCAAGGCTATTGGCGTGGAAAAGGAGGTTAGTGTCTAGCTCAGAACTCAACCAAGCTATCTAGGCACTTACCTCCTTTTCCAAGCCTTGGAACAAACTCTTGTATCAGTGAAAAAATACTCTTCGGAAATTTTGGCACTTACTCGCTTTTCAACGGGAACGCCTCAATTAGTTTTTCTAAAAATGCAGTCTCATATTTAAATTTTAAAAAAGTCTTATTATCCTCAATAAGGCTTTAAGAAATCAGCCTGTTTAGCACATTTAAATTGAAAATTCAAATTCAGACGTATTTAATTTTTCATTATGCAACACACACTTATTTGAAACATTTTCAAACTTTGAAGAGCTACTTAAAAGCCTTAGCCTCCATCCCAATCTGTATGGAATTCATAAGGAGTTTCACTCTATTCAAAAATATAAGTTCAGTAACAATATGAAACTTGTGATGAGCTAAATTTAAGAAATACACATGCTTAGACGTAAGATAAATTACAGCAGATAACAATCTGCACTCCTTCCAACTTACTCCCAAAAACTGAACTTTATGGTAGTCTCTTATTCTTTTCAAATTCAAACTTTCTAACCCTCAAGTTAATTGAAAGATAAGTGTACTGAAAGTTTTTAGTTACTGTAGAAACTAGCTACAGAAGAAACCTAGTTACTGACGAAAGTTCCCAGTTTTATTGGCTAGTGATGAAATTAGTATTGAAGAAAGTTCTCACTTTTACCTATGCAGAAAAGATTAACTATACTGAAGAAATTAATTGTCTCTACTGATGAAATCTAGAAGTCCGTAGAATAATGATGAATTCGGAACGCATACAGTTTCTAGTGTCTAAAACGAAGTATGAGCAGAGGGAAGAGTACCAGGTTATTTCAAGTTCAGTAAAATAGTGCTCTTAAGAAAGGCAGGTAGTAATAATGACGTCGGGACAGTTACTGGGACTAAGAAAGTTCTTAACATTTACACAGCACAACGGAAGGAACTGTACATCTCTGCGATTAAAATAAAAGGCTGGAAAACGGAAGTAATAACCTGTAGCGAAGTTAGAAGACACCACTCGGCAATCTATGCCACAAGACCGGATCGTCTAGACGTTGTGTAGATAAGATGACCGCAAATTCCCCAAGACATCACTGTCAACTTTCTAGTGGTAGTTCAAAGAATAGACTTGGTTTTTGAAAAAATCATTTATTTTATATTAACGATCGTTGAATTGAATATCAAAAAAACATAAGAGCTATAATAAGCTATTACAGTCGACTGCTCTACACAATCTGAACTCCAACAAGTTGTGACCATTCCGGTCAAGGTTAACAGTAGTAAATGAAGAATCAATGCAAAAAAGGTTAGAATCCCCCAACAGTCGGCAAGCCGAACTGAAGGGGGGGGGCTTAAGCATAAAAAAAGGAAACAGCTAGTTATCAGAAAAATGTAGCTCTATCTATAAATCTGACTGAGTAATCTCTTTTCATTCTGGACAAGGCGCACACAGGCTAGGGTTGTATTAACTTCATTTAAACAAAAATATCACCAAACTACGGAGAAGAGCTACGGTCCACGGAGAGTAGCATCGGACTTCATCGGTAAACCGCTGTAAAGAACAAACCCTCGTAACTCGAAAAACGGCGATTCACCGCCAAAAAATATAGCCAAGTAGGAGCGAAAAGAGCGGGACGGCCACTGATTGGACCTAGCCAAGAGTGACGTGAAGCGACGCCGAATATGATTGGCGAAGTCCGCTTTGGGCCAGGAGGAGAATTTTCAAGAATTTTCTCACGGGGATAGATGGAGGTCGCCAACAGATGACGTGGATTACAGACTGGGAAATAGATAGAAAGTGTCTGCGCTATTGTACCTTATGCCAATTAAAAAGCAATTACTACGACCCCTGGATGAAAAACGTCCGGTCCTTTTAACAGGTCGGCACAAGCCATAAAACATAAAATTATCTGTACGAGTAAATTGCAGTTTCAAATAAAGGAAACTACTTTTAAATTGGGTTCTTGGAAAAAAATACATTGCTGAACAAAATAGCCGATGCTATAAATAGCTATTACTGGAGTAAAGATATACCATTTTAGACCTCCCAGGTAAAAAGAGGGGCGATACATGAATTACGCTAAAATGCTTATAGCGAAAGATCCTAAGATTAATATTAACATTACAAACATTAAGGTGATTACATCCTTTAAATTAATAATTACTCGTATTTAAATTAGGTGCAATTAATAAGAAAACTGTAACGATAAAATCCACGTTACAATAAGATATTTGCATAATCGGTGTGTACTTAATTCATAAGCGATGCTTTAAAATCGCAATCACAAATCAAAACAGTTTTCTTATAAGAACAGTTTGGAAACTGCTGGGGATTACATAATACTGATTAGGAAATCCAAATCCCCCTACACTTTCCTCAATCTTTTATTTATTTTTCTTGTTTATTTACATGCCACTTCTCACATTCTCGCATTTAGGAACCCCTCTTTCGGATACCATGTACGTTTCTTCCCAAGAGCTGACGGCTTAACGTTAAGCCTCTTTTCTGTCGTTTCAGGGTGAGATGTTCAAATTCCACCCCATTTTGCTTTCGACGCTCACATCTTTTTCATGGACTCGCGCGTTTTTGGATTCTAATATATCTCTGTTTGTTTAGCAAGGAAGCGGATTTCTTCTCTTTAGGGGACAAAGAACCTCCAACCTCGATTTTTTTAATTCTATACACAGAATGAGAATAATTAAAATTCTTTTTTGAATATATAGAGCCCCAATCTGCACATTTCCGTTTTAGCAATTTCTTTCCTATACTACAACTAATAACAAACCCTTCCCATATAACAACTTAACTAGAAGGGAAAAATAAGAAAGGGACTACCTCCACTTCCAAGAGGTCCCTCCAAGATCCATAAAGTCAATTAATCCAAAATATTATTCCTGTTTAGTCCAGTTCCATATATTCCTATCAGGTCCGGTTTCACCAAAAGTTTGTACCATAAATTAAACGTATCCGACTCCGTATCCTTTACTAAACACTACATTTATTCACAATTATCACAATCACAACACAATTACAGTATTCTCGTTACAATAATTACTAACGGCTTTCATTTATGCCGCCCAGATTTTCACTCGACTATCTCGAGCCATTACATGATTCCGAGAGACGCGCAATTCGGTCCAAATTGCGCGTCTCTTGCTCGTCCGAATCTTTATTAACTCGCTTTCTTGTTTGTGTGTGTGTTTGTCCAGTACAAATCTTGCAATTGATTTTAACTAACTTCCCCACTAGCTAGACATTTGAAACTTTTAGAATATTGCAGAACACGATGACAATACATTCTTTTGATACTTTTAGCCATCTTTAAGCAGTATTGAATTCATTTTCAGTTAATTTTGTTTTGTAGACTGGTATAGCCATCTATCAGCCGGGACGGTAACGAAAAGTTAAATGCAAGTTAACTTCCAATTAACTTCATTTTCTTTCAAGTTGATGGGATAATTCATCAAAAAAGTTTTAAACAAGTATTTATTAATACATAGAATTGTCAAGTTTATATCATACAACAGAAAATTTAAAAACATGATATATAAAAAGCTTTTTTTTTATCTTGAAATTATTTCTTTATAAATATGGCTGTCATTTTTTTCTAGCTGGAAGAGAAATTTTTGAATTGTTTAAAATTTTAAGCATTATTTTTTTTCATTGTTATGTTATTACGCACATGATATTACCAGAACAGTTGGCTAGAATACCATGAAATTTTATACACTGGCAATATACAGAGTGTCCCAGTTAAACGTTTCAGAACATCTACGAGGGGTAGGGTGCATCCTGACGACTCGAAATCATATAGCAATGTGGGGTCAGAAATGCTTTCCTGAAGAGGTAGATGGCGTTGCGGGAAAGTTCCGAGCGTTAGTGCAGGGAATTGTGATTTCGCACAAGGACTCAGAGTTAGTAGGATGGCTAATTATACGAATTTTTATTTATGGGGGCATATGAAAACACAGGTTTACGACACCCCCGTTGACAATGGTGAGGAGCTGGTGGCAAGAATCTCAGTAGCTGCCGGAGAAATTCGAGATGAGCCTGGATTATTCCAGAATTTTTGGAATTCCATGCGCCGGAGATGTGAGGTCTCCATTGCAATCGGTGGGAAAAACTTCGAACACTTACTTTAACCCGTGTACCTTTTGGTTTTGTACATTTATTATTAAAACGATTATCCACTTACGGTCTCTTTCTTTATGGTTTTCTGTGTACATCACCGCTTCAGAAAAGCATTTCCGACCGCACATTGCTATATGATTTCGAGTCGTCAGGATGCACCCTACCCCTCGTAGAAGTTCTGAAACGTTTAACTGGGACACCCTGTATACACGTATCATTAAAATTACCTCCTGTTATGTCATTCCTATAATAAAAATTTTAATTACAGTAAAATTTATGAATTTTTTTTAATTAAAATTTTTTTTTAAATTTTCCTATGAAGTACTAAGAATTTTGATTTCAAAATTGGTCATTTTAAAGATATATTGTATAACTTGATTTTAAAACGAAAAAAATATGTATAATCATTAATATACGGACGCAAGTCGTCGTGCATTGACATAACATAGAAAAAAAAGGTTGAAATTTTAAACAATTCAAAACTTTATCTTCCATCTAGAAATATTGGAGAACTGTATTTATAAATAAGAAAGTTTGTTTAACTTACAGTAAACTTTTCATATTTCTAAGTAAATTATTTTCATAACTACTGATGATTAAAATAAAGATATCTTTGTCGAGTCTCTTAGCTTTTAAAAGTTACCTGACCCCTTAAGTAAAGACCCATTAAATTGCTTTATTACCACGTTTTTATTAACTCGCTTTCTTGTTTGCCCAGTACAAATCTTGCAATCGATTTTTAACTAACTTCCCGACTAGCTAGACATTTGAAACTTTAAGAATAGCTCAGAACACGATGACAATGCATTCTTTTAATACTTTTAGCCGAAAAAATCCGCAAGGTGGCGCTTCGATCGAATTCAATGCTTGCACTTTTGCGTAACGGCGTTTGAAGATTTTGAAAACAGAACACATGCAAATTTAGTTTGTTTACAAAAATATTGTGTGAAAAATTTTAAAAAATTATATAAGTTAGCAGTTTATAAAGGCTGTGGATAGTGGAAACGACTAAAAAGTGATTAAAATTAAAAGAAAGTGAAAAAGAATAATTAAGTGAAGTTTTGTGCAATTAAGAGAGAAAAGGATCGAAAAATAGTCAAGTTTATATGATTCAACAGAAAATTTAAAAACGTGGTTGGTGTACAAAAAGATTTTTTTATCTTGCAATCATTTTATTGGTTGAAAACACTTTTAGCAATAATAAATGGATAGAGGATTCACTGTCTTTAGTAAATTGCTTTTAAATTTTATAAAATTATTATTCGTCAAGAATCTTCAAAAGCACGATCCAAAACTGCTGATTTCCATTATGAAGTTCAGAATTTTTTATAATTTATCAATCTGATTCAGAGCAATACTTCATTAAAAAAGTTAAAGCAATTTTTATCAGTTTGACAAAAGATCCAAGTGATATGCTGTGAGTAAAATTGTTTTAGTCATTCAAATGCGTTCTTGTTAAAATACGTCGCAGTGATTTCCTAGGTTGAGTACACAATAAGTGAATGGATTTCTAATTAGGAACAAGCATTAATTAAATTTTGAAAACCTTTTTACGCTTATCAATCTTGATTCAGAGAAAACAAGAACGCGATTTCTTTTGTACGAAGCTATTGTTCTTAAAAGTCAGTCCCATTTTATTGAATAAATGTTGCTGGGAGAAAATTAATCTCTTCCTTTTTTTTCTATTTACTTAATTATAACGCATGAAGAGTTTTTTGAGATATTCTTTTTTTATAATTGTGTATTGTTTTTCGATGATAAACTATTCTGTCAACTCTTCTTAAACAAATAATGCTATTCTACTAATATATGATTTGTTTCCTTAGTTTCTGTATTTAATAGGTTTTTTTATATGTTTGTGACGTAGGGATTTTTTACGTTTGTGTTTCTTTTGTAAACAAATAATGCTGTTCTACTCATATATGATTTGTTTCCTTAGTTTCTGTATTTGAGGGGGAATTTTTATCTGTTCGTGACGCCATTAAGCTCAAATTAAATTTTATGTGTTGATTTAATCTGCCATTGCCTTTTATGTAAATTCTTTTATAGAATTCTATTCGCCGCCATTCTGGTACAATTGACGTCACCCGCTGCGATAAAGCTCCAAAAACCCAAGCTGATACATCAGGCAGTTTGATGCTACTTTTGCCATTGTTACTTACAATATTTTGAAGGCTTTAAAAGATTCAAGACAATACAATAGTGAACACACAATACAACAGTGAAAATAGTGACACATACAATAGTAAAAATAGTGATGCATACAATTGCGAAAATAGTGATACATACAATTGCGAAAATAGTGACACATACTATATTGAAAATAGTGACACATACTATAGTAAAAATAGTGACACATATTATAGTAAAAATAGTGATACATACAATAGTAAAAATAGTGACACATACTATAGTGAAAATAGTGACACATACTATAGTAAAAATAGTGATACATACAATAGTAAAAATAGTGACACATACTATAGTGAAAATAGTGACACATATTATAGTAAAAATAGTGATACATATAATAGTGAAAATAGTGACACATACTATAGTGAAAATAGTGGCACATACCGTGTTTCCCCGAAAATAAGACCTGATCGGAAACTAAGTCCTAGCACGATTTTGTAGGATACTAGTAATGCAAGCATTTCCCCCAAAATCAGCTCCAGTTAAGATAGTCAGCCTCACGGACGCCAGACTTATTACCGTGGGACTTACCGTGGGATTGACTGCCTATCTCCAGACTCTTTATATTCCAATAAACAAGCCATTCAAGAATCATTTGAGCATGGAAATGGGTGACTTCATTAAAAATAGAATGGAGAGACATCAATGTGAAAACTTTGTGAACCTAGCCTGCAAGAGATCGTGACTTGGGTGGAGAATTTATGGGAAAAAATCAATGACATCTGTGTTGCCAATGAAGTACGAGCAGGCTATATGGACAATCAGTGCTCATTTAAGGAGTGCTCTATTGCTAGACATAAGAAATTAGGGTCAATGGTTCTACAGGAAATGAAGTCGCAAAAAATTCAGGCCGGAGTTCGGGGTTTTGGAGATTTATGACGATGTTCCCGAAGAAAATAACATGGCTGTACTTGAATAAATGTAAATTATTGTACATGAATATATGAATAACTGTAATTTTTTCTAAATTAATAAATATAAATTTTTGTGCATGAAAAAAGTAAGACATCCCCTGAAAATAAGCTCTAGTGCGTCTTTTAGAGCGAAAATTAATATAAGACCCGGTATTATTTTAGGGATAACACGGTACTATAGTGAAAATAGTGATACATTTAATAGTGAAAATAGTGATACATACAATAGTGAAAATAGTGACACATACAATAGTGAAAATAGTGATACATACACTAGTGAAAATAGTGACACATATAATTGTGAAAATAGTGACACAAACAATAGTGAAAATAGTGACACATAGGATAGTGAAAATAGTGGCACATACAATAGTGAAAATAGTGGCCTATACAATAGTGAAAATAGTGAAACATGCAATAGTGAAAATAGTGAAACATGCAATCGTGAAAATAGGTTATGTACAGCTGAATGAACTGCAGTTCATTTATTATTATACTTACAAAATAAGTTCCTCAAATAGAACCTATCTCTTTTCAAATTTTGGGTATTTTATAAGGTTTTGAAATTTTATTATAAGTGCTTAAAGTATACATACAGGTTTATTTAACTAATACACTTTTCCTTATTAAATTATTACCCTGTGATTATATTCTTCTTTCTTTTTTAATCTAAGCTTTTTTAAAAATACTCACTTATTAATAACACCCAATACGATCATTAATACATTTTAATGGTATTAAAAACATATTTTTCGTTCCTGACGGCTAAATGTAATATGATTTATTGAAATAGGTATTCTATAGTGAATAAAATTGTGTTCTTGGTATTCATGTATTTTCCCATATGACTCACAGAAAAAATTATTTATCAATGAAGCGATATGGTGCTAAAACATAGTTTCAGATCACGTATTAACTGATTCAGTTGATGTGTTAGGATGTGGTCTACAGCAGTTTGAACTACAAACTGTTTCTTTTATTCATCATGAATGTTGAAAGGAAATCCTTATACCCTCAGGATAACTGAAATGCAAGCTGAATAAAATGAAAAATTAATTCATTTCTATTACCGATAGGACGGAAAAAAGAAATTTTATGCAGGCCAAAAAAAATTTTCACAAAATTAAAGGGTTTTCAAGTGCATCTAGTATTATGTGTTACTCTATAAATTTCGTGGGTTTTTTTTTGTCTCCTAAAAATATCACAAGCCTTTTATATTAATTCATTCTGAGAGTTTAATCCATATTTTATTCTTATCGTGATACCTCCAGTGAAGAACACTCATATTTATGTTTCTTGGAATCCAACTTATGACCTAAAGCCGGTTCTTAATACTCACGAAAAGACTGCAATAAACAGTTGACTTTATTCAGTAGATCAAAGATACTGAGGAAAAGTAAAGCAAGGACGTTTTAATTGCATCCAAGTTGTCGTCAAGACAACGATTACTTCAGGGGAAAATAGCTCGACACTTCTTCTCTGATTATTGATGTATCAACCACCGGCAACTCTGAAAAATTAATGCAGTTCTGAAAGAAGAAATTGAGGCCTTACCACGAAAGACATTTCTTTTTTTTAAATAGAGGAAGTAGGATTACGTTTCTCTATAACGGTCCTCTGGAAAGCAAAATTTCATGCCAAACCCAGCCTATATCACTTGAACAAGCAGTAAACAGTCAAACAGAAAAGTACCAAAATGCAGCAAAATTTTGACATATTATATATATATATATATATATATATATATATATATATATATATATATATATATATATATATATATATAATATATATATATATATATATAATATATATATATATTTATATATATAGATATAGATATAGATAGATAGATAGATAGATAGATACACATATACATAACACATACATACATATATACGCATGAAAAAGTAAGCATCTAAGCAACGATAAGTAATCCTACGTTAATAAGCCCGCGGTAGTTTCGTTAGAAGAGACTACCTCAAATTTTTTTATCTTTCAATACATATCGATCATCCTAACGATAGCAATATACCTATTTTTTTGGATCATAAAAGACACACCTCAAATTTATGGGAGCATTTTTAGAAAAGAATATTTTGTATATTTTTAGGTATACAATGTTATTTTCAATTTCTTACTTAATAAAAATAAAAAATATATATAATAATGAAAATATACACCATCTGGCCAAAAGTATTCAGACAACCCCCTAAAGATGTGGATCTTGCAGGTGACGTAATTTGATGCGTAACCGAAAGCTATAAAAGTGTTGGTAGTGGTTTGTCAGGTGCTATTTATGCGTTTGTGAGACAATGAGTAAGTCAAAACAGTTTAGTGACTTTGATCGTGCCATTATAGTGGGATGCCACCTTTGTGGGAAATCAGTTCGTGAAATTTCGGACATTCTACAGAAGCCAAAATCGGGGCCTTCTCAGACCCCCGATCTAAATCCCATTGAACACCTTTGGGGTGAATTATAAAGCACATTAGAACGTAGCCAACCAAATCGATCCTCCTCACTGCCAGCACTCACTTCAGCTGTGATGGACGCCTGGAAGTCAATTCCTATGGACATCTATTGAAAACTGGTGGAAACTCACCCCAGACGTGTGCAGGCTGTCATCGATGCAAAAGGAGGACCAACATCTTATTAATATATGCCTCAGGACTCTCCGAGTCCGTACCACTGGCCGTCCGGATACTTTTGGCCAGATAGTGTATAATAAATATATATATAATATAAATAATAAACATATATAATATATATATAATATAAATAATAAACATATATAATATATATATAATACATATAATACATGTATTCAACAAGGTGTTATACACTGAAGTGCCACTGAATTAGAGATAGCAAAGCCTATGCAAATTGTGTAGCGCTGCGCATCATGTATGCGCAAGTGAGGGCGCTGTGGTAACTGCTTATATAGCGCGTACTGTGGTTGTTCTGAATTACTTGTTGGAATTGCCAGTATGGGTAAATTGCCTGATTTAGACGCCTTCGATCGCGAACAAATCGTAGGTGCGCGATGCATGGTCCATTCAATTTCCGAAATCGTCAGACAGCTAGGATTTTCAAGGTCGACAGTGTCAAGAGTATACCAAGAATACATGGATGGTGGAAAAAAAACTAGCGATCGGGCAAACTGCAAAGGACAATTAGCCTTGACAGTGCGTGGTGAGAGACGGCTCAGGCGTATTTTCGTAGCCAGCGAAGCCAAACATTAGCTCAAATTACCACGCAGTTTAATGACGGTGCCAGTCGTACAGTCAGTAAACGGACTGTGCAACGCTCGCTTCACCGTATGGATTTCTTGAGCCGTCGACCTACGAGAGTACCATTGCTCTATACTCGCCATCGGGCTGCACGTCTTGCCTGGGCAAGAGAGCACAGAGACTGGAGTGTAGAGGACTGGAAACGAGTAGCATGGAGTGATGAGTCTCGATTCCGACTACTTAACGCCGACGGGAGGCTGAGAATATGGCGTCAGGCTCATGAAGCCATGGATCCTGCATGCCTGGCTGGAATTGTACAAGGGCATGGTGGCTCAATCATGGTCTGGGGTGTTTTTTCGTAGCACAGTTTGGGATCTTTGGTGCGTGTACCAACCTCCCTCAATGCAATTCGGTACGGAGAGTTGCTGGGTGATCACCTCCATCCGTTTATGCCGTTCTGTTATCCGCACGGTAATGGAGTTTTCCAGCAAGACAACTGTACCTCTCTCAAGTCCCGGTTGGCTACTGGCTGGTTGGATGAGCATTCCTCTGACTTCTCTGTCATGAATTGGCCACCTAGAATCCGAGACTTAAATCCTATTGAGCATCTTTGGGATGTTTTGGAACAAGGCGTGAAAGGCCATCACACAGCACCAAAGAACCTTACTGAATTATGAACAGCTTTAGCCAATATTTGGCAAGCCATTCCCGTGGAACGTTTCCAGAAACTTGTTGAATCTATGCCTCGTCGTGTGGGAGCCGTTATCAAGGCCAGAGAAGGCCCAAATTGTTACTAGGTAGGTATCCCTAATTCAGTGGCACTTCAGTGTAAAAAAATATTCATTTTATTTTAATCTTATCTTCGGACTATAAGACGCACTCCAATTTTAAGTCGATTTTTTTATGCAAAAAGACGTGTCTTATGGTCCACAAAATACGGTAATTAACGATCAAAACCATTTTTTATAGGTGAAGTACATGTTCAAAACGCACTTTCAAAACACTGTTTAGTCACCGATATTCTTTTCTTATGAGAAATCATTATTTTTATTCATCAAGCCAATATCAATACTAGTCTGAAATGAAGTCCCTTTTTGAGCGAATTTAATTTAATATTCTAGTCCTTTCCTTTTATTTATACTTAATTAATAACTAGAATTGTTTATTTCGCATTGATTTGAGGATTCTCAGTGCTCAACGAAGTAGGCTTTCGGTGACAAGTTATTCGTTGAGTTACCATTCTTGTAAATATGACAATATTTTATGTCTTTGGTGCATCTAAAATCCAAATTGTTTCCAAATGACAATTGTTTGGTAAAAATAGATTAATTAAACTAAATTAACTATAAAGTGAACAAAACATTCCTGTTCATGCTAACAAGTGGAAACAATATGGTTTGATTACGTCACTTTTAGTCATCAAAAAGGTAAAATATAACAAAAAAAACTTTTAAACAAAAAATATCGGTTTGAGATTTTAAGCATTCAACAAGGTGTTAATGATTTAATTCATTACTTTTCCTTCTCAGTTAATCGTCGCCAAGACATTGCTAAATCCCTAATTTTACTGGCTATTTTGATGAATATAAAAGGTAAATACGCAAAAATGTATTAAAGTGATAACAATAGTACCTTAGTACTAATAATTAATCATACGTATAACTTTATGTTGTTATAAATAACCAATTCGGGTTCGGTGATTGAATGGACTTTAAATAAGACAGAATAAAATCAAAGATTTATTTACAGAAAGTCGAAATGCTACAGCTTACAGATCATCAGAAACTGACTATAGTCTCTATATTGTGATGAACACAATCTCTAGATCACAGAAGTACGGGAAAACTCAACACAAAAGACGTGGCACGAAGTCACACTTATCGCGGCATAAATCTCAACAATGCTTCGAAGAAAATCTTACAGCTAACAACGGCGCTCTTGACAAGCTCGAAACACAATTCAAAACTGAAATCTGAACTCTGAACTGAATTCCGAATCGAGGCTGTATTTATAACTTCTCGAGAGTCTGGGGATTTCAACAATGTTCCAGAAAATACCAGGCTTGGAAAAGTCTCCAAATTGGGTACCAAAAAAATAAGTTGATAAAAACGTCGCCAACAAGCCAATATCTCACCAATTTGGCGAGATACCATACTTGACGAGATACCATAAAAACCCTATGTTAAATGCATGGTACAGCAGAAATTTAGCTAATACGACTATTTACATGGAACAAACAATAATAAAGGATTATTTTACAAGCACAATAACAATTTTAACGGTGATTTAAGCTAAAAGCATGCATTAATTTACAAAATTCGTAACAATATAATACTTGTGACCTACGCCTATATCTGTAACCTATTTTAACAAAACTTCCCATTTTAACTGTGATTCTTTACTTACCCACTTCAGGATTTCTCATACCTACAAGTTTGGAGTTATTGAGTGCTTTTGCATCTGTATTTAATTACCGACAGTTTTAGTTCTATAAATTATAAATTTATTTGCTAACCCCACTGTCTATATATTTGTCAACCAAATTCTGTACAAAAAAAATGACTTGAACTATCAAAATTACATCAAATGTTTTATAAATTATAACAGGTATCTTCCAACGAAGGGTGTTAAGTAAATTAATGCTTGGTTTGAAACTTCTGCTTAACTGTTCTGTCTATATTAAGAATGAGAGTCGATCAATAGTTTTAGAATAAACCAAACAATTTATTCAAGACCCACCTTCTAAGATAAGATTGTTTAAAACGAAGACAGGAGGAGTGCTTCTCTTATTCCTCACGAATATGAGAAGCATTCACAGTTCGAAAACGAAACTTTTACCTAACTTCTTTCTCAAAGAATCACTCTCTACTCGATATTACCCCGGTGACTTTCTGCAAGTCGATCAATAGTTTTAGAATAAACCAAACTTATTCAAGACCCATCTTCTAAGATAAGATTATGTTTAAACCGAAGATAGGAGGAGTGCTTCTCATATTCCTCACGAATATGAGAAGCATTCACAGTTCCAAAACGAAACTTTTATCTAACTTATTTCTCAAAGACTCAATCTCTACTACTCGATATTATCCAGGTGACTTTCTGCAAGTCGATCAATAGTTTTAGAATAAACCAAACTTATTCAAGACTCATCTTCTAAGATAAGATTATGTTTAAAACGAAGACAGGAGGAGTGCTTCTCATATTCCTCATGAATATGAGAAGCATTCACAGTTCCAAACCGAAACTTTTACCTAACTTCTTTCTTAAAGACTCGCACTCCAGATTTGTTGTTAATGTTGTTGTTTCTAATTCCCCCTAGCTGGAGGTATTCCAGACCAGGTCCATATAGGGTAGAGGACTGAGAGGTGCGACTACGGTTTATAATGGCATCACAAGGGTCGGAGTTCAATTTAGCCAGGTGCTACTTCAGTTTTTTCTGAGCATCTCCAAGGGCGATATCTGGGGGATTGTCGGGATTCGATCCGCGTACCCTTGGCACCGAAAGCCATCGCCCTACCACTAGGCTACCCCTGGCCCACGTTCAAGATCTATATTTCCCTTACGCAATTTTCATATTGTATCTTCTGCCGCCAAACCAAGAATAAGATGCGAATTTGCGAGCTTTTACGCAAGAATTGCTACGGTAAACTTAAATTTGGTTTTCGAGCAAAAGTTATGTTTCTGCTATCAAACCTGGCCACATGAATTGGTATTTCACCAGAATAGGGTGCCTCTTGGCACACTTCTTGGCACGATTTTGCCAACGCGTTCTCGCGCTAGAAGCATCGGAATAGGGACGTCTCATTTCCAGAAACCAAAACAATGTGGAAGAATTATTAAAATACAGTTTTAAAAAGCACAATCTTCACGCGTAATCTTACCTATGCATTCCAATTTCGCAAAAAATTTTGTATTTAATTTACCAGACGCCATACTAAACTATTTTGGGAACGGGAGAATCCAAGTTAAGCAAAAGAACATCCAAAAGAAAATGGTAGAAAACGAGTTTAACCGGTTTTCTTTTAATTTTAACTTTACATTATAACATCCAATAACAAAAAATTGTTATTGGATGTAACAAAAAATTGGGGTAACAAAAAATTGTTACCCCGTCAGGAACGAAGCTCCTTACATTATTTTTTCAACTCTAAACGTGATTTAATATGTAGATTTCTATTGATTATATATACACTCATGGACAAACAAATTAGCGCACCAAGAAGGAGTCGTCAAAATGAAACGAAATTTTACATACGTAATGACTACTTTGATATAAGTAAATGATAAGAAAATCAAAGAAAAAGGATAATTTATTTCAGAGAAAAAGGCAAAAGAACGGAGGAGTTAATACTCCGTTGGACCCCCTCTAGCGCGAATGCACGATGCGATACGATCGGGCATTGAGTCATACAAGTTCTGTATGATGTCTTGAGACATTTCGTTCCATATTTGCTGTAACCTTGCATCTAGTTCGTTCAAACTCGTGGGATGCCCAACTCGTCGTCCCAAATGATCCCAGATATGCTCGATTGGAGACAAATCTGGGGATCGGGCAGGCCAAGGAAGGGTAGTAACAGTGCGGAGACAGTCTTGTGACACCCTTGCCGTATGAGGCCGAGCATTGTCTTGTTGAAAATGGCTCCTGGGAGCCGTTGCATGAGTGGCAACACATGTGGTTGCAGGATTTCATGAACATACCACTGGGCTGTCATGGTGCCACGGAACAATACTAGGGGTGACCGTGTATTGTAGGCAATGGCACCCTATGCCATCACACCAGCTGTGGGAGCGATGTGTCGCTGTACAGCGAAGGCAGGATTAAGCGTTCACCATGGGCTCTCCACACACGAACACGATTGTCATCACTGCCCAGATTGAATCTGGATTCGTCTATAAAGACGACCTGGTTCCATTCCGCTACAGTCCAGTTTCCTCGTGCGCGGAAAACTCCAAACGGAGGCGTCGATGGGTGGGGGTCAAGGGCAGCACACTTAATGGGCGTCGCGATACCAACTGTCCTTCAGCCAGGCGCCTTCGTATGGTTCGAGAAGACACAGAGGCCCCTCGTGAAGGTGCTACCTGTGCCTGGATGGCGGTCGATGAAGCAGTTGGCTGTACGCGGCATTTCTTACGATGTGGCGGTCTTCTCGACGACTGGTCTGTCGAGGGCGTCCTGAGCCTGGTCTTCGTGTACATGACATCTCTCGGGTCCACTGGTCCCAACACCTCCTCACAACACAATCAGAGCGGCCTAATTGACGAGCTACTCGCCTAGCTGACCACCCAGCTTCCATCATCCCGACGATTCTCCCCCTCTCAAACTGCGACAACTGCTTATAATGTCTTCGAACACGGCGTAATGGCATGTCTATCTCAGCTCTTCCTTTGTAAATGATTCAGCACACTCAAACAAGCTTTGGTTACCTGTTTTATACTCCACATAGTACTATGTTCAACGCCCTCTACCGGCTATACGTAATGCGCAATCACGCTGCATTTCTAATCATTTGCATATCTCCCCGACATGTACCTTCATTGCAAGTTTCGTTACGATCCCGTAATTATTTCTTGGTGCGCTAATTTTTTTGTCCATGAGTATATATTCTATTGATTATATATATGTATATATACTCATACAGTCAATACATTCGGGGACTTTATTTACTACAACAACGAATACACTTATAAAGTCTTCTGAACACAATCACTTTCAAAATAATGTCCTTCCTCAACTATACACTTCTGCCAGAGTTGATACAGCTTCTGGAAACAGTCCTGGAAACCATTGCGAGAGAGCTATCGTAAAGCCGTTGTCTCTGTTGCTATCACTTCTTCGGCATTTGCAAACCGCTTGCCCTTTATGCGATCTTTCAGTTTCGGGAGCAGGTAAAAATTGCAAGGAGCGAGGTCTGGTGAATACGGCGGCTGTGGCGGCATCTACTTTTGACCAGAAATTTGTTGCACGTGTAGCGAGCAGATGGTCAAAAACAGTTTCTGCTTAATTATTCTGTTTTTGATGTATTCTCTGAAGGGAAAGGTTTGGATGACGTCTGGAGGACGAAAAATACTCTTCGTCATTGATCTGTAAGTCAAATCGTAATTCATATTCTTTATGCTTATTGGGGTTTTCATTTCCTCAACGTTGATCCATCCCTTATGGAAGTAGTCAACATGTCGTTCAGGCTAAAAGTTTCTAAATCAAAACGACAGAAAAAACAAAAGTCAACAGAATTAATATTAAAAGGACATTTAATGAATATAGAATTTAGCTCTTTACAGTAGGAAGCACCTTTTCAAAGTGTCAAAAAATTTACTTAACGCGGGAATCCGGGGTGGTGATAATCAATGCGCATGCGCGCTACACCCTACACAGAAAGCAATCTAGAAATCTTGCGCTTCAATGCACTACAGCAGCTTTCAGCAGAATTACATTTGGAACAGTTTATGATTAAAAATAAAAAAAGTTAACATAATCGAAAACGGAAAAGTCCAGAGACGATCAGACTGGAACATTCCGGCCACCGTTGGTAGGCTGTTCAACATCTTCACCATATATTCAATTAAATTATGCAACTGTATTCTATTAATCGTGCAAGTGTATTCTATTAATTGTACTAGTCAATTCTATTAATTGCGCAAATATATTTTATTAATTGTGCTAGTGTATTCTATTAATTGCGCAAACGTGTTCTACTAATTGTGCAAATGTATCTATTAATTGTGCTTATGTAATTATTTTGTTTAAATTATGAATAACTCTTAAAACCTTACAGTCCACTAAATCTATAAATCTCAACAACTGGTAATCAATGAAAGTCAATCAAATAAAAATTAGTAAACAGGACTACCAAACTAAAACATAAGTTTGTAAACAATACATACTATTAGATAAGAATCATAAATATTACCAGAATAACATGAAAATGCAATGAGAACACATGCCTTTTCCTTCACGAAATGCAATGAATGAATGCGCAAAACTCTAAATACACTTTTAAAATAAGAAAATAACAAAATAAAATTCACATTTGATTTTCTATTTTTATGCAATAATCCCTAGAAATAGATAGCTAGCATGATATGCCTGATTCGATCTTAGATAATCGTTAATGACGTTATTTACCAATCAGCGAGTGGGCCCGCTAAGAAAAATGTATGCTTATTGAATTAGTAGTTATGCTCCCGCTTTCAACAGTATAATGCAATTATCTTCTTCTGTTCTGCTCAGAATTAATGCATAATATTGTTTTTCCTTAGTATATAAATTCGATTGCATAAAGAACACATCTTCAACGCCACAATAATTTTTAAAAAAAGGTGGCTATAATTTTAGTCTATTGTAGTAAAGAAGTGTTCTTTACGTCATTATTATCCACTAGTTTCTGTAACATATAAAAGAAATGCACGCATAATTTATAAAATTAAATAAAAGTTTACGTTACTCATGCGGTTGTCTCAGGACTTAAATGCAGGTATAATTCATTTTTAACGTAGGATTACGTTCCTCCAGATCGATCGTGCGGAAAGGCAAATTTCAAACGCTAAAACCGTCCGTCCGTACCTCACGAGTTATAATTTTGGCAGCGGGCCAAACCCAGTCTGTATCGTTTGAGAAAGCAGTAAACAGTTAAGCAGGAAAGTACCAAAATGCGTCAAAATTTTGACACACACACACATATATATATACATAACACATACATACACACATACATAACACATACATACATATATACATACAAAAGAGGTAAGCAACGATAAGTAATCCTACGTTAATAACCCGTCGTAGTTTTGTTAGAAGAGACTACCTGAAAATTTTTTCTCAAATCTCCTGTCATTTCATAATAAAAATTCTAATTCAATACATTCCTAAAGTTCAATGATTTTTATTCTTGGTGAAGTCTACCTCTCTTTTGCTGGTAATAAAGGGAAGAATATATGGCTATAGCAAGTTTAAACGTATTCAACAACATTGTTTCAATAACCCTCTAAAGATTTTTTTAAAAAACACTTTAATCCCGAAAGAAAATGACGTTTTAATCCCGAAAAATAAAATGCTTATTTTCGTATTTACTACGTAGCAAACAAAAAGGGGTTGGGAAAAGTAAGCATTTTATTTTGCCTTAAGAATAATACTTGTCTCCAAGGCAACGACGACCTCAATTGAAAAAAACAGTTCTTAATCACCAGGTATCGATATAATACGTGACTGGCAACGAGGAAATTTTCTGCCAGAACTAGAAAAAAAATATACTGTCAAATTAACTCGACAGGTTCATAACATTGCTTAGTAGTGTGATAGTGATTAATGTGCATCTGTCCATATAATGGAAGGTTTCGAATTTTCAGATATACTGTTTTTATAAATACACGACAATTTGTTTTAAAAAATTACACCAGAAAATTCAAACAGTGTATGTACATATATATATATATATATATATATATATATATATATATATATATATATATATATATATATATATATATATATATATATATATATATATATATATATATATATATATATATATATATATATATATATATATATATATATATATATATATATATATATATATATATATATAAAGATACTTGAAAACAAACAGGGATTTTTCTGGAAGTTTAAATAAAATATAAATAATTATTGATATAGAAATTTCTTGCGATAATACATAATCTTAAAATTTCGTAAATCTTTGTTTGTGGTAAAGGTTTACCACAAGCAAAGATTTACAGAATTTTAATAATGTGTCTATTTCAGAGTGTTTTTTAATGGTAATGATATTTTTTTTAGTACAGGGAAAGGACTCTTGAAAAAAAACCTTATTCTCGTGAAATTATATGAATTATCAATAACTATTGACGTACTAATTTAATACGATTATCTTCACCACGACCAAATAATTACGAAAGGCAGGATTTTCCTGCAATTTCTTTACAAACTTCGCTCCTCTATTAACGGGGTAAATATTCACAAAACGATTTCGGGAGCTGTAAATTAATTGGCCTCTTAAGGAGTTAGGAAGGGGCGTTTGACTTTGAATTCGTAGTCACCAGGGCAACGACAGCCTGAAGAGGAAGCTAATATCGTCCTATTACCAAGACACTGCTGCGGCTAGCTGATGGAGAAGTATTCTCTTCACCATCCGGAGGATCAGTTTCTGAGGAAATATACAGAGGAGCGTTTCCAACGAAACTGTATTCTGAAATTCAAATCCTTCCGTTGTATAACCATCAAAAGAAATGCAATGCAGGTTAAGATTGAAATGTAATGATTTCAATTTTTTGAAATTTATACATGGAATGGTTAAGTTTCTCCAGAAATATATCCTTAAAAATTAATCTCTGAAGGATATTTTGGAAAATTTTCATAGTATTTAAATATGAATTATAAATGACAATTATAATGTATTGAATTATTAATAATTATAATACAGGGTGGTCATAAAAAAACTTTGTCGATATACGGACCTCTAGCGGCCATTCCATTCAACCGATCAAGATGAGATTTCAGATATAGTTATTCAGAGGTATGAGCTCGAGATTTTGAGAACGGCAACAAAGTGACGCTCACGGTTACGGTTATAGGTACAGAAACTCGAAATTTTCGAATGGCAACGCCTACTTTTTCCCGTCGAAAATGCTCAACGCATGCGAAAACCAAAAAGAGCGTTTGAACGGTATTTGTATCACAAAAAACGGACGCGTTATGCACGCACAAAGAGCAGCTCTGTGAACAGCCTACAAATACACGATCGGTTCACACGGAGGAAATTTGCATATGACAGAGGTAAGACTGCAATCACTGATGACAACACAGATCAGAAAAAAGAAAACTTTTATTTGGATTACACATTTTCTACCTGGGTACCATCATCGTGTTTTTGTTGGGTGCCGTTTTTTGGGATACACGTACCGCTCCAACGCTCGTTAGGGTTTTCGCATGCACTGAGCATTTTGCAACGAGAAAAAGTGGGTGTTGCCATTCGAAAATTTAGAGTTTCTGCACCAATAGCCGTAACCGTGGGCGCCTCTTTGTTGCCGTACACAGAATACCAAGCTCATACCTCTAAATAACTATATCTGAAATCTCATCTCGATCGGTTGAACAGAACAGCCGCTAGCGGTCCATATATCGGCAAAGTTTTTTTATGACCCCTCTGTATATGGAATTATTGAATTGTATTAATAATATTGTAAGAAATGTTCAGATACTGCAATGCCGATAGCTTAAAGTATCTTCTATTTAGTCAAATAGAATCCATAGTAGTAGTAAATCTGTAGTTTGTGACTTATTTAGGAACTTTGCAGCAAAATGAAGACCGTAGTGCTCATAATTCCAACTAAAATAAAAGGAAGTCTGAAAAGAGCTGTTACTTTTAAATATCCTCTGTCGATTAAGAAATGTTATTCAAACTAAGCACTTAAAAAATCCTCCAATTTTCAATATCAACTTTTTTTTGTTGATATTTTATGTTATAGAATGTTTTCCTTGTCGTTTTTTAAACAAACTAAGCACTTGAAAAACAAATTTCAGGTCGTCTCTTCTAACGAAATTACCGCCGGTTATTAACGTAGGATTACTTAACGTTGCTTATCTCTTTTGTATGTATAGATGTATGTATGTGTTATGTATATGTTACCGCTAAAGATCGAAAGCCGTTAATGTGCACATTACCTAGCTAATCTGCAGATAAACTGATTTGCTCCGTTAAAGTGCGGAATCAAAAGTTTTCCGCATTTTACCTAGGTAATGTGCCCATTAACGGCTTCCGTATCGTTAAAGTTCAAAAGTTTGTTTATCTCATTTCCTTTCCAGCTGGAAAAAGAATACGGATCAGAAAATACAGCGTGATGAAGCCAAGAAAGGTTTAGAAAAGTAAGCAAAGAAAATGTTAGCAGTTTTTAATGCAAAGCACCCAAATGTCGATGAAGGTGTCACTGTGAGAATTAAAGTACCCGAAGTAGACAGAGCAAAAACTGATGCCCGATCCAATTTAGTGTGGTTCTTAGTAAAACAGTTTTTATAAACTGGGGTTTTTATAAACTTGATACCAAAACGGGTATTTTAAAACAATTGTATGCAAGAATCTGAATTCAGTGTTTGCAAAGAGAGATTCTTAACGAAAGAAGATGTCCCTGCTTTAGAAATAGCTTTAGATCAAACAATAATAAAACAATCACTTGGTACTGGGCAGGGCTTCAGAAAATGTGACTGCAAATCTCAATGTACCACAAATAGGTGTGCTTGTCGCAAAAAACATTTGTTATGTAATTTAAAGTGTGACCAATCTTTAGATTGCACTAATAAGTAAGCATAATGTTATCATATGTTTTGCAAATTCATTTCCTTAATTCTAATTATATTTTAAACCGTTTGATTCTTTGTATTATAGTTTTTTAATTGATTGATGACTGATTCTATCAACTAATATGTTGACTGTTTGATTGTATTAACTTGATTCTTAAGATATCTAAAAATATATGAATAACATTATGTTAATTTAAGCGTACAGAAACGTTGCTGTTGTTCCAGCAAAGATCTTATTTTCACTTTAACGAGTGCATTGTAAGTAATATGCAGATTATCTAGGTAATTTGCAGATTACCTAGGTAATTCGAGAAATGAAACAATTTTCCGCACTTTAACGGAGCAAATCAGTTAATATGCAGAGTAGGTAGGTAATGTTCAAATTTACTGATTTCTGCACTTTAGTGGTAGAATATATATGTATCTATATATATGTACGTATGTATATATATATATATATATATATATATATATATATATATATATATATATATATATATGTATGTCAAGATTTTGACGCATTTTGGTAATTTTCTGTTTAACTTTTTACTGCTTGCCCAAGTGATACAGACTGGGTTTGGCGAGATGTCAAATTTATGACTCGCAACGACTGAAAGCGTCTGAAATTTTGCTTTCCGGAGGACCGTTATGGAGGAACGTAATCCTACGTTAAAAAATTTAAATCACCATTTATTTTGCTATATTTTACTTACAGAATTTTTCGATATGATTTTCCCCTCTCCTGTCTCTATGAATTTACATAATTTAGCATTATCGGGGTGACTTCTTGTAAAAGAAATTTCTTACTTGATAAATAAGCCTGCGAAATTTTTTTCTAGCACTGCATTGTAAAGTGCCAATTTAAATCTATGCGTATCAGTTTATATATATATTTAAATCTATTAACTGTGACATATGAGGCAACCAGAAGGGCTCCCTTACCGACATGCCTGGATAGGTGAAACAACAGTAAAGTCTTCATCTATAGAAAGAAATTTGAAATGGGTATTAGGAGGGGATGGACATAGGCGTAGTGTGCATCTATTTTTTTTTTTTTTTTGGGGGGGGGGCACGAATTGAATTCAGTCAGGGCCCTTTTCAGCGCATTGACTGCCGGACGGTCCTTAAAATATGAAATATTATGTTTTTTTAAAAACTGAATAACAATAGAATTGATGTTTAAGTAATATTCAAAAGTTATGCAATGAGAAAAATATAATATAAATAAAATGAGAAAACAATATAGCATCGAATGTTTGTTGTGGATAATATCATTGTTAAAAACTATGTTGAGGCTAAAGATATCATCGCAATCTACAGTTTCACAGCTTAAAAAAGCAGGAAAAAACCAACTTTCTTGAAAGTTTTCTAAAATTTTCCGATTTTAACCAAACGTCTATTAACATTTTAATTTATTTGAAGTTAAGTTGGCGTGCCCAACGCTACGCCTATGGGGATGGATGTGACGAGTAATAGATATGTTCGTATTGTATATTCGTTTATTATAGTACTATTACCTAGTTAAAGTACTATTTTATGTTAAAGAATTTTTTAAATGTTTTTTAAGCAAACTAAGCACTTGAAGAGGAATTCAAAATCACCTTTTAATTTTATTTTTTCTTACAAAATTTCTTGAAATGGTTTTTATCCCTCCTGTTTCTATGAACTCATATTAATCAGCATAATCGAGATAACTGCCTACAAGAGAAAAATTTTTACTTGATAAATAGGATTTCGAAATTTTTTCAAGCACTGCAGTGCAAAATCCCAATTTTAAATACCTGCGTATTATTTTATACTTAGATCTATAAACTTACTATATTTCGCAAAACCTTACTGTCCCCTGGAAATTCATCCAAGGAAGTGGCCATCTTGTATTTGCACTGTTGCCCAGCTCTTTGCGCTGGAAATACTATTTTCAAATGTTTTGGCTAGCGGGAGAACTTTTAGACAAATGCTAATTTTCCTATCTCTCTTTTAACGTAGGATTACGTTCCTCCATAACGGTCTTCCGGAAAGGAAAATTTCAGACGCTAAAACCATCCGTCGCAGTGAGTTATAAATTTGGCAGCGCGCCCAACCCAGTCTGTATCGCTTAGGCAAGCTGTAGACAGTTAAACAGAAAAGAACCAAAATTCGTCAAAATTTTGACATACATACATACACATACATACACACACACACACACACACACACACATATATATATATATATATATATATATATATATATATATATATATATGTATATGTATATAACATATACATAACATATACATATACAAGCAACGATAAGTAATCCTACGTTAATAACCCGCGGTAGTTTCTTTAGGAGAGACTACCTGATTTTTTTTTTTGTTCTTTGTTATTTTGTTTTTTCTATTGTATTTTAGTATTCTTTGTATTTTTCCTGCCATTGAAATTAAAATAAATAAATAAATAGAAATAAATATTTAAAAAAACTTTACCATATCAGGCAACGGCAAGGGCTTCCATAACGACATACTTAAAGTAGAGAAAATTCTTCGTCGCCGAAAAGAAGTTTTAAATTTTATGGGTAATATAGAAGTTTGTTTTGTATATTTGATTATTATTAAAACTTCTTTGCTTATAACACAAACATTGTTTAGTAAAAAAAGCATTTATTAAATAACTTATTACAAATTTATTAGCAAACGTTTATTAGCGAACTTATTACAAATCAGCTTCTTTATCGAAGATTTTAAAACATTAACCTAGAGTTAACTTCGCTAATACAAAGGCTGTTCACACATTTTTTAAACGATGTATATTGTATTCACAAAACTAAATTACATAAAATTCTTGTGTTTTAAATGTTCTATTTGACATCCCTTATTCTGAACTATCTTTCGACACCGCAATTTCCAGGATAATAAAATAATGCCTTTTGAAGTGTCAGAAGAGGTATTCTATCCCATTCCTCCTGAACAGCTTTCCAGAGTCCTGTAAGGGTTTTGGGACGACGTTTGGATAATGCAGATTTTAAAAGTCCGAAAGCACAAAAATCCATAGGTGATACATCGGGAGATTTAGTAAGGATATCAGTGAAGGGTATGGCCTTGATACCAGTTTTTTGTTCCATTTCTTTTAGGAAATTTACTGTGGATTTTGATGTGCGACTGCTAGCTTTGTCCTAATGTAGTCTCACAGATTGATGGCACTGTGGGTAAAGCGATGGTATTTCATTCAAAAAAATTGGCGATAAAATATGTTTCTGATAGTATTTGGAGTTAATAGTGACAATTTTTTTTCACTCTCTTTATTTTTAACTTGCCATTATAAGAAAAACCAGCAACAATCATGAATACCTTAGAAAAACTTTCTTTCGATTCTTTGAACCATGTACTTAAATTTTTTTCTCCCCTTTTATGATAATAAATGGCTCTTTTTTTTGTTGCAATCATTTAAATACACCCATGATTCATCTATAGTGACAATTTTTTTCCATTTTTCTTTGGATAAGTGTTTCTCATATAGAATTCTGCAGCGTGTCCTGCGTTCAGCGATATGATTTGGAAGAAGACGATGCACATTGCGTTTTTTCGCTTTCTTAAGATTTAAATCAACGTTTATCATTTTGTTTACAGTGGACACCGAGCATTTTAATAATTTTGCAACTGTCCTTTGACTAGGGGGATTTTCTTTTAACATTAAACAACGTACCTTTGCAATAGTCGAAGATGTCCGTTTTTTCCTTGGATACTTGTTTGGAATTTTTGTCCCACTTGAGGCTCCAATTTGACGTTTTTTTTTCCTTTCTTGTTGACGATATTACCTATCGACGCATTAGATATCACAAAACCATGACTCTCACATCGTTTTTTGATAACGGAGTATGTATATTTCTCTTCGGAAAGAGCATAAATGTAGCATTCAAACCACTGCTTTGTTAAAAACGCCATTTTGAATAAAAACAAAAATTTCAAGCCGCAGGCGATAATTTTGACTTTTAAAAACATAGTACAATTGCAATTATTTCTTTTGCAGCAAACGATTTTTTATTACCGCTTACCAAAATCGTCTAAAAAATGTGCGAACAGCCTCTGTAATCTTAGAAATAGTCTTACATAAAAAAATAAAAACAGATCTTCGGTGTGTCTTATACATTTCGTAATACTTGTGTAAAATATAAAATGCATACATGGTCTTTGGCAGTAATTTTATGTCGTCAGACCAATTACTAAGGAATCCACATGCATAAAACTAAAAAGTGAACTTAAATATGCACATTTTCAGTCTTCAAAGTATATATATATGTATATATATATATATATATATATATATGTATGTGCGTGTGTGTGTATGGGCTAAGTCTCATAAATATATATCCTACATCGATCGCATAATTATAATTAGTAAGTGTAATTTTATCCTGGAATACGTCGAAATCTTATATTAAATTAATTATGCATAATCAATTTCCTCTTCCAAGAAGTTCAATTTTGCCGATAACCGTATACTTCTAGTAATTTTAGATTTAATTACGAAAGTTTTGCATCCGATAATCTTAGGAAAGTGTTTTTAAATGCATTTCTGTTTTACTTTATAGACTCATTTTAACAATATCAAACAATCTTATATGTCCTATATATGCTCTAAATATAAAGTCAGTTTAGCAATTTCTAGAACTTTGCTGTAGAAGATCATAAGATTTTCAGAAAAGCATACAATTAATAGTACATTAATTACACATACGATCAATGGCTATATTACGTGCGAAATTATAATGAACTATTTAATTATTCTCATGGGTTTGGAATCCCTTTCTTCTCTATCCCATGTATAGTATAACTATCATCCAATCTTTTTTAACTTTACACAAAAATATCAACGATTTGTATTTCAATAAGCAGAAAGAAATCTTTAATTCGAGTCTAGATAAATTTGAAATTTATTTTTGAGTTCCATCAATTGAAAATTGAAATATATTCCGGAGGCGTTTTAAATTAACCTTGATTGTCAAAAGCTTAAAATTTGTGTTTATATATATATATATATATATATATATATATATATATATATATATATATATATATATATATATATATATTTAAAAAAAGGGCTTGTCTGTTTGTTTGTCCCCTATAGAATCATAGACTGTTTCACCCACCGGGACCAAATTCGGCACAGTTAATGTTTTGGACCTGAGAAACTTAAATCAGGAAAAACAAAATTTAGGGCTCAATTAGTTTTTTTTAATTCATTTTTTAATGTTTTTTGTGCCTGATAGATGTGCGTGTACTCCCTGTGGATACCCCACAACCAGCTGCGTTAAGAGGGGTGGTTTGAGGATGTCGGAGGGGGGGGGGGTCAAATTCCACTGCGCGGGAGGAAGAGGGTTTCGAATGACCTTTGGCTCAGGCTACCCAGATAAACACAACTTTCCTGGCTCTGCTATGTATTGCAGTAATGGGAAAGTACAATTGCCTGCAATTCAAAAACCACCCGAGCCTTTGAGAACATTACTCAAAGGTAATACATCTGATTCAAAATATTTCTTACAAAACATAAAAGCTTAAGGGAAAAGGCTTCATGAGGAATCAAGCCTTACTTTGATTAAATAAAGGGGATAACGCATCTTGCACTTTACCTCTTGGGTGAAATGGAAAAAAGTGCGTTTTTAAGGGAAAAATAAATAATAAAGGGAAATGTAAATTATAAAACTTCTTTCTTATTAAACAGTGGATCAAACAAATCTAATTAAATCTAATTGAACAGTATCTAACAAATATAATTAAACAGCAAACTTAGTCAATCCAAACGTGCGAATCACGCAACACGGTGTTATTAATTCTCAATAAAATCAGACAAAGGTCCGCAAGCTCAAAGTTTCTTTCTTTCTTATTTATTGTTTGTATATCATTTCAGTAGAAACGCGGTAAGCGCATTCTGTCTGGCCAGATTAACATGAAGAGCGGGGGTGTAGCCCAGTATTTTTTTGATGGAATGCATGAAATATTTTATATCTATATATCTACCCGGGCAACGCCGGGCAGTAATGCTAGTATATATATATATATACAGGGTGTCCATAATTAAAGTCCCACTTTCAAAAGGCTGCAAAAAAAGAACCACTGGTCAGAATGACTTCAAATTCGAAATGAATATACTGGAAGAAGGGGTAAAAGATTTGACATAATAAAATTTAAAAAGTTCCAACCGTTTACAGCGCCATCTATTGATACATTTTGGAACTTTTTTTATTATGCCAAATCGTTTCCCCCTTCTTCCAGTATATTCAGTTCATATTTGAAGTTATTCTGACCAGTGGTTCTCTTTTTGCAGCCTTTTGAAAGTGAGACTTTAATAATGGACACCCTGTATATATATATATATATATATATATATATATATCTATATATATATATATATATATATATATATATTTATATATATATATATATATATATATATATTTATATCTATATATATATATAGATATAGGAGAGTAGTACACAGTGAGCCAAGTTTTTTAAAAACTTTAATTAAGAGCTAAATACAGTCGACTGAACAAATATAGCTATTGGATGTTTAAATCTGTTAATTGGCAATTTTTCACACTAAACTTATTAATATATATAAATAAAAACCAGAATTAATTAATGTTAAAATGATATAAGCATTTGTCTCACTGTGTATCACACATCGTATACAGTGAGACATTGCTAATTTATTTATTTATTTAAAAAATATATTGCCACCATACTAAACACAAACAATCCTTCATTATACATAAGTTTTCATGAAGCAATCAATTGTCAATCTTGGAAATGTCACCGAACATTTATAAGGTCAAGCCGCACTTCAAAACGGACATATCCTGACAATTGTTTTTTGTTTTGACGGGCATTGGCTGAGGCAGAACCATGACAATTCCAGTTTATTTACAGAGGCCACATCTGGAATGTTTGGCATCACAAAGACATTATATTTCTCACGTTTGCGGAGGTAAGGGACTTCAAAATCATTATTCTCCTCCATCTTTCAAAATTTTCCCAATATAGAACACATCATTTGGGAAATTGCTCAAGAACATAATCATCAACATGAACATCAGGAACTCCTTTGGGAAACTGAAAATTTTCTCCATTGTCTTCATAACTTGAAGAGTCATCCAGCACCATTTCTGTTTCTTTATCAGAAGAACTATTAACATCTTGAATACTACGGCGTTTTGGTGTTTTCCGAAGAATTCTTTTGAAAAACTTATTTTCCCTCTTAATCTGGAGTTCTCTTTCTTTTCAACTTTATCTGCTAACAGGGCTTTTTTAGGTGAACTGGTGAGAATTCTGCTTCTTCCCGGCTCTCGATTCGTCTTTTTCTTCCTAGGAAAACCACGGAATTGTTTGGGTGAAACGAAGACAGACTGAGTTTCCCCACTAGTTGAAGCTTCACTTGCAGCTTTTGTAATAAATGGATTTAAAATTAAAATTATTCTGTAAAATTAAAATTATTGTAAATAAATATTACAAATATATAAAACACAAAGAATTAAAGATAAAAATATCATATGATCATCTGTAGTCATACCTGAAGATTGTGTGGTAGTGTAACACCAGTTTCAGAAGCATTAGGTTCTGTAATTGCAGTACTACAAGTAGCCATTGGGTCTTCGGGTCTGTTTGTCACTGCTGACATGAGGTAGTCAGAATCTTGAACTGTGTCTCTATTGCCTTTTTATGTGCTTCACCAACACGTTCAGCAATCTGGTAAATAGACATGATTATTTCTGGATTTCTGAGCATCCATGAATCAACGTTCGCATTGTAGAATGCTTTAAAGGGTCCAAAAACGGATCTAACGAGAGGTTGGAGTTTGTAACTGCTATGTGGTGGTAAAGTGAGAACAGTAACACCTGCCTCTTTTGCCATATCAATAACTTCTATGGACATATGTCTCTCGTGGTTTCCATATGTTAAAAGCAAAGGTGTCTCTTTCGTGCTGTGTGAATGCTTTATGAAATGCTGCTAACTTGTTGGGACAGCTCGGTTGTCATCCATTTCACTACATTTTCCGAGACCCTAAACATCCTAGTGGCGCTTCATTTAACATGTGGGTTTTGAAGTTTTTTCTGGGAAAGACAAAAGCAGGAGGTGGAAATGTTCCTCCAGCACAAATGGTGGCTACAACTGTCTCTACTTCACCTCTGTCGTACATTGGTTTAACTGCTTAACACCTTTCTTTGCTATTACCTTCAGGGGTTTCAGCATAGAAGTCATGAAGGTCTCATCAAAGTTGAACATACGCGATGCATCAGCCAATTTAGGGTATTCATTGAGAATTTTGAAAAGATTATCGAAAAATATTTTTACATTGTGTGCATCGAAAAACATCAATCTTGATAAACTGCACCCCTCTGGTTTCCTTATGCTGAGACTGTTACTTCGATGTAGAAAACCCCATCAACCATTCTATATCTGCAGACTTTGAGCCTCCCAAGACTCTGGACATTTTGTCATTTCGTAGTCAAGTTTTCCAGCAGAAAATTGTTGAAAATCCCTAACACATTCTACTGCATGTTTCAGTGTATTCTGCGAGTCATGTTTCTTGTTCCTCTTGTAAATATCTGACTTACACTGTAATGTGGCTGCATTCGTATATCAAAATCTGGATTTTCTTTCTTTTTCTTGATATATATATACAACGTCTGAAAGGGGACATTTTCATTTTTAGCTGCTTTTCGAATGAAGTACTTTTCCTGTAGGACTAATTTCACAGCTGCAGCCATCTGTTCTTTCCAGTTGTTCCGATTTTTCCTTGGCACATTCTTAGGCCGTACCATCATAACTCTGAAAGAAAAACTATTTAGTACCAGAAAATATTTAAATAACATTTTAATGATTGTCTCGGCTCTGTGTATCTAGACGCAATATTACAAGCTAAGATGTTATATCACAAGTTACAATGTTAAGATGTAAAATTCATTACATTGTGTAATTGCAAAATCTTAGTGATTCAAAATTGAGAAAAATTCGGAATAATAATACATTAGCATTACAGTAAAAAATACCTTACGTAACATTTAATGCACATTACTATTATGGAATAAATTGAGTTATCATGATACACAGGGACACATTGTATCACTCTGTACCAATGTTCCATGTCTCACTGTGTACCCGTTCACTTTGTTAAAATTAAATGGCTAATATCCCTTCCATTGTTTTTTCTTTAGTTAAATCCTTGGTATTTAGTGGAGAAATAGTGCAGCATATATATAATATTCACTCCGAAATTATAGATACAATTAAACTGAAGATATATGATATATAAACGAGATAATAAATTACGTTTAGGTTCAAAAAATCACTTTCGTTTTCGTAGCTTTCAACCGAACGAACATCCACGCTTGAAATGTGGAGGCAATTAATCCAAAACAAAACGTCACTAAACAGCCTGACATCTAGCGCACAAACATAAACTTCATTATAAAAGCTTCTCGGTTCACTGTGTACTATTCTCCCCTATATATATATATATATATATATCTAATATAATATATATATATATATATATATATATTATATATTATATAATATATATATATATATATATATATATATATTATATATATATATATATATGTATATATATATATATATATATATTATATATATATATATATATATATACATATGTGTGTGTGTATGTATGTACACATACAAACATGATACCACATACTAATACCACAAACTTGTGCATCAATACGATAGCGATAATAGTTAAATAGGTGACATTGCCCCTACAACTACGAGTATTTTCAATAGGTGGTAACTGGGGACAATTAATAACTGAAAGTCAAGTAAAAATGAGGTCATTAATGCTAGACTGGGATTGTTCAAATTTAAAAGTATGGAGGTGGTCAAGTCTCCTTCTGTATATTATCCTAATTCAAAATATCATTTTCTTCACTGGGTGAGACTTTTTAGTTGTTTACTTCGAATCTTCACGTATGATGACGATCTTGAAATCAAGGATAGATATCAGCCTTTAGACACCCGATATAAAAATCCTCAAGTCAGTAATCCTAGAGACCTTATTTATATTGGTGTGGATTGTAGTCATAATATCCTCTGCCAAAGAGTCACTTAGGTTTCCCTTGGAATAGACCAGGTTTTTTTTGACTGGACCTCTCAACCAAACTTATCTAACATTGAACTGTTAGCTTCCTGTCATGATTACAATTACAATTATAGTGACATCCAATGGTAGATCACTTTGAAGATTCTTGCCTATTTGCAGGATCTCTTACATGATATTCTGTCCTATTCCGACCGTCCAAAGTTTGGGCATAGGATGAAACTCCTATTCTAGCGTGAAAAGTACGCCTATTCTAGCGTGAAAAAACTCTCTTTGGTATAGCCCATATTACAATCTAGTTGACACCATAATTGTTTTTTTGCCTCAAAGACTATTTGATCTGACAGAACAATCTCTGGGATGGACGAACCTGTTGAGACTTCCAGCCGCTGATCTGTAGGGTCTTTCTGTGTGGGTCTGTCAAAATTTGGTAAAAGTTTACTAAATGCCATGCCATGGAAATTGAAACCAAAGGTTGTATATAGTAATTATTGAAAATAAAAGTTTATGTTAAAGTTTTTGTCCAATTAGAACTGTCCGTTACAGCTGTCCAATTAAATTTTGTTAGTATATTGTGTATAAAATCAATAACATAACCCAACTATGCATTTCTTTTTCTAAAGTGTTTAAATCAACTTCAAATTATTTTACAAAATTTCATTCTCAAAATGTGAAGGAACTTTTACAAATGCTTTTAGGACCAATTAGGGATACTTTTAAGGTTATAACATCAAAATGGAAACGCTCTAGCATTTCGCATCAGTTAGAGGTAGCATTAAAGGATCTCGTCTCTTAAGATAAAAATGAAGATAAAGAACAAGATGTAGGAGAATAGTTGCCAATGAAGTATATTGTACTGACATCAATATACACTGAAGTGCCACTGAATTAGGGATACCTACCTAGTACGAGTTGGGCCTCCTCTGGCCTTGATAACGGCTGCCACACGACGAGGCATAGATTCACCAAGTTTCTGGAAACGTTCCACGGGAATAGCTTGCCAATATTGGCTAAAGCTGTCCATAATTCAGTATAGGTTCTTTTGGTGCTGTGATGGCCTTTCACGCATTGTTCCAAACATCCCAAAGATGCTCAATAGGATTTAAGTCTGGGCTTCTAGGTGGCCAATTCATGACAGAGAAGTCAGAGGAATGCTCATCCAACAGCCAGTAGCCAACCGGACTTGTGAGAGGTACAGTTGTCTTGCTGAGAAAACTCCATTACCGTGCGGTTACAGAACAGCATAAACGGAGGGAGGGTGATCACCCAGCAACTCTACGTACCGAATTGCATTGAGGGAGGTTGTACACGCACCAAAGATCCCAAACTGTGCCACGAAAGAACATCCCAGACGCATGATTGAGGCCACCATGGCCCTTGTACAGTTCCAGCCATGCATGCAGGATCCATGGCTTCATGAGCCTGACGCCATATTATCAGCCTCCCGTCGGCGTTAAGTAGTCGGAAATCGAGACTCATCACTCCATGCTACTCGTTTCCAGTCCTCTAGACTCCAGTCTCTGTGCTCTCTTGCCCAGGCAAGACGTGCAGCCCGGTGGCGAGTATAGAGCAATGGTACTCTCTCGTAGGTCGACGGCTCCGAAACCCATACGGTGAAGCGAGCGTTTCAACAGTCCGTTTACTGACTGTACGACTGGCACTGTCATTAAACTGGTGGTAATTTGAGCTAATGTTTGGCTTCGCTGGCTACGTACAATACGCCTGAGCCGTCTCTCACCACGGCACTGTCAAGGCTAATTGTCCTTTGCAGTTTGCCCGATCGCTAGTTTTTTTTTCCCGCCATCCATGTATTCTGGTTAACTCTTGACACTGTCGACCTTGTAAATCCTAGCTGTTGACGATTTCGGATATTGATGGCCCATGCGTCGCGCACCTACGATTTGTCCGCGATCGAAGGCGTCTAAATCAGGCAGTTTACCATACTGGCATTCCAACAACTAATTCAGAACAACCACAATACGCGCTATATATGCAGTTACCACAGCGCCCTCACTTGCGCATACATGATGCGCAGCGCTACACAATTTGCGTAGGCTTTGCTATCCTAATTCAGTGTCACTTCAGTGTATTTACTTTAAAAATCACAAAGCATTACCTTTACATATCCTTAGAAATTTATTAACATATAAAGGGTTTTCGTATGAATAAAGTACAGTTTCAACTATACACGTTTCCTCCAGCTGCTAGTTCATAGCTGTTTCGTTCTTTAAACTAAATAAAGATTCAATGAAAAAAAAAATATTCGCGAGCACGAGTGATGCCTCTATTGCAAAAGTCGTAAATGCATGTTGAAATCACTTTTACCAATTTCAATAATGTAATTATTCAATTCGTTTTCAGGAAAAATTTCTAAATAAATACGGTTGTCGTTATATTTGCTTATTTAACAATCTAAGCAGACTTAAATGCATGCTGTCAAAGTATAACATGCTTACTCCTTGATAGCTTGTAAAGTAATTACTTTTAACTGCATTTTGCTCGCAAAAAGATGCATGTTAGCGATACAAAAACAGAATTCCTTTGAAACGACTTGTCCAAATTAGCTTAAAATGCTTCGGGAAATAGCTAATTTCATTTTCGATGAATTCAAGTAAAGGCTCTTCAAAAGTTTCGTTTTTTCATCTTTAAACTTATCCATAACAGATACCGCTATACTTTCAAACAAAGTGTTTCTTGTGTTTGAGTTGGGGGAAAAAAAATGATTTGCATAAATAAGTAGCCATATGGAGTCCATCAAATAGCATTGATTATGGTTATTAAGGCAATTCTAAACGCACGTCATCCTTTGTTTTACATCTTATAAGTCATTCAAGTTTACACAGCCTTTTAAAATTCAAAATTGGCAAAAGATTAATTTTTATTTTTATATAAATGTAATTATTTTTCTTTAAGAAATGACCTAGGTAATAATATTACTCCCATGTTTCCCCCCTCTTCATATGTGCCCGTTCAGAGTGCTTAGGTCTGAATTCTGGTAGCACCCGCAAAGGGAACAATGTTAGCTCAGCTAAATGGTGCTTCATAGTTAAGAAAGCCAACAGCAAATTCATGGCGTAATGGGCGAATGTGCTCCGGACAGGTACGTGGCCAACCCCACTGGGAAAAAAACTTTTTTCATTCCAAGGTGATTCAAACTTCAACGTATAACTTTTAGGGGAGGTAGAAAACTCAAAAACAAAACATAATCACCTAGGATTGTATGACTCGGAAAAGCAAACCTGATCAACTAGAGGATAAACGAGATGCAGAAATAAAAGGCCAATATTGGTGAAAACCAAACTCTTTATTTGAGGCGATAGCTTACACTATAACTGTACGTGGTACACGTTCAGTTTCACAACAACTGCTCCAAGTTCTTACCATCCCAGTGTAATGCAAGCCTCAACAATCGTGACGCATCGATTGTCGAACCTTTCGAAAATTCCCGAATTTCGCGGACGTTTGTATCTGCGACGGATATACTTGCGATAAGGTCGGTTGCAGAGTCAACCGGCTCGTCTCGTAGACCATGGATTTGAGGGTCCCGTACAGGAAGAAATGCTAGATAAATAAGCGATCGTGGTGGCCATGGTAGGGTCCACACGCCCAATCCATCGAAATGCAAACGTACTCTCAACTAATCCAGTATGACACGGGAATAATGAGTTGAAGCCCCATCGTGCTGTAACCACATTCCACGCCGAACAGACATTGTAACAATGTCCAGTAACTCCGGCAGTATCACCTCCAGAAAAATTCGATATTTCGTGCACTCAGTGCGGGTGGTAAGAGGTATGGCCGGATTAAGTAATCATCAATTATACCCGCCGATACGTTCACTGAGAACCGTTGTTGGGCAGCATGTGGTCAAATACATCATGGGTTGTTGTGGCTCGACACATGAACATTGTGTTGATTAAAGATCCCTTCACGAGGGAAAGAGGATAATAACTTCAGAGCTGATGAATAGTGTCCTCCAGCGTCAGGTTTGCGTTTTCGGTCATACATTCTTATGTGATTCTGTTTTGTTTTTGAGTTTTCTATCTCCCCTAAATGTTCGTACTTTGAGTTTTGAATCACCCTGTATATTATTATGCCGGCCGGGTGGCACAGGAGTTTGACCCACCGGCGATCTCTGAGTGTCCAGTATTTTTTTGATGGAATGCATGAAAAATTTTATATCTATATAACTACCCGGGCAACGCCGGGCAATAATGCTAGTATATATATATATATATATATATATATATACATATATATATACTAGCATTATCTTATTAATAAATTCTAGCACTATACTAGCACTATCTTATTAATAAAAGCAAGTGTCCGTGTGTGTGTTTATATATGTGAGGCCTAGAGACGAATCTATAAAACTTACAACTGTGAAATTTGGCGCACGGGTAGTGAAGAGTCTGAACATCTATACCTCGAAGCCCGAATTTTAAATTTTATTACCGTTAATTTTTTAATTAATAAAAAACCAACAATTTTTGAAGGGTAAGTACAGAAATGGAATAGCCATCCAAGCAGTCTACCAAGAAATTTCGGTGCGACCTGCTCGAATTCAGCCATCTTCGAAAAATGTCGAAATCGATGTATTTTTTTTTCATGAAAGTACATAAATGTTACATATTTGGAAAGAGCTTTAAAAATTGATAGTTTATTCTGCTTACACTTAATCTGTTACTTCAATAGTTTTAGAGTTATTTGAATTCTAATCTTGAGATCTTCCGATGATATTTTGTAAACAAAACGTGATTCATTCACAATGTGATTTTCACTAAAAAATGAATCCCTGAAAAGAAATGTGTCATTGATAAATTTGTCTACTTACAGTTTAAAACTTATTCACCACTTTTTAACAATAATAAATACTTATATGAAACTAAATAGATAGATACAGATTTTTGGAGATTTATGCGATTTATAAAATGTAATTGAAGCGAACTTCAATGAGATTCGACTGTACAGTGAAGTGATTCGATTCCGAGTTTTTCAGCGCGAATTGGATAGCACATGCACATGTAAGTTATAGATACTTATTCTTAAATTCTTTATTCAGTGTACTTTAAAAATACTATTTTATAATATTAATAATTTTTGAAGAAATCATGTTTAAATATTCTATTAATGCGTAATTCATGTAAACTTATGTATTACATATGCATTATTTTGTACGCAAACGAATAACAATAATAACATTTACATTTTTGTTTAAATTTTTGAACAAAAATAAATAAATTTCATTTTGTAAAGTTTTGTTAAAGAAATAAATCATTCTTGAAATTTGAGATAGTTTTATAATTTGTGTTTTGAAAGAGAAAATTGTTTAACTTAAATTTTTGTTATGAGTGCTTAAAAAAAAGAAAAAAAAATATTTTATTTAAATAATTATATATATAAAATTAAGTACTATTTTATATTAGAATAATGTTTTATATTAGTTTTTATATAATGTGTAATATGTATTGGTGTTTAAGTTGTATTAAATCTGAAAATACACACACACACACACATATATATATATATATATATATATACATATACCAGGTGTCCCAAAAATGACCGACGATTTGAAAAATCAATTAAAGAAAAACGGATGGTGATAGAAATGTACGGTTTGCTGTATTCTGCTTAGGTAACCAGGGAATTTATTCTCCCCAATTTTCAAAATCAGTTACAAAGTCCGTCAACAGATGGCGCTGCTGACTTGGAAAATGTCAGCGTGCACGTGAAACGAGCACGTCAACAAAAAACCTAATAATTAAATTGCAGAGTAAAATCGCAGAAGAAACGTTGTTTGTTACAATAGGTATACGTTAAAACTATTGATGAAAGCATAGACGACAAGACTTTTTCAACAATAACAATTCAAATTTATTTGTTTAAAATATTAAAAGTTAGTTTAAAAAATCTTCAACAATAAAATATCCATATCAATCAATAGCGTTCTCTAAATTCATTAAAAATAACAAGTCTCATATATACAAACAACAGTGTCTATACACTGTGATGGAATTACCTCAAGTTAGGCATAGGCAAAGACTGTTAGCCCCTTATTCTATTTTCTTTACTGCGTCTTAAACTTAAACTATAAATCAACATTACCTTTCTTCAGATTGTCCTCAGCTTCATTATCTATCTACTCTTTCTTTACTGAATCGTATGTGAGCCTTATATACGCCTCATCTAATGATATTCAACGATCCGGTTTGTTTAAAACGCACCAACTACTGGAAACTGAATAATAAATTATTTACGGTAGCTTCTTCACAGCTGTGGAAATTCGATTAAAGATTTGATCCGGTTATCAGGTTTTATGATCAAACCGGTCTAAAACAAATGACGCAATACCCGGAAAGGCAAGTACATGATTCGTTTCACAAGTAGTCTTTAGTGTAACTCGCTAACAAATGCCCCCCCACTTGTCTTTTCGACATAAACTAGTAATATGAGAATTCAAAACCATCACAGTTTACATTTCGATTTTTTTTTCTGTCAGAACTAGAATACATATAAAACAATTAATTCAAACCAACATTAGTCTTGTTAACAAAATGCGATAGCAACATATAACAACAATAATACAGTCTTAACTTAGGAATACACAGGTACAAAACAAATTGCTGAGAAGGTTCAAATCTGCAAGTTCTAAACAAAAGTTATTTCTGCTTCTGTACACTATTGTTGGCTGAAAACCAATATAACAACTAACAAACCACAATAAAGAGTTAAAACATACAATGACTAGGACACGACTACATTCAATCATATTCAAATATCAATACATATGTACGTGGGCGCCCACTCATACAAATTCATTCAAACACATAAAACAAATTGGTTTTCCATTGAGAAGTTATCGTAAAATATTTAAATATCTAAAAACACAGAATACATCCCATAATATCGCACTGCATAAATATCAGAAAAACAACTCACATACAAACACTGCTCAAGAAAAGTTCATGCAAAAATCTCATCACATAGGTGCCTCAGTTCGAATTTGGTCAGGGGTTTGGTAAAAGGATCTGCTAGATTTTCTTTACTTTTTATATAATTTATGTCAAATATGTTCTGATAAACTAGGTCACGAATAAAAAATAATTTGACATCAATATGCTTACTTCTATGGTTCTCTACTGGGGATTTAACAAAATCTATACACGCCATGTTATCAACATATAGAATTGACCTAAGCTTTCCTCCAAGAACTAACTTTCTGGCATAACATTCTTCTAGAATTCTATCAAACCACATAAGTTCCTTTGTGGCCTCTGTCATAGCGTAGAATTCACTTTCCATAGTTGACAACGACACGCACTTCTCCTTGAAAGTCCTCCACATGACTGGAGCTTTTCCAAGAAACACTATCTGTCCCCCCATAGAAGTCCTGCCATCCTTATTGGCTGCGAAATCTGCATCGGTGTAAACCGTTATACTAGGTTCATTGCACGCAAGTTTAAGTTTAAAATTGTGTGTGTGTATAACATAGCCCAAAAGTTTTATCAAACCATCCCAGTGAATTCTACCAGGATTACTTTGGTATTGGCTAAAAATGTTAACGGCATAACTTATGTCGGGCCTGGTTCTACTAGCGAGGAACGATAGACAGCCTAGTAAATTTCTATAGGGATATTGTTTCATTTCTTCTATTTCAACATCTGATTGTGGACACTGTTTCTTTGAGAATACTGTACCCTTGCTGATTGGAAGTGAGGAAACCGGTACGAAGAATTTTGTAAACCTTTTACGAATATCGTCAATATAAATTGACTGACTCAACAAAACTTCTCCCCCTTTTCCTCAAACTCAACTCCCAACAGCTTTCTAGTTTTTCCCAAAATTTTTAAATCAAAATGTGTCTTCAACAATCCTATGGCTTTGTCTATTATCTCCTCGTCCTTACCGAACAAAACCATGTCATCAACATATAAAAGTAAAATCAACACACAATTAAAATCATATGCACAGTTACACCAATTTAGTTTGCTAAAACCTAGTTCTATCAATACTTTATGAATCTCGAAGAACCATTCTCTACCACTTTGATGCAATCCATAGATAGCTTTATCCAATTTGCATACAAAATCTTCCTTACCTTCTACAACAAAACCGGGAGGCTGAGACATGTAAATATCATCTTTTAATGGTGCATACAGATAAGCTCCTTTGACATCACACTGTCTGTGGGTCCAACCCTGTAAAACTACTAAAAGTGAGAAGAAAAAACGAATTAGACTGAAATTAATGACTGGGCTAAAAGTCTCTTCGTAAGAAACTCCTTTAATTTGTTTAAAACCCTGTGCCACCAGTCTGGCCTTGTACCTGGCCACCTCGCCCTTTTCGTCTCTTTTCAACGCAAAAACCCACCGGCATCCTATGATATCTGTATCTGATGATAACTCAACTAGGTGCCATACCTGTCTTTCTGTCATGACTTTCATCTCTTCTTCCATGGCCTCTACCCACTGTTTATGCTGTGGTGATTTCAATGCTTGCTTGTAAGTATTAGGCATCTGTATATCGTCTAGTCAAGAACTAGCATAACTTGTGGATGCGGTAGCTGGTTTATCTGATATTTTCCCTTTATATCCATTTTTATCTGAGGAATCGGAATGGATTCTTTCCAATCGACCAAATGGATTTCTTTTCCAGTCGCTACTTCTAAGATCTTGGGCTGGCAAGGGACTCTTATCAATTTGGGTTTCTTCAGGACTATCTTTTTCCACCAAATCTTCGTCACTCTCACGGGGTAGATTCTGACCTAAATTGATAATAGAAACGTCTTCATCTCCCTCATGTTTGGAGTATGATTCGGTGTTAGGATTATCAATGGGACCCATCATTGCTCCACTGTCGCCTTCCATCCCTTGTGAATCCTCACAGAATCTGACATTTATGGTCTCCACCACATTATTGGTGTCTGGGAACCATATCCGATAACCCTTGGTGTTAAAGGCATATCCAATCATCACCCCTTTCTTCGCCTTGGCGTCTAACTTCGCTCTGTGTTGTCGTGGTACACCAACATACGCGATGGACCCAAACGGCTTCAAGTGGTTTACCGATGGCTTATACCCTCCAAAAAGCTCAAATGGTGTCTTACTTAGACCTTTATGTACAACCCTGTTCCAGACATAGGTGAAACTTAAAACTGCATCAGGCCAAAATTTTGTCTCTAACCCACTGTCTGCTAACAAGCACTTCGCCCCATTTGATACTGTCTGGTTGAACCTTTCTGCAGTACCGTTCTGCTCTGGTGTATATGTGTTTGTGAGTTCATGTTTTACCCCATGATCATTGCAAAATTGTGTAAAATTATTGTTTACAAACTCAGTCCCGTTATCGGTACGGATACTTTTTATTTTCCGCCCTAGGAACCTCTCTGCACGAGCGACATGATTTCTAAAAATCCGGAAAACCTCAGATTTTTCACACATAGGGTAAACAGAGCACTTACGTGAATGGTCGTCTATAATCGATAAAAAATATTTTTCACCGTTGCGACCAATAGTACTGCAAGGACCCCAAGTATCCATATAGATCAAATCATTGGGATATTTAGAGCGTCTAAAATTTACAGATTTAAAACTAACTCGTCTGAACTTGTTAAGTGTACAGGTTTCACAGTCAAAATTATGATCTTCAAATTTTTCCAACCCCTTTATGGCATGTTTCCTAATTGTATCCCGGATTACATATGGACTTATATGTGCTAACCTTCGATGTACCAGTTCATCGTCAACTTTCCTGGCCACACAAGCACTGCAATCCTCTCTTATTCTGGCAACTCGGGGATTTTTAGGACAAACCTGATATAAACCATTCTTTAATTTGGCAAAAAAAAACAGTTTTATCATACCGGTTTTTAATTCTTACCATACCTTGACCGCCTTCGAACCTGAGACCTTGTCTGTCTAAAACAGAACCTGAAATTAAATTCAACTTAAGATTAGGTGAATACATGACATTGTACAAATGGAATGTTCTGGAGCCAAACTGTAGCTGAATTGACCCTCTACCTGTAATCGGGAATGTCACTCCTTCGATAGCTACGGATAATTTATCGTCCTTTATTTCCTCAAAATCCTGGAACCACTTCTTCACTTTACAAAAGTGATGACTAGCAGCAGTGTCAAAAGTCCATAAATTCGAAGATTCTTCAAAATTACTCACATAAGTTTGCACAAGATTAATCGAAGGAAATCTCACCTTCTTATTTGCTGAATTTGGTTTTGATTTATAACGCACAGGACTTATTCCACGTGCAGGGGAATGACTTCTAACTGCCGTACTCTTCCGATAAGGTGATGTATTTCTTGGTGGAACACGCTGTCTCTGTTGGTACTCGTTAACGGGATTTCCATTGAAACAATTTCTTTTAATATGTCCCACCTGATTACACCTAAAACATGTCATATTTTTCTTGCGTGTGACTGCAGAATAAGCTTTGACTTCATGCATTTTGTTACGGTCTTGTTCTCGTACCGTCAGTCTATCTTCCTCAGCTACCAGTTCTACGAGTATGTCCTTAAATTTAAATTTTTCTTCTGGCCATCGTAATATGGATTGTGAAATGCTATCATAAGTTTCTGGTAAGTAGCGTAATAACTGAAAACTAACGTAAATTTCATTAATTGGTTGGTTTATACCTCGTAATTTTTCAACAATTCTCGTTAAACGTGCTGCAAACAGGCTAATTTTTTCATGTGGTTGAATTCTGCTAGAAAATAGTTCATTAATCAGTTGCATATGCCTCGACCTATTGTCGGGTTCAAAAAATAATTTTAATTTGAGCCATGCTTCTCGGGCATTCTCTATTCCCTCCACTATTTTCCGAAATTCAGGGGAAATATTTAAATAAATCAATGAAATTGCGGTTCCTGCACGGAGATTATAATCCCTAACGTCACGATATGTAACTTCAGGACCCGGATACTCTACCTGAGTAGTTACCTTCTTTGTAGTATCGGTATCTTTACTCGCTGTGCTTTCAACTTCCGTTTTTTCATTCTTAGTTTTAAGTTTTGGTACTAGCTCTGTGCCTGCTACTATGCCCCAACATCCACGCTCCATAAGAATGTACCTCATATCTTCAGCCCAATTCCCGTAATTTGTTGCGTTCAGCTTCTCTATTTGGGTCTGCATTTTAATTGTATCCCCGAAATTCACTTTTCAAAACTTCAAATTCTTTCAAAATACAAAATAAACTTCACTTGTCGTCTATGTTAATATGCATCAACATTAAACTTACTTCAATTCCATTCAACGCCCCCCCCATCTTCAGGGCCACTGATATAGTATCAAAACGTAAAAACATATTATTTTCATGGGCGAAATATTGTAATAACATTGTTGCTAATAATCCTTTCAGTTGTTATGAGCGTATACCGTCAATAACATCTGGTCATTGCCTATTTAGCTTTTATGGTCATATACCTTCAGTAACATCTAGCCCATAACCTCTTTTATTGTCAGCGTGCACGTGAAACGAGCACGTCAACAAAAAACCTAATAATTAAATTGCAGAGTAAAATCGCAGAAGAAACGTTGTTTGTTACAATAGGTATACGTTAAAACTATTGATGAAAGCATAGACGACAAGACTTTTTCAACAATAACAATTCAAATTTATTTGTTTAAAATATTAAAAGTTAGTTTAAAAAATCTTCAACAATAAAATATCCATATCAATCAATAGCGTTCTCTAAATTCATTAAAAATAACAAGTCTCATATATACAAACAACAGTGTCTATACACTGTGATGGAATTACCTCAAGTTAGGCATAGGCAAAGACTGTTAGCCCCTTATTCTATTTTCTTTACTGCGTCTTAAACTTAAACTATAAATCAACATTACCTTTCTTCAGATTGTCCTCAGCTTCATTATCTATCTACTCTTTCTTTACTGAATCGTATGTGAGCCTTATATACGCCTCATCTAATGATATTCAACGATCCGGTTTGTTTAAAACGCACCAACTACTGGAAACTGAATAATAAATTATTTACGGTAGCTTCTTCACAGCTGTGGAAATTCGATTAAAGATTTGATCCGGTTATCAGGTTTTATGATCAAACCGGTCTAAAACAAATGACGCAATACCCGGAAAGGCAAGTACATGATTCGTTTCACAAGTAGTCTTTAGTGTAACTCGCTAACAGAAAAACTATATATTATGGAGGTAGTAATTCTGAAAACTTCTCTGTGCTTAGGAAAATCATACTTGGCGTTGTTTTAGGCTTGATAACTTTTTCAAAAAATTTCGTGTTCTTCGCTCGAGGGTTGAAGTAACATGTCTAGACCATGCCCCGCTTCAGGTGCTCAAGTGACTGTTAATTGCTGGTTTTCATTTACGACCAGTGCTGTAAAGATTATCCCTCGTTCTTGTTGTGTGACCTATCATTTTAATTACTAAATAGTCCCAACAATGGCCAAACAAAGGCCGTATAGCCTGTAGAGACGAAGAGGACGATCAGCGCGTGACATCCCAATGTATTCTGATTTCCACTGACTTAGCCAGATGTCCCAAAAACGACACTGCAATAATCAAGGTAAGGTAGAATCATTAAAATAGTTATAAAATTTAGTTTGTTCTCGACTAGTCATGCAAGTCCCAGAACATTATTGAACTTAACCTACAAATTATTTCTTCTTCGTATCTAGTCTAGAAAACATATTGTGCTATTCGGAAAGAAACATATTTTTATACAAATTGTCACAATATGCAAGTGATAACATAACTTAGTGGAAAAAAAATTTTCTCTGAATATTTTCCTTGATATCTACAAAGTATTATGGATCAAGAAAACAGTTCACAATGAGATTTCAGTGAAATCAAATATCTAAATATGAAAAAAATTATGTATGTAATTTACGTTATATACGTTTTATAAAAATTATGCATGAATTTAGTAATCTATTCTAGATTCCAAAATATACCTTTCACACAACTCAATATAGCTTTCAAACAACAGTTTACACGCTCCTTTATTGTTTTATTGTACAGAGAGAAGATATTGCCTGTATATCGAAGAAGAATGCGCCCTGCCACTTGCAAGTGATTCTATGTTTGATTTCCTTAAGTATGTGCAATTAAGAGCATCAACAATGAAAGCTAAGAGACTCCTCTACAAGACCCATTAAGAGTCGCATATTCAGAGAATTTCCTTAGATGTAGGGGTTAAGGGAATGTTCTTGATGAGAGAAAGGTATCATCTTCACAATACAATTCGAATGGAGGTCAATAAATCACATTCCTGTTGCATTACAAAATTAAAATATCAGTAGGAAAACAAAAGAAATCTCTTACTGTGATTCAAGGAGGGTTAATCTAAATCTATTCTCCTTCGAATAGACTGGATAGCAAATAACGTTTAATTCGTTGGATACATTGGAATAGTTAGTCTGGGAATTTTCCGGAAACAGTACAGCAGCGAGTTTCTATCAATTTAATCTCTAATCATATTCATTTTTCTATAGTCTCCAAAATAAAATTGAATATCATGATAAATTATATTGTTTCAGTAAATGTAAATTGAAATTATGTAGATTTAAAAAATAATATCTTTGTACGTAGTATTGCCAATAAAACTCAGCTCATTTTAGATAAAACAAAGTAAGAGAGTAAAAAAGTTTCTCTTTAAAGTATAATGTGGCCCAAATGAAAGGAGACTTTAGTGTAAGCAGCAGTGGTTAAATACCCAAAACTTGCCAAAACTTTACCCAAACCAGTAGATAACGTTATATGTTACGAAACAAGCTTCTCTCGTCGGAAAGTGTCAATGGTGTTTGAACGTGTTTAAGCAAGATGGCTACATACTGTCGTGACGTGCATTCTTTCAAACAGTCCCGGCGAGCGGTTATTCCATTTTTGACGGCAGAAGGTGTTAGTGAAGTCGAAATTTATCACCGTAAGAGGGCTTGTGTACGCATTAATGTCTGCGATAGTTCACAATATCCAATTGATTTAGAGAAATCGTATGGACGTGGAGCACGAGACACGCCGAGACCTGCTCTACCACATTTGACCATCACTATGGAATCGACTGCAGTGGACAAGATTTGATGTAGCTCATCAACCATAATTCCTCCTCTATAGCCTCCTTGTAGGGGCCTCGTTGTCACCCTACAACTGCCACATCTTAGGCTGTTCTGAAAAAAATGCTTTCAATGAGGTTTGCTAATGCAGATATCCGAGACGTCGTTCAAGACTGGCTCCGCAAACAACCAACGTCGTTCTTTACTCAGGGTATTCAAAATCTAGTAAGCGCTGGGACACTTACTTGAACCGACAACGCTACGATATGCAACAGATTTGTATCTTATGTATCCCTATTACTTCCTGTATGTTCATATATTCACACCAAAAACCGTTACAAAATAATATCGAAAGTCTCAGTTTTCATACGTCAGTTTTCATACAGAGTTACTCTTACAAATCAGCTTCAACGATTTCCAGTTCATTCAGTCGTATTTCAAAACTGTCATAACCATAACGGGGTACATATACATCACAATCTATCGATATATCTGCATGTATCCTCGTGACATTCGAGTTGCCCTAATACAGAGAATGATAATATGCTAGAATTATTTGATGATAAGTCACATAATTTAAACATTTCTCAGACATCAATATTGGACATTTCTGGTTGTGAAATAATTGTTAATGCCTTATGAGGCATCTCTTATAACTATGTTGTTGCTAATGCGGGGCACTTTTAAATGAAGGCTTTAGTACTCTATCTCCGAGAATCGTTAATTGCTTTCAGTGGGGGCACACTTAAGGTGACCCACCACCACCCCTTTCTGACACATTTCGACCCCAGGCACGAATATCGAGGTTTTCGCACCTTTCCCCCCCCACTGACCTCACAAAATGTCTATACGGTCAACGGATTTAACGTACCCATATCCGGCCTATACACGAAGATATTTAATGGAGTTCATCGGGATTCGAACTCGCACACTCCGTTCAAAGCCCAACGCGCTACCACTAAGCTACCTCGGGTCGTAAAGTCTGGTGGGACGGGGAAATTTTATCGTGAAGGTATATTATTAATTAATTAATGTAAAGCATATAATAACGTTGATCCCTTTTCTTATAGTGTTAGTTCATCGACAATTCGTTATGACATTCACACTATTAATCTGAGGTTTAAATACAAATCCTGGTCACGGTACCATTACGTGACGGGAAAATTTTATCGTAAAGGTATATTATCAATTAATCCAGTTGTGTTAAATGTATTCCATTTGAAAGATAATTACTAATAAATGTATGAGTTAAATGCAGTTAGTGCAAGGATAATTTTTAATTAATTGAGTGTGTTAATGTATTCATGTTAACAAAGCGTGATGATTATCATGATTATGATATATAGATATATATATATATATATATATATATCTATATATATATATATATATTCTTAATGTCAACAAATCAATTTATTATTTAAACTTAAGAGTAAAAAGCGTGAATGTCACAACGAATTAGTCGATGTACTATACTATACGAAAGGGGGTTGATCAATGTTATTATATTGATTCTTACATCATTAATTAATTAACAAACATTCGCGACAAATATCCCCGTCACAACTGGAAACTGATATAGATTCCGGACATTGAAAATGCCTGATATGATCAAATTTCTAATATTTTAACAGTCGGAATCATAATCAATGTTATTAGAAAGTACGGTTTTCTTTTTTAAAAAATTCAAACTAGACTGAAGCGATATTATTTTTAGAAAGCAACTTGATTTAATCAAAGAAAAATTTGAGAATAACTTTTATTTATCCATCAGCGTTAATGCACAACTCGACTTATGTACTTAAGATAAAATGATCTTTTCATTAAAGTTTATTTTACAAAGGGTTCAGAAGTACAGCGTATTATCACTTCCCCCATTTATCCCTACGATATTTGTGTAAGCAGCTCTGAAAGTAGCTTTTATCTCAACTATTTGCTTTTTTAAATTTAGAGAATTAAAATATTCTTACAACAACCATGATTTGCATATTTCAGGAAAGTTGTCGCCACTTTATTATGACATTTATATTCACACTGGTTATTTATAAATTATAATTTTACAGTAACTTAAAACAATTTTTGAGACAATGCAGGTTGACATAGAAGCAAAATATTTTATCATTACTTTTAGATGAAAAGTAATCACACTGCCCATGATTATAATCCCAAAAGCACATTTGTTTTACTTATTATAATCCTAATTAACCCAAAGCATTTCCAAGAAATTTTTTATATTTAATAATGCAATTCTGGCCTCTTTGAAAAGAATTCACTACTCCATTACACGTAGTGGTTTTTCTAGTAAAAGGAAGTGGTTTTTGTTGTTTACGCTCCATGGATAATAAAGCAGACTTTGTTTTAGGCAGGGCAAAGAAAATAATTGACCTCGAACTTTAGCTGAGCGGGGTGTGTATTGGTCCTACAGACAATTGCAACTGAAGTAACTATAAACACATAAGTTGTGATTGTTTAATGATCGCTTGTTCTTTGAAAAGCTCGATGTGTTCCTTGGTCTTATTAGGGTATATAAATTACAAGAAGAGCTTTTAAATGTGCTGTAGAGGTAACTTTATGTTATGTGTTGAATTTCTTACTTTAAAATCAATAGCATTCACTTTAAAAAGATTCTTTTCTAATTTTGAGACCTCAGGATTCATCACCATGTTTAATGAGCATAATATGGCCGCTCACTTACCAAAATTGATTAACTCGTAAATTTGTTTTCATTAAAGTCATTAAATAGTAATAAATCATATGAATCAAAATCTTTTTTATACATAATAGAATGATAAAATAAATCATAGTTGTAAAGAGTTTATTTTTTCACTTAAAATTAGTTAGGAAGTGACTCTCAAGATTTCTGATTCTTAGAAATTAATGAACCCTAGAACGGTCCGCATAAAGTCATTTAATACTAATAAATCATAAATAATTCTTAACATATATAATTCGATAACAAATCATTTATAATTTCGATAACAAATAGTGGAGAAAAGTATAAAAATTGCATGTTTTTTTGTTTAAATTCCTTTTCAAATTTTTAATTCAAATGCACGTTGTAGAATGTATTATTGTAGAGTAGCTTTTATTTACGACAATATAAAATGTATAGATAGAATATCCTTCAAGTAATCGTATTATTAATACATTTTGTGTGGACTAAGAGAGTTAATCCATTTGGCGAGTAAAAATTGTAATGACATCAAATTCAGTGTTTAAATTATGTTTTACTTGCAGAACAACAATTTAAATAATTGCTTAATAATTCGCAAGTATTTACATCCTGAGGCAATTAGACTGTAACAGACACAATTATTTTACTTTTTAGTGATGAAACAACACTAAATAATTACCGTTATCATGAGGCAACTTTCTTCTCCGTTTGCATTGCATTATTGCAACGATTTAGATGAGAGTATGGAGTTAACTCGATTGGCTTCTTAAATAAATTATTTGTTATTCCATGGCCAAAAAAATTCTTTAGTTGTGGTTAATCCCATTTATCAGGGAAATTTAGGAATATAAAATTTTTATGAGTATAGAAGTTAGGAGTCTATCAAGTCCTTTAACTCTAAATTTAAAAAAAATTAAAAAGTTGCGTAAATTGATTTGGCTTGTGAATGGCTCAAATAAGATCATAAAGGCTCATATAAGGTATTCATAGAATAAGCATTATTTTACAGACTGGTTGGTAGTGGAGTTGAGACGCTGCCTTCAAGTTCTAGAGATAGGAGGTTTGATTGTAAACAAGCAGTTGTTACTGGGGCTCTTGATCTTAGAGCATTCATATCTTGCACTTTAATAGGTAAGTATATGATTTTCCTTATTTTGAATCATAAATAATAATCATTTGATTGTAATGAATATTATATATGATTTGTACGTCGGGTTGGAGCATACATTGATTTGTGTGCTTGTTTTTAGAATAGAGATGCTATAATGTAATCGATTGTACAATATGTTTATAGTATATTTGTATTGAATATTATTTGTGATTTGTA